>JANUWF010001184.1:600000-1113836 GCA_026120185.1 Voacanga thouarsii
GAGGGTTGATAAAAGTAATATCCAAAAGATTCTTTTGGATATCCCACAAACAAACACTTGTCAGACTTACTATCAAGTTTGTCTGACTGTGGTCTTTTAACAAAGGGAGGACAACCCCATACTCGCAAGTGAGATAACTTTGGTCTCTTACCAAAGAACATCTCAAATAGGGTAGTATCAACCGATTTTGTCAGAACTCTGTTTAGTATATAAACAGAAGTCTCTAGTGCATACCCCCAAAACAATTTGGTAGGTCTGCAGAAGCCATCATGGTCCGTACCATGTCTAGAAGGGTTCGATTCCTTCTCTCAGATACACCGTTATGTTGAGGTGTATGTGGCAGAATCCATTGAGATAATATCTCATTATCTCTAAGATAACTCAGAAACTCTTGACTCAAATATTCTCCTTCTCGATCAGATCTTAGAGTCTTAATACTTTTGCCAAGTTGTTTCTCTATTTCATTCTTGAAGTCTTTGAACCTTTCAAAGGCCTCAGATTTGTATTTCATTAAATACAAATACCCGTATCGTGAGAAATCATCAATAAATGTTATGAAATAGTTATAACCTCCTCTTACTTGTATTAACATTGGGCCACATACATCAGAATGTATGAGTTCTAATAACTTCTTGGCCCGTTCTCCTTTTCTTGGAAAATGAGTTTTAGTCATTTTGCCTAGTAAACAAGACTCGCATGTGCCATATGATTCATAATCAAATGACCCTAAGTCACCAAGCTTGTGTAACTTAGAAACACTATTTTCGTTTACATGACCCAAAAGACAATGCCATAAGTAAGAGGTGTTAGAGTTATCTATTTTAGGTTTCTTATTGTTTATATTGAGAATTGGATTGTCTAAGTCTAGAACATATAAACCATTAACCAAAGTTGCTGAACCATAATGAATATCATTCAATGAAAAGAACAACATTTATTCTTAAATATTAAATGAAATCCACATAAGTCTAAACACGCAACTGAGATAATGTTTTTCATTAAAACTGGTACATAATAACAGTTTTCTAGTTCTAGAATGAATCCCGAAGGCAGGTTCAGCTCGTATGTCCCCACAGTGAGTGCAGCAACCTTTGCCCCATTTGCAGTACGTAGGTCCACGTCGCCTTTCTCTAGCCTTCTACTACTCTTTAGTCCCTGTAAGTTATTGCCCAAATGAGATCCATATCCGATATCTAATACCCATATCTCATTTCTCAAGGCAATATTTATCTCAATCATAAACATACCTGGAGAAGAAGTAGAAGTGCTTGTATGCTTCCTCTTCTGCTTCTTGTCCTTGATGGTCTCCAAGTAGGCTTTGCAGTTGTGCCTCCAGTGGCCCATCTTCCCACAATGATGGCATGGGCCCTTGATAGTTGCGTTCTTCTTGTTCACACCACCTTTGCGCTTCATGGAAGCCTTCTTCTTCTTCTTCTTTTGAACTTTCTTCTTAGAAGAGGAAGATTCTACCATTAAAACTGCATTGGAATCCCTCTTCATGGAGGACTCCGCAGTTTTGAGAAGATTGATCAACTCAGGGATAGTGGACTCAATCTTATTCATCTAATAGTTAATCACAAATTGTGAGAAACTATTAGGCAAAGACTAAAGAATTAAGTCAACACTTAAGTCATAATCCATTGTAAACCCGAGAGATCTAAGCTTCTCTATCAAGCCCAACATCTTCAGCCAATGAGTGGCCACAGAAGAACCCTCTGCCATTGTACAACGAAATAGTTGCTTTGAGATCTCATATCTCTCAATTCTGGCTTGGGCATCAAACAGCTCTCGAAGATGTAAAATGATCGATTGAGCATCCATATGCTCGTGCTGTTTTTGCAACTCAGGAGTCATGGATGCTAGCATAATATAAGTTGTTGTATCACTATCCTCCTTGTGCCTCTTGTGGACAGCATGCTCATCAGCATGAGCATCTTAAGCTGGTGGTGGTGGAATAGGAGCATCTAGCACGTAGAGCAACTTTTCCGATTTGAGAACGATTCTCAAATTTCTATACCAGTCGAAATAGTTTGATTCGGTTAACTTGTTGGTTTCCAAAATGCTACGTAAGTTCAAGTTCATTGACATGATGCAAGTGACCTAGATGTAAAGATAGAGAGTATCAGCTACTTGTATATGCACATAATATGCAAATAATTAGGACTTTAATTAAACGCATTTTTACTCCACTATTTTACTCAAACCAATAGCCCCCACTACTGATTCGGGAAAGCCTGTTGGAAGCTTTCCTAGTGGATCGGTATCCAAATTCCTCAAAAATAACCTTGGGTTTGCCCAAGAAGCCACCCTTAAGTTCATTGGTAGGTATCCAATACCAATTACATCGTATGTAATTACCGGATCATTGGGTGATTAATAGCTTTTAATCTTAAAGCCTTTTGGGCTACCCCAACTTTTCCTCTAAATTTCTTTATGCTTGAGTTTGCCCAACCGGGATAAAGAAGTTAGTTAAACCCGACCCATTAATCAAGAATTTAATTCCAAAGGAATTTAATTCCATAGCTTGAACATGCCCAATGTCAAGTAGGCTTGGGTTTGCCCAACAACCTGGTCTCGAAAAAGGATTCTCGTTCTTACTATATTAATGAAAGGAACTAGGTTTAATATTAATTGAGGGATTTCTTCCTTTTAGTGATTTCGTTGAATGACATGCATAATAATTAATAAATCACATAATTGATAATCATGGTAATAAAGCGATTACGTGGTATGGTTATGGACTTTTTCTAAATTAATTTCTTTGAGCCATAAAAGAAATTAATATAGTTAACTCTATGTGTTCATGCATAATTTAAGTAGAAGGTCTCACCTCCTCACCTTGTTTTGGTTGCCATCTCTAGAATAAAATAATTCTACTCCTATCTAACCTATGTAAGCTAATTACATAATTTCCTAAAGAGAGAAAACCTCGAGTTACATTCGAGGGGAGTTAGATGAGAAGAGAATTACACAAGAATTCTAGAAAAGGCAGGACACGCAGGCCCTATTTCATAAAAACCAAAACTGTAAAATGCATGAACAGATATAATTTCTTTTAGTCCATAACCATCCACCATGCCATTGACTATGCTTAAACAAAATAAAAATATACTTTTATTATTCCAAAATCACTATTTTGAAAAATAAAACAAATTCTAAAATCACCATTTTAGAGAATACATCAATTTTAGATTTTCAAAATCATTATTTTGAAGAACAAAATTGATTGTTTCAAAACTAATTTTGAGAAAATGCTTTCAGGTCCCGTCTCTCATCAAATGAGGTTTTTCCCTTTCAAAATTCTGTTTCGGAATTTTTTTTTTTTTTAATAGCTGGAAGTCGCAAATAGAGCAGAATCGGCGCCGATTCGGAAGCGGGAGCCGGCGCCGGCTCTGTTTTGGTTTCCAAAAATTTTTTTCTTCCAAAAACAATTTTCGGACATTGCGAACAGAATGGAACCAGCGCCGGCTTGGAGGCCAGAGCTGGCGCCACCTGTGTTCTACAACAATGGCGGCGATTTTTAAAAAAATTCCAGAAACAATTTCTGGTGCTTTCTTCTTCTGCAAATTGTTAGTGAGAACAATTCTCAACTCTATTTTCTATTTTGAAGCTATAAACAACAACCAATTTATTAGTTTAAACAAAACCAAAATGAAAAATTAAGATAAAACGGAGGGCAACATCCATGTTGCAAGAAAACGTTTTCTGCAGAAATTTTTCAGCTCCAAAGAAAGCATCTTTTGAAATACTCTGTGACTATAACACAATCATATTGTGCTACGGACCAAACTCATAAAGATCGAAACGATTTCAACTCGAGTGAAAATGATTTTCACAGTAAACAAAGACAAGCACGAAAACAGTTTTTTATTCCAAAACAATGTCCGTAGACCACACATAGCAAGTCTCTGATACCACTGTTGGGTATCTCAACCTCATATCCTATACGGCGCAGCGGAAAATAAAACGAGATACCCTCCCAGGACCCATCTATATGTGGAAAATAAGACATAATGAGGGTAAAAGTAACAGTTTTTACCTTTGCGTGATCGTCCAAAGAACAAATATTTCTTCTTTAAGTTTAGGCACAATCCAGTAATCCTCGTGATCAACCTCCACATGAGTTGAACGTCTAATCACTATAATCACAGTGTGTAATTATCTCTAATAGTAATCCACACAGAGGAATACTTAAGCACCAAAATTTCTGTACTAGTAGAAAAAGATGGCGGCTAGGTTTTTCTTTCAAGAAGAAAACAAGAGAGAGAGAGAACAAGAGGCCGATTTCGTGTATCTTGTTCTAGGGTTTTTGTGTCCAATTTCAGCTTAGGTTTTTCGTGTGTATATTCTCCAATATACACGAAATTTCCTTACCAAAAACAGGGGATTCTAATCCCATTAGAATTCCCTAATTGTAATTGGAAATATCAAATTCTCATAATTATAATTTGGACCATAAATTATAACTAATTATAATGTGTCCACAACAACTTCTCTGTCTCGCGATTAACCCCACTATGTTACAAAATAACATCTTGAGTATATAATCCTCTATTGTGTGTGACCTATTAGGTTTCCCAGTCAATTGGTAGCAAACATGAATTAATCCAAACGTCTTTGAGATTAATAATCCATAATTAATTAGAATTAATCATATTAATTCTAATCAAGATTGGTTTATTAATTCATCAATTAATAAACCCATATTCTCAAATCATGAGCGGTATCTAGCAACACATCATGACCACCCAAGAGTCCAGAAAGTTAAGTAGCTTGACATAAACCCTTCAATAACAAACTTCAGTGCAATCAACTCCTTTCACCATACAATATCTCATTTGGTTTGGAGTACGGAATTAGTGCCAACTCCCTCCAGAATTAATTCTGACTCGAATACAATAGTACTTGTACCAGGAACCTATTACTCTAGATGTGTATTAATTGGAACTGTTTCCAATACACAATTGCCTTGGCCAAGGACTTTCGAGTAGTAATTCCTACAAGTGGCTGTGAGATATTCGCCCCTACTATTAGGAGTGGTGAATCCTTTATTGACCCTCTCAACTACTTTTGTTTACCTCACCATGTACTCAATATCCATCCCACAGGTGGCCCTCAATCGAGCTTCGGAGATTGGAATCAAAGTACAAGGCTCAGCAAACAAAGTACCTTGGAGATCTCAAGTCTAAGGATACTTGCACGTTTGCTATATTGAGATTATATCACTGGCACTAAATAGTTATCCATGTGATTATCTCGAAGCTAGGTCATCCAATGAACTTGTTCTATTAACAACCGTCCATGTGTTAACTTTAAGTATCTCAATACTCACGGCTATGAGAACCACCGCCTAATCAAATCAGGAAATCTAACACATGCTAGTCTTAACGCATTAATGATGTCCTGTCTCATTAATACTATGACTATGGACTATTTAAGTACTAACACCATCCAGTGTAGTAGGAATCTCATATCATGATCTCTATCATAATTTCCTTAACACAGTGTTGTACTAGGGACTTTATCGTTATATTACTTAAAGTAAACAAAAGAAACTGTAAGATAAATAATGTTTTTTATTAAAATAAAATATGTCATATACAATATACAAGTGATTGCCTCTAGGGCACAACACTAACAAATAATTTGTTCGTCAGGTGAAATTATATCTGCGAAAGGGTTTTTTTTTTTTTTTTGGAAAATTTTTCCAAAATAGCTTTCCTTTTAAATCTATCTTTCTTACCTAATGAACAAATGAGAATTTTGTTGGGTATCTCAGGCTTGTATCCTATACGGCACAGGGGAAAATAAAATGAGGTACCATCACAGGACCCACATATGTGTGGAAAACAAGACATAAATAGATCTAAGATAACATCTTTTACCTTTGTTTGATTGTGCGAAGAACAAAATTTTTCTTCTTCAAGTCGAGGCACAATCCAACAATCCTCTTGATCAAACTCCACGAGAGTTAAATGTCCAACCACTATAATCATAGTGTGTGATTATCTCTAACAGTAATCCACAGAGAGAAATATTCGAGCACAAAGTTTTCTGTGCTAGGGTTGTTTCCCGAGAACAATCGAGAGAGAGAGAGAGAGAAAGAAAGAAGTCGAGTGTTCTCTAGGGTTTTTGAGGGATTTTTGGTATGTCATTCAGCCATGGAATTTCGTGTATATATCTACTATATATCACATGAAAATCTGTTGAAAAATCCTGTAAAGTGAGAATTCTAAAACAGTTAGAATTCTCCAATTGTAATTGGAAACATCAAGTTCTCACAATTACAATTTGGACAACAAATTATAACTAATTATAATTTGTCCACAACAACTTCTCTTTCTCTCAATTAACCCACTATATTATCAAATAACATCTTGAGTATATAATCCTCTATTATGTGTGACCTATTAGGTTTCCCAGTCAATTGGTAGCGAACATAAATTAATCCAAACGCCTTTGAGATTAATAATCCATAATTAATTAGAATTAATAATATTGATTCTAATCAAGATTGGTTTATTAATTCATCAATTTATAAACCCATATTCCCAGATCATGAGCAGTATCTAGCAACACATCATAACCATCCAAGAGTCCAGGAAGTCAAGTGGCTTGATATGAACCCTTCAATAACAAACTACAATGCAATTAACTCCTTTCACCATACAATATCTCATTCGGTTTGGAGTACGGAATTAGTACAACTCCAGAATTAATTTTGGCCCAAATACAATAGTATTTGTACCCACTACTCTAGATGTGTATCAATTGGAATTGTTTCCAATACACAATCTATAACACCTCGCTTCCTAGGCCCAATAGGGCCGGGGATATCGCCCCGTCTAAAGGACAAGTGATCTTTATAACTAAGTCACATAATAAAAATAAAGCAATACTTTAAAATTTAAAACTTATTACAACCCAAAAATTTAAGAATAAATCCAAATAAAATCGTTCACTCTCAACTCCCAAAGCATTACACAACATAAATATCAAAATATCTTCCAAGGTAGGCAACAACTAGCTACTCATCCCCACAGTAGGATCGACCTGAAATTATGGTAAAAAGGGTGATGAGATAAAAATCTCAGTAAGTCCGTGTGTGCTTTGAGTGTCTGGTGAAAACAGTTTGTGGATGCAAAGTGTAAGAATTTCATAAGGAAAATACTGGCAAGCAATAAATAATGTTCAAAAGCAAGAGTGGCGTTTTGGCTTTTCCAACCATACAGGTACAATAAAATCAACCACTCAAAAAGGTGGTCATGGGTTACCACACGTTGGGCCCCATGTCCACATGGTCAGTATGCCACACATTGGGTATACTACCGGTCAGACTGACAAAAGGTAGGTGATCGGCCTACCGGGTAAGATTCTCCTCCTTCTCTACACCCAAACAAAACCGGTTGTCCACTCTGGCAACACATAGTCCACATGACTGAAAACTGCTAGCTCGGACCGGCATAACTAAGTAGTACTGACATTTCTCTAAATTGAGTTCATCTTTTGGAAGTGGCCTCCTGCCAGAAGACTCACCCTTACTCTTCAAAACTAATACTACTAGCCTACCATTATTAAGTACTCAACGTAACTTATCCCACTTGGGAAAAAAATGAACAAAACATAGTTCCACTTGAAAATAGCAATTAAGGATTTTCAAAGTCTTTGTCAAAATCAGTTTTAGAAAGAGTTTTAGCGTTTGAGTAAATCTATTCATTGATTTTCAAATAATTGATTTGACTGAAATGGGAAAGAGGACAATCCTCAATTGCCTTTACAGAAGTGAGTGTCCATGCACTCTACATTTGGCTTGCCATAATAAACATTTTGCATCAAACAGGTTTTATGCAAGAGCTTACATGATCCTTGCTCAAAACAAAGGTCTCCAACAGCTAACCTAACCCCGCCTAGGGTAAACATGAGCCATAATCAAAACTCAAGCCAAAGATTCATTTTCACGAATAAAATTAGCTCAACTTACTGCAACCATGATCCTAGTGTCCCAAACTTTAAGGCTATAAAAAGATTTATATAAAATAAATCTAGCTTGATATTAAAATAACTAGGGTTTGGAAATAGGTACTATAAGTTGAAGGTTTAAATCTTGCTAAAAGTAAATTATGGTTTATTTGAAAAAGGGTCCTAGGACCTAGATGTAATTATTTAAAATAATAACCTATTGATAATTAATTGTTAGAAAATAATTGGTAATTAAAATTAGTTGTAAGTACATTTTAATAGGTTTTGATTAAAAGATAATAAATAGTATTTATGAATATAAGACTTACAAAAATTAATATTTTACTTGTTATAATTATTTTCATAAAAGGCCTTATTTGATATTATTATTTTATATAATATTTATATATTTTATTTCTTTAATAAAAGCTATCAAATTTGACTAAAATATCGCTATTTTATATAAAAAACCAAATCCATATTTTCCTAGGGTTTTCAAAATTACTAGAAGAAGGTATAGTAATAACCATTTTATTGATGAAATAAAATTAGCTTAGGGACAACAAGGTCATGATCATATTTCTATTGCTAACCACAATCATGAACATACACTCTACTTCAATTCATCAAATCATCCAAATCATGAATAAAGGCATAGATCTAAATTTACCAAGACATGATCTAACATCTACTAGCATAAACATAATCATGGCTTCAACAATCATACATGAACATAAATCCTATTCACCAAAGGTGACATAATCTCTAATATGCTTGATCACATAACCCCCTCACGACATGCATCAAGCCCTAAAAATGCCATACAATCAACTAAGACAATCAACTCATATATCAATCCCATCTCCATCATATACACACATTTATTCATGCTTCAATCTCAACTCATCACAACAACACATGCTCAAATCCTAATCATAATCCATCTCCTTCTAATATCATCCTAGAGACATGAATCTAGAATTTAAAAGAAAAAGAGGGTTGAAGAGGCTTACTTGATTGATGAGTACCTTGGAGTAGTTTCGAATGGATCTTACTCTTAGGAGACTAGATCTGTCCAAGAAAGATGAAGAAGGCATGGCCATGGTTGAAGCCACCATTCGGCCAAGAAAGAAAGGGAGAAAAAAGAATAAGAGAGTCCTTTAGTATGATTACACACATATATATTCATTAAAAGTTGAATATTAGTGAAGATGAAGTTGATTGAACAAGCTTACCTTGAAGGTGTTCTTGAGCCTTCCCAAAAATACTGATTTTCGATCCAAGAGAAAGAGTTGGATTTTGGAGTTTGATGTTAAAAGAGGTAGAAATAGCTTCACGGAAGTGAGTAGGTGAAATTTGGAAGTTTTGAAGAAGATTGAAGTGGTTTGGAGTGGTATTAGGCGTATGGATGTTAGTAGGTGTTCTTGGTGTTCTAAGTGTTCTTGAAGGTTGAAGGGAATGGAGAGAATTTGATTGAAGCTGGCTGAAATTCTGTGGGATTGGAGTGGCCGAATTGTTTAAGGGGTTTTGGCAATTGAATTTTCTAGTTTGATAGGAAAAGGAAAGGCTAGTTATTTGAAATCATAAAAGAATATTTTAGGAGATCAAATTTGGAAACAAAATATGGCAAGAAGATCTTTGATCAATGGAGAGCTTTTGGGAAGCTGTAATGGCCGACTGTTAACTAGGGATTCTACTAGAATGAAAGTTGTTTGAAGAAGCTTAATGGTGGCCGAAAAGAGGGAATACAATGGTGAAGGAAGGTTTGGTTGTTCAAGGGATTTTTTATGGAAGTTTACTAAACATATTTGCTGAAACATATTTGGAGTAATTGTAGGAGATATTTTAGGGGCAGTCATGACTGGTTTTTCGAGTAGAAAGTTGGGGAAGATGATGGAGCTTAGTTCATGGCTGTTCAAGAGAAGTTTGTACGAAAAATGAGGGACTTTCGATCAGGGCTGAAAAAGGAAACAAAGCTGGAAAAATTTTGTACAGGATTTCGCAAGTTGCTGGAATTTTCTGGGCAGCCTTTACTGCCATTTTCCAGTCAATTTGCAGAGGATTTGAAGAGGCATTTAGAGGCCTTTCATGGCTAGTTTCCAGCCTTCTTTATGGAGGAAAAACGTAGCTAAGGTGCTGGTGAAAAACTGGAAGAAAACAACTTAGTTCAAGCTCACCTAAGTTGCGAATTTGCCCAGAAAAGTTTTCGGTTTGCACAGCATTTGTGCAGTCCGAATTTGGCCATAAAATTTTAGATTTCAAGCTGGTCAAGAGGGCTATTTTTCTGGCAACATTTGGGAGGGAATGATTGCTGAAAATTTCGACACCTTGAATGTATAAGAAGCTGGAAAAATTCCAGATTACTTTATGAAGAAAATGAACATAGCTAGAGTGTGGTTTGGAAGGTTCAACCATAGAGTTTAAGCTCTTGGGAACCTTCCCCAACTCCTACCCATTTTCGGTCCATAAGATGTCTTGCAGTTAGACATTTTTAAACCTTTAAAACCACAGCACTTTGCTGGAATTTTTCTGGAATGAAATTGGCTTGAATAAATTGAACATTCTAATGAATTGAGAAGTAAGAAAACTAAGGATAAAGAAGGGTATGAATTCCCTTAGAAATTTTTGTAAGGCACAAGAGTAGGATTATGATACTCCTATCATGTCTCCCTTAGGACAACACCTCTACTCTTTCCTAGAGCACACAAGGCCGAAGATATGGCCTTCCCAAACAAAAATAAAATTTAATCATACTAAAGCCCAATGATGGAATTTGAACCCAAGACCTCAAGAATTAATTCCATAACTCTAACCACTAAACTACAACAACTCTTGTTCTTATTTTCTCTTCCAAATATTTTTCCTATTTAATCCTCAAGCTATCTCCTTATTTTCACCTCATGCAAAAATTACTATTTTGCCCTTCTTACTTAATAAACATAATTAAGCCCTCAAGACTATAAAACACAAATCCAAAGTACATAAAATCATATAAAAAATATATTTAAACATGCAATAAAATATGATATGCATCCTAATCTCCTTACTCTAAGGTTGGTTTCGACTGGGGTTTCACACAATCGCCTTGGCTAAGGACTTCTCAAGTAGTAATTCCTACAAGTGGTCGTGAGATATTCGCCCCTACTATTAGTAGTGGTGAATCCTTTATTGACCCTCCCAACTACTTTCGTTTACCTCATAATATACCAAATATTTATCCCATAGGCAACTCTCGATCAAGCTCCGGAGATTGGAATCAAAGTACAATGCTCAGCAAATAAAGTACCTTAGAGATCTCAAGTCTAAGGATACTTGCACGTTTGCTATATTGAGATTATATCACTGGCACTAAATAGTTATCCATATGATTATCTCAAATCTAGGTCATCCAATGAACTTGTTCCATTAACAAGCATCTATGTGTTAACTTTGAGTATCTCAATACTCACAAATATGAAAACCACCGCCTGATCAAATCAGGAAGTCTAACACTTGGTAGTCTTAACGCATAAATGATGTCCTATCTCATTAATACTATAACTAGGGACCATTTAAGTACTAACACCATACAGTGTAGTAGGAATCTCATATCATGATCTCTATCATGATTTCCTTAACACAGTGTTGTATTAAGGATTTTATCGAATAGTTATATTACTTAAAGTAAATAAAAGAAACTGTAAGATAAATAATGCCTTTTATTAAAATAAAATATGTCATATATAATGTACAAGTGATTGCCTCTAGGGCACAACACTAACAAATTTCACTTTGCTCATAATGTTCTCAATAAATTTTTTCTATTAAGTCGTATTCATGGTAGGTGAAATTATGTTGTTTACCAGTTGGGCCCCTTATTTGTGCTGTCTGAAGTTGTTCGAAAAGAATTTGACCTTTTTGATATGTGTGTGTGTGTGTGTGTGTGCGCGCGCGTGCGCGTGTGTGAGTGTATCAAAATTTCTTTCAATTGTTTCATCTTCTACAACCAAGAATGTGATCGTATCTTATAAACTTAGATTGAATAATTACATCCTATGAAATAAATAAAATGAGAGTAGTTCTTCTATTAAGTTTGCTCCAAGTTTTCTATAGAGGTTCTGGTTTGGTGTTTGAAATTTGCACAGAATAATATTCCCAATTCTGTTATTTATCCATATCCCTCTATTGACCATAGCATTGATCATTCATTTGTTTGTTCTCATTTCTGGGTGATGGTTATGGCATTTGAAATGCTTTAGATAGGAATGCGTGACGAAGTTATGATACCTTGGGCATGGTTCAAGTCTCTGAATTTTCACTTTTTTTTATGTTAGATTAGCTTCTATAACTGTACTTGAGAATTGAGACTTTATCACGCGGTTGAATGTCGAGGTCTGTTTTTCTTATTGCTACATGAATGTGCAAATGTTATGCCCTTCATTCTCCCAAGCTAAATGATTGTTGTTAAGGTCCTCTTTGGCTGCTACTAAACTACGGCTTGTTGATTTTTGCTAAAATCATGGCACATTAAGTGGTCCAGTCTTCTGCTCTCTGCTAGTGTAAAGAACATTTTAAAATGCCTAATTCATTGTTTCAATAAAAGAAAGATATAACTTTTAAAAAAAATTATTTAAATTCTCTTATTTTATTCCCATTTGAGATCCAAAGAAGTTAATGCTTCAAGAATGAGATTTGATTATGCTTTTGGAGGAAGTGGTATGGGCAGCTATACATGCCAATTTAACTTTTTCTCTTTCTTTGGCCAAATCATAGAAAATGATACATAGTCTTCTTTAGTACTTGAAATCAGAGCAAAAGTACTTGAAATGGAGCACTGGCAAAAAAACTTTTCTGTGTTTGCCTAGCTTTGACATATATTTTACCTTGTTTCTTTAATGTAGCTAATATTAAATGAGTAGTCATAAAGCTAAGTAACTTAGCATTGGGAATATTCAGTTGTTTATAGTAACTATTAACATTAAATTCTTGGAAACCAGCAATAGCATGATAATATTATTTTTTGTGAGTCCTTAAAGTTGTTGCAAAATCTGTTTCAAAGCCGGTGAGTCATTGTTGGTACCTTTTGGAATATGATGTAATACTTCACTATCAGAACTTGGAGAGTAATGCTAAAATTCTACACAATTGTATTCTTACCCTGATGATATAATAATGGACGAAAACTTGATTAATCAATAGAACTCAACACATTAGTTCATGTGATGATTATCCCACACTTGTTTTGGATATCTTATGCATGCCCTTCCTATTTTATTTTATTCTAAACAAATATCTAAATTTATAATGATTTATTTCAAGCATCCATCTAAAAAAAATCGTGTGTAAATATGATAACTAACAATAAGGTCATATCATATTGGGTAGTTTTAGTTCTTTTACTACTGAACAATTTCACTTGCCTAATTTGTGGATATGTGGCATGGAATAATTTGATATGTTTGTTCAAATGGATACAGGTTGGATGAAGGAGTCTAGATCGAGCAAAGCTTATTTTGATGAAGTTAATAATTTTAAAAAATTTGCATTTGAGAAAGCAGTCACCGAGGGAGCAATTTATTGTTCATGTAGGAAATGTTGATTAATGTTCAAGGTTATGGAGTAAAACCCATTGGGGTGAACTTTGTTTAGTGTATGTATCAAGGTTGTGGTGTAAAACCTAGTGAGGTGATCCTTGATGTGTTTGTGTGACTGAGAGGTTTTGGAAAACCTAGCGTGGTGATCCTCTCTTGTATGTGGTACTGTTTCATTAAGTGATGTTAATGAAATCGGGTTGAAAATCCTTAAGTGTGTGCTTAAGGTAGTGGACGTAGATCTTGATAGATCGAACCACTATACATTCCTTATCTCACTCCTTTTCATTTTTCATTTACTGCTTTAAGTGTCTATCTTTATCTAAATCTGGATATACATCTACGAGTGCTTGGATAACTTTCTATGTTTCCATAAAGTCCGTTCAAGCATCTTGGTGATCATTATTATTCTGATTTTTTAAAAAATCGAAAAAATTATTTTTGCTTGCCAAAAACCTTATTCACCCCTCCCCCCCTCTCCTAAGGTTTTTCAAGAAGGTTCTATCGCAGAAGGTTATATGGCAGAGGAATGTTTGGTTTTTTGTTCTAGATATCGTGGGGGAGTTGAGACAATGTTCAATCGTCCCCAAAGAAATTTTGATCCTATTGATGATATTGAAAATTACTTGTTTTCTACTAGAGGATGAATTTTGGAAAAAGTAGATAACATTGTTCTTGATGAAATGGCCTTAGCACAAATCCATCGTTATGTGTTGCTTTACTATGATCATATATCGCCTTATCGTAGGTCAGTTAAGTAAAACACACTAACTTTTTATTTTGAATATTTGCTTAATAATATTTTAAAATTCTTGCAGTGAATTTTTGGTTGTGCAAATAAGAGGAAATCGACCAAATCGATCTAACCAACGCATTGAACAACAGTGGCTATTGGAGAAATTTCTAGAATGGCTCTTAAACCAGGTGGGTAACTTTTGAAATTTAATGCATTTAATGCTAATTTGCAGCCAAAATTTTTATACTATTCTTACATAATTTGAATATGAAATATTAGGTGCCAAAGATGATCGAGAGCAATGCCTCTAGAGAGATAATATCCATCGCTAGAGACCCAAACAATATCAGTAAACAATTTACTAGCTTTGTTATAAATGGCTTTAAATCCCATACAAAAAATCGTGAAAGATTAGAAAACTCAAAATAGTGGAGTGGTTGTAAAGGTTGATGGTTTTCCTACTATGGGGTTCTCAATGACATAATTGAATTAGATTATTATAAAAATTTCAAAATTGTGATGTTTAAATGTGTTTGGTTTGATGTCAAGTCACCAAGGGGATTAAAAAAAGATTTAAATGGTTGTGCTTTGGTCAACTTCACCAAACTAATCCATACAGAAAGCTCCTTGCACGGTGATCCTTTTGTATTCTTCTCCCAAGCAAAATAAGTATTTCATGTACAAGATCTAAAGCAAAGTGAATGGTTCCAAGTGATTCACACAAAAACGAGAGATTTATATGAGATAGGGTTTGGTTCACAAGAAGAGGATGATGATATTTACACTGCCTGCGTGCCTCATAATTCAGATGTATCTACTGATGTTAATTGACAGACCACTTGGGCTAGAGAGGATGCTGATGAACAAAGCAACATTTGAATACATTTCAAAGGATCCCAAGTCTAACCATGCCCCTGCTCTTGTTGTAAGTGATAATCAAGATTCTATAGTCAACTTTTTTTTATACTTTAAGGACTTCCAAGGTTGGAGTCAGTTCCCATACTAGTAGGCATTATAGTGATATGATGACATTAATCCCTCAAAAGAATTTTCATTTTAAAGAGGTTCAGTGTTGGATATAGTTTTGCGTTGTCTATTTAGAAAAGCTCATTTATTTTAAGTGTGTTTTTTGGTGAAGAAAAATCAGTCATGCTCATTTTTACCTATCTTACTGTGTAAATAAGCTTACAGAGTATGGAAAACATACTTTTGCATAGTCTACTTGTTCGGTTATGTTTTAAATCTTAGTAGGAAAGGGATTTAATAACTGCTTACAGTTGTTTTGGCAGAGCTCTTTACTTCTATCAACAAATAAATTTTAACTTGTTGATTTGCACATTTGTTTTAGATGCTATGCTTGGTTGCATCCTTATGTTGTTAACTGCAGGAAGAAGAAGTGCAGGCACAACAACTTGGTACGTAGATGTTTATTTTTTTTCCTCTGGTTTCATTCACTGGAACACAAACTTGGATATTATCTCTCCACTAATAATTCTCTTTGGATTTGTCAGGGCGAAGAAGAAGATCAAGTAGATGTGCTATTGAAGGCTTATGCTATGTTCCATTTTGTAGGTTGTCTGAGTTTAACAATTTTCGATCTATTTGAATTGGTTTCTAAGGACAGTGTTTTTGGATGCTGGACAATGCTAGCATTATCACTAGAAATTATTTATTTATAGTGTTTTATGTTTTATTTGAATATTCTGAAATTTTATGGTTTGATGAATTTCTTCTGGATGCTGAATCTTAAGGTTGGGATCAAATTATTATATGTATGTTGCAAATGAGATAATTTATATGTCAATATTGGAGATAAAAGTGGAGAAAATTTGTTTTTTTTTTTTTTTGAATCCCCTAACGAAAAGGGAAAATTTGAATCATTTCCTTTGTGCTTTCAGTGGAAGTTCATCCATTGACATTATAAATTTGGCATGAAAGGGGTGTTGTAGGGCTTTATATTTATGATGAAGAGAAAGGAAAATCTGTTAGAGTATTGAAAAATGTGAATTTCGTTGCTTGTTATGACCATTTTGCAGTTCAACTTGGAGAGAAGAAGCAATTTGCAGTAATTGGAAGCTTTGATGAGCAGAGGAGACAATGGAGTACACCACCAAATAAAAGTGGTTGCAGCCCTTAAACAAGATGTAGAACATCTTTAGGACTAGAATTTTTTTTTTTTAATGGTATATGATAGGGCCTAAATTAGTCATATATTTCCTAGTTATTTGAGGCTATTTTGTGAAACATTTTATTCAATAACTAGTCATATTCCTTCATATTTGAGATTTTACCCTTGGAAAGGTATTTTGTACATTATTTCAAATTTTAGGGGTAAAATAAGGCAAAAACATCGCTAAACAGAATAGAGGCGGCGCCCAGGACAGGAGAACCAGCGCCGGCCACGTGCTGCTGGCACGCATTTTGAGGCAATAAAAATCGGTGAAACAGAGCTGAACAGGACACAGTCGACGCCGATTGGGAGCTCAAAGGTGGCGCCGGCTACAGTCTGGAAGAGTTGGTGCGAAAATTAAGAAAAATTGACGAACGAATAGAGAAGCAGAACACAATTGGCGCCGGCCCTAGGCAGGCCAGTCGGCGCTGGCTATGCATTGGTATAGAGACGGTGCCTCGATTTTCGTGTGTATTTTTTTATAATTTACAGAGTTTTAGTATTTTCCTACTTCTATTCGGCCGAAAACCCTAGAGGAATGAATTTATGCACTTCTAAAGCCTATAAATAGAGGGAAAACACAAGGAAAAGAGAGAATTCACAAATCAAAATAGAAAATCACTCAAATTCAAGAAGGAATTCATTAAATTAAGGAGGATTGTGCAAGAGAGTCTATGAAGGAAGCAGAAAGAGGCTTGTCTATGAGTGCTTTCTTTTAACTTTATTTTCTTTTCTTGAACAATGATATATTAATTGTTTTATTGTAATTTGACATTGTTTTAGGTATTCATGATTTTTAGAGTTACTTTGATCTTTTGATTAATTGATTGTTATTCTTGGTATTTAATTACGTATGCTAATTATGAGATTAATTTGTTGTTTCTCTCTATTAACTTGCTTGGAAAATAGGTTGATGGTGGTCTCAATTATTTAATTTCATATTTGTTGTCTATTAACTTGCTTGGAAAATGGGTTAATTGCTAAGAATTGGGTAATTAAAGGTTAATTGATGTCTGCCAGGATATAGATTCATTAGTTAATTTCATGTTTTAGATTTGCCAGGATATGGAGATTTAATCAAGGATTGTGTTTAATGCATCATTTGGGGTGAATTAGTTGAGACGGGATATGTGATGCTAATTTATCTAGAAGATAGTGATTTCATGGATTGGAAAATGAGTGAATCTATCTTAATCCTTCATGGTGCCAAGAGAATAATTAGTTATGATAATGATTAGGTACTTTAAAGTCATGTTTGTCAAAATAATGATTTGAGTTACATAATTCTCCATCCTTAACATGTATATATTCTTTTAGTTTATTTTATTTTATTATTTTTCACTTTATTGAGTCGGTTAAACAATGAAAGAAAATAGATTAATGCATACTTGTTCCTTGAGGAGCAACACTCGTTTTAAACCCTATGCTATGCTTAATAATGAGTACGCTTGCTCATATGTATAGTTTGGGGTTAACGTTTTAATTTAAACTTGATTAGAAATGTACCTATTTTTATATGATTTTTATACCCAAATTCAAACATATCAAGTTTTTGGCACCGTTGCCGGGGATTAAGATATTTTTCTGTTTCATCATGGAGGTATTTTTGAAAACTTGATTTAACATCAAGTTTTTGGCGCCGTTGCCAAGGAACAATATCATGAAAGCTTATATTTTGTTGATTTAACCATGTAAATATGTAAATATGTACATATGTAAATATGTAAATTTGTACAATTATTTTTTTTTCACAAAAATGTGCTATCTTTTGTATTTTGTGTATCTTTGTAATCCAATTTACTAATTTTGACTAATGTTTAATTGATTAATGTGTGCTTGTAATTTTGTTTGAATGGTGAATTCCGTTTTCTAACTATCTTCTATGTTTAGATGAAATGGCAAATTGGAAACAAAGGAGACGTAATGAGGGGCAGTACCCCCATCACTCTTCTGAGATAACACTCAAAGCACCAAAATCAGTAGAGCTAGAGACAGTGATTGGAAAATTTGTTGTCCATGTCACAAAACACTTCCAAGAAATAGATTCCATATTTGGGAAGTTTGAGGAGATGATCCGCAATATGGAAAGACAAATCTAGTTTTTGACTGACATGGTGTTGAAGTTTCAAGAACTAACACCAATAGACAAAGAGGATACAGCTACTATCACATTGCAGAGTGGAAATGAGTTGCCAGACATTGCATACTACAACCGACACCGACTGGAGGAAGAGAACCGGCGCCGGCTGTCCTGTACACCCGAGAGCAAAGCGTCCAGCGTGCAAACTGGCGTCGGTCGAACCAAGTGAACTGGCGCCGACTGCACCCTGCCCATCTCCCGGAAATCCCATTAGAAATTCTACTTTTCGGCCTCAAATTCTTTATTCTACTTGTATACACAAAGCCCAAAAAGATGCTCAATTTGACAAATCGCTAGAGATATTCAAACAGCTACACATATACATCCCACTCAGTGAAGCTTTAATCTACATGCCCAAATATGCCAAATTTCTCAAAAGCATGCTTATAAGCAAAAAGGGATTGGAAGAATTGTCCACAGTGGTACTAAATGAAGAATGTTCAGCCATATTGCAGGACAAACAGAATTTGCCACACAAAGAGAATGATCCAGGGAGCTTCTCTATTCTATGTTTAATTGGGACTCTTAATTTCTATAATGCATTAGCTGACTTAGGTGCTAGCATTAATTTATTTCCATATAAAATGTTTAAAAAGTTAGGCCTAAGAGAAACCCAACCCATTAGGATGACTATTCAACTCGCAGATAGATCTATCAAGTATCCTAGGGGTATAATAGAATATATGCTGGTAAAAATTGACAAATTCATATTTTTCGTGGATTTTGTTATTCTTGACATGGATGAAGATTCCAAAGTCCCTTTAATATTAGGTAGACCCTTCCTAACTACAGCAAAGGCATTAATTGATGTTCATGGGGGGAGGTTGTAACACCCCACTACCTGGGCCCAACAGGGCCGGGGATGTTGCCCCGTCCAAAGGACAATGGGTCTTTATAACTAGGTCACACAAAAGAAAATAAAAGCAATACTTTAAAAATTGAACTTATTACAGCCCAAAAAATACAAGAACAAATCCCAAAATAAATTGATCACTAATATCTCTCAAAACAACACATAAAATAAATAACATAAAGTCTTCAAAGTAGGCAACAAATCTAGTTACTCATCTCCACAATAGGATTGACATGAAAACATGGCATAAAAGGTGATGCGATAAAAATCTCAATAAGCCCGTGTGTGCTTTGAGTGTCTCAGGCAAAATAGTTCATGTATGCAAGTTGTAAAAATTGCATAAGAGAAAGTGTTGGCAAGCAATGAATAATGTTAAAAATAAAGAGTAGTGTTTTGCTTTTCAAACCATACATGTGCATAATAAATACAACCACTCAAATGGGTAGCCATGGGTTACCACACGTTGGGCCCCATGACCATATAACAATCAGAATGCCACACTTTGTGTAGACTGACAAAAGGTAGGTGCACGGCCTACCGGGTGAGATACTCCTCCTTCTCTACACCTAAACTTACCGGTTGTCCACTCCGAAAACTCACAGTCCACATGACTGAAACTTGCTAGCTCGGACCGGCATAACCTACTAGACTAGCATCCTATCCGGGAAGGACTCACCCTTCAGAGGTGGCCACCTACTGAGAGACTTACCCTAACCCTTCAAAGACTAGTTCTAGTAGTCTACCCTTATCGAGTACTCAATGTTGATTGTCCCACTTGGGAGAAAACTAATAATGCATTGATTTACTTGGAAATAGCAATTAAGGGTTTCCAAAATTCTTGTCAAAGTTGGGTTTTAGAAAGAGTTTAGTATTTGTACAAAACTGCTTTTTCAAATTTTCAAATGATTTGCTTGACTAAAATAGAAAGGAAAACAATCCTTAATTACCTTTACAACTGAGTGTCCATAAACTTTGCATTTGGCTTGCCATAGTAATTTCTGTCTTCAAATAAGTTCATGCAGGAGCTTACCTGATCCTTTGCTTGATCAAATTCAAAAATCTGCCAAAGCTGACCTAACCCCGCCTGGGATAAACACAAGTTATAAGGCTATACTCAAGTTATATTCGCTTACATAAATAATCCTAGTTCAACTTATTATAATCATGACCCTAGTGTCCTAAGCTTTAAGACTAGATGATAAAGGATTTTATAAAATAAGTCTAGCTTGATAAGTTAAAATAACTAGGGTTTGTAAAATAATTACTAATAACTTGTAGATTCAAATAATAAATCTTGAGTGTTGTTATTAATAAATAAATTAGGGTTTAATTATTGAAGAATCCTAAGTCCTAGTTGATATTAATAAATGGTAATTCTTAAATAGAAAAATAAATTATTACTACTCTCTTAATTAATAATCAATACGTATTAAAATTAATAATATATAACTTTTATTAAATTTTGATTAATAAATAAATATAACTAATATTTATGAATATATGGTCCACAAGGTCATTAATATTTTACTTATTTATATCAAATGTTATATATATATATATATATATATATATATATATATATTTTATTTTTAATAAAAGATATCATTTATTTGACTAGTAAAATATCACTATTTCATTGAATATTCCAATTCCAAAACTTCCTAAGAATTTCAAAATCTTTGGAGGAAAACATAGTATAAATTTTAATTAGGGTAATAAAATTGGCCAATTAAAATAACTTAGGATCAACAAGATTGTGATCATAATTTTCCTATTGCTAACAAGAATCATGAACATATACTCCAACATCAATCAACAAACTATTCTATTCATGAACAAAGGCTTAAATCCATACCTACTATCACATGGCCAAATCTCTACTAAGCATAATCATACTCATAGCTTCAACGAAAATAAGAACATAATATCCTATTCACCAAAGGTAACATAAAATCTTTCATGCTTAAGCATTCATAATCTCTTAAGACATGATGAACATACATCGCTTCTCAAAGAATTTCATATAGCTTAATCATGATTAACCATTCTTATGCTCCAATCTCAACCCCCTCATGCATATGCATATACTCAATCTCTCTATTCAAATTCTATCCTCTTTATCAATATCTAAGAGACATGAATCCAGAATTAAAAAGAAAGGTTAAGGAGAAATACTTTGTTGATGATTATTTCGATGGAGATTTAAGAAGGTCCACGTGCTTGAGAGTCTTGAATTGTCCAAGAGAGGAGAAAGAAAATAGCCATGGTTGTAGCAACCATTTTGGCTGAGAGAGAGAGAGAGAGAGAGAGAGAGCATTAGTATGACATGTTAAAGGTTGAAGAGAAGAAGAAGAACAAAAGTTGTTCTTGGTTACCTTGATGATGTTCTTGAGACTTCAAGGAAAAAATTTGGTTTTGATCCGATTGCAAATTTTTGTTTTTGAGATTTGATGTTATGAATTCCAGAAATGGACTCTAGGGAGTATGTAGGCGTGTTCTGGAGTTTTTGAGAGGGATTGGAGGTGGTTAGAGTGGTCTTTCGCTTGAAGAAAGCTAGTGTGTGTTCTTGGTGAAAATGGAGAGGATTGGAAGGGAATGCTGGATGAATTTTCTGAAGAGGGTTAGCCAAATGATTGAGGGAGTTTAGGAATTTTAGTTTTCAATTTAGGAAGGAAGAGAAAATTTTGATTGTTTGAAATTCAAATGGATAAATTTAAGGAGTGTTTTGAGGTGGAAAATATGTTAATGGTGTTTGATTGATGGAGGTTTCTTGGAGTTGCAAATGGCCGACTGGTTTACTGTGTTTTGCTGAAATGAATGAGGGTTGAGGGAGCTATAAGGCTAGCTAAATTTCTAAGTTCAATGGTAGAAGAATTTCTGGTTATGAAGCCTAATCCAAGAGTGTTTTCATGGAGCAAATGCTGGAGATTTTGAAATCCAAATGGAAGTTTGAGTGGTGTGATTGTAGGAGCAATTTGAGGTATGGTTATGGAGTCCAGTTGTGCAAGGTAAGTGGAGGGGGGTAATGGTGTTCAATTCATGGCTGAACAAGGGTTAACTTATAGAGATTTGAGGGTGGTTTTTGGCTAAGGCTTGAAGGGAACAAGGCTGGAATTTTTCTGGTTATGGTTCGAATGATGGCTGAATTTTCTGTGCAGTTTTTCTGCAATATTCCAGTCAATTTGCAGAGGGTTTTGAGAGGTTTTTAAGGGTATTTTAAGGCTGGTTTCCAACCTTCTTTATGGAGGGAAAGTAGAGGTAATTCACCAGTTTGAAGGCAGAAGAAACAGCTTTGATTTCAGGCTGCTTATGTAGCGAAACTGCCTAGATTTTTTTCTGGTTTATGCATTTTGAGCAGTCCGATTTTTGCACAAGAATTTCAGTCTTCAAGCTGAATAAATTGGGCATTTTTCTGGCAGCAATTGAGTAAGAAAGATGGCTAAGATTTTCGAAGGTTATGCTTCTCAAGAATCTGGAAAATTTTCAAATTTTTTTCATGGAGAATATGAACACTATGGAGTGGAGTTTGAAGGCTCAACTATGGAGATTAATTTCTCTTGGGAACCTTCCTTAACTCCTTCCCTATTTTTAGTCAAATCTCCAACCTCTAAGAGTCATTTTCAAAATTTAAAGACCAATAATCCTTGCTAAATTTTCTGGAATTAAAAATATAGATTTGGATAAATTTTGAACAAGCTTAATTGGTGAAAAGGTTAGGACAAGCTAGAGGTAAGGGAAGGACAAAGAATTCTTCTAGAATTCTTTTTAGGACATTCCCTTCATGTCTCCCCTAGGACAACACTCCTTTCTTTTCTTTTTTTTTTTTCTTTGGAATGCAAGAAACGAAAATCTAACCTTAATTAAAATAATTATAATAAAAACTTAAATGATGGGATTTGGACCCATGACCTTAGAGATTAATTCCAAAGCTCTAACCACTAAACTACAACAACTCTTGTTCTTATCTTCTCACCCAAATATTCTTCATATTTAATCCTTAAGCTATCTTCCTCGTTTGACTTCGAGCAAAATTACCATTTTACCCTTCCTACTCAATATGCATAACTAAGCCTTTTATCCTATAAATCATAATTTTAAAGCACATAAAATTATTCAAAAATATATATATACATGAAAAATAATATGATATGCATTTCGACCCCCTTACTCTAGGGTTGGCTTTAGGTGGGGTTTCATAGAGGTTGACAATTAGGGTTGGGGATGAGGAAGTAGTCACTCAAATCCACAAAAGCATGCAACATCCTTTATCTTCTGATAATTCTTGTTTAAGAATTGATATTCTTGACGAACCTATTTTGGAGTTTATGCAGGAATCATTTGAGGAGAAGTTGGTGGAAACTTCAGTAGCATATTTGGAGGACTCTAACGATGAGGATGGGATGAAGAGTTTTGAAAAAAATGAGAAAAGCAACTTAGGGAGAATGAAATCATCCATAGAGGATCCTCTAGAATTGGATCTAAAAGACCTACCCGAGCATTTAGAATATGTGTTCTTGGCTGAAGGACATAAATTACCTATGATCATTGCCAAAGATCTCACTAAAGAACAAAAGACCAAATTGGTAAGTGTGTTGGGGAAATATAAGGGAGTAATAGCATGAAAAATCACGAATATAAAAGGAATTAGTCCATCCTTTTGCATTCATAAGATTTTGATGGAAGAAGGTGCAAAGCCTGTAGTACAATCCCAACGTAGGTTGAACCCACATATGAGTGATATGGTAAAAGGTGAGGTAATTAAACTTCTAGATTCATGCATCATTTACCCTACTTCTAATAGTATTTGGGTGAGTCCTTCTCAAGTGGTACCAAAGAAGTGAGGAATGACAGTAAGCCCCAATGATAAAAATGAGCTAGTCCCTATGAGATTGGTCATGGGTTGGTGGTTTTGCATTGATTATAGAATGCTAAACAAAGCCACTAGGAAAGACCACTTCTCTCTCCCTTTTATTGACCAAATATTGGAAAGGTTAGCCAGACATGATACTATTATTTCTTGGATGGATTTTCTGGCTACCTACAAATCCCTATAGCTCTTGAGAACCAAGAGAAAACCACTTTCACATGTCCATATGGTACTTTTGCATATCGTCGAATGCCGTTTAGTATTTGCAATAGTCTCGAAACATTCCAAATGTGCATGATAGCTATATTTGAAGGGCTCGTGGGGGGGACATCATGGAGGTATTTATGGATGATGTCTCAGTTTTTGGTGATTTGTTTGACTTGTGTTTATCTAATCTTAAAAACGCACTAGTAAGATGTAAAGAGACTAACCTCATACTTAATTGGGAAAAATATCACTTTATGGTGCAAGAAGGTATTGTGTTGGGGCATAAAATTTCAATGAAGGGTATAGAAATAGATAGAGCAAAAATCGAAGCAATTAAGAAACTGCCTCCTCCTACGTCTGTGAAAGCTATAAGAAGCTTTCTTGGTCATGTAGGTTTTTACAGGAGGTTCATCTTAGATTTCTCAAAAATTTCTAAACCTCTTACCTCTTTATTTGAAAAGGATGTTGTGTTTAATTTCGATGAAAACTGCCTCAATGCTTTCACCATACTTAAGGAGAAATTGATTAATTCACCCATTTTGATTGCACCTGATTGGTCTCTTCCATTTGAACTAATGTGTGATGCAAGTAATTTTGCAGTTGGTGCAGTACTTGGACAAAAGGGGAATAAGCACTTCCAACCCATATACTATGCAAGCAAAACTTTAACGGATATACAAGAAAACTATACAACAATGGAGAAAGAATTGCTTGCCATAGTATTTGCTTTCAATAAATTTCGTTCTTATCTTATTTTGTCCAAAGTCATTGTTTATACAGACCATTCTGCCTTAAAGTACCTACAAACCATACATGATTCCAAACCAAAATTGATAAAATGGGTATTATTATTGCAGGAATTTGATTTGGAAATTATGGACAAAAAGGGTGCGGAAAACTTAGATGCGGATCACTTATCAAGACTGGATAATCCCAATTTGGAATCATTAGTAGAGGAGGAAATCAATGACACCTTTCCGGATGAACAACTCTTGCTCATAGAATGTGAGATTCCAAACACCCCTTGGTTCGTAGACTTTGCTAATTACTTGGTTGCAGGAATTATCCCAAAAAATCTCACAATGCAACAAAAAAAGAAATTCCTCTCCGAAGTAAGGCATTACTTTTGGAAAGACCCGTATTTGTTTAAGTGTTATGCGGACAAAATCATTCGAAGATGTGTAAACTCTAAGGAATGAGAGGATATTCTTAGACATTGTCATGAAGGACTTGCTGGAGGCCACTACCAAGCCAACAACACTGCACGAAAGGTGCTTGAGTTTGGATTCTATTAGCCCACATTGTTCAAAGATGCCCACAAGTTTGTTCAAAATTGTGATAGGTGTCAACGCACAAGTAACATTTCTAAATTTAATGAGATGTCATTACAAATTTTTCAAGCTTGTGAAGTATTTGATTGTTGGGGGATAGACTTCATGGGACCTTTTCCTAGTTCTTTGGGAATAAATACATTTTGGTAGCAGTGGATTACGTTTCTAAGTGGATAGAAGCACAAGCTTTACCAACTAATGATGCAAGGGTTGTGGTAAAATTTCTAAAAAACTTTTCACCCATTTTGGTGTGCCTAAAGTGCTCATTAGTGATAGGGAGACTTACTTTTGTAATACTCAAATGGCAAAAGTTCTCAAACATCTAGGAGTGGACCATCGGTTTGCCACCCCCTATGTGAAACCCCATCTAAAACTAACCCTAGAGTGAGGGGGTCGGGATACATATCATATTTTTTTACATGCATAAATATATTTTTGAATGATTTTATGTGCTTTAGAATTATGATTTATAGTCTAGAAGGCTTAATTGTGCTTATTGAGTAGGAAGGACAAAATGGTAATTTTGCTTGAAGTGAAAATAGGGAGATAACTTGAGGATTAAATGGGAAGAATATTTAGGAGAGAAAATAAGACCAAGAGTTGTTGTGGTTTAGTGGTTAGAGCTTTGGAATTAATCTCTAAGTTCTTGAGTTCAAATCCCATCATTTAAGTTTTAGCATGATTAATTTTATTTTGTATAAGGTGGGATATTTTCGGCCCTTGCATGCCATAAGAAGAAGAATGAGTGTTTTCCTAGGGGAGACATGAAGGGAATGTCTTAATCCTATTCTTATGCCCTACAAGAATTCTTAAGGGATTCATGCCCTTTTGTTCCCTAACTTACCTTAAATTCTTCACCAACTAAGCTTGTTCAATTATCCAAATCCATATTTAAATTCCAAAATTTCAGCAAGGTTCATTGATCTTGGAATTTCAAAAATGACTCTTGGAAGATAAAGTCTTAGCTGAAAATGGGGAAGGAGTTAAGAAAGGTTCCCAAGAGAATTAATATCTATGGTTGCACCTTCAAACTCCACTCCATAAATGTTCATCTTCTTCATGGTAGCAATCTGGAAATTTTCCAGCTTCTTGGTCAGTCCAGCTTTCGAAGACTTCAGCCATTTTTCTCACTCAAGTGCTGCCAGAAAAATAGCCAATTTGTTCAGCTTGAAGACTGAAATCCTTGGCCAAAAATCAGACTACACAAAAGCTATACAAACCAGGAAAAATTCTTGGACAGTTTCACAGCATGGCAAGCCAAAAACCAAGCTGTTTCTTCTACCTTTCAAACTAGTAATTTAACTCTGTCTTTCCTCCATAAAGAAGGTTGGAAACTAGCCTTAAAGGATCCTCCAATACCTTTTCAAACTCACTGCAAGTCGGCTGGAACATTGCAGAAAAAACTACACAAAAATTCCAATAAACCATTCGAATGATCAACCAGAAAATTCCAACCTTACTCCCTCTTCAAACCTTATCTGAAAATCACTTCAACTTTCTGTGAAATTAACCTTAGTCAGCCATGAACTGAACTTCATCACCTCCTCCATTGATCTACACGAATGAACACTATAGCTACTCCTTAAATTCCTCCTTCAATTACTCTAATCAAGCTTCCAATTAGAATTAAAAATTTCAGCAAATTGCTCTATAAAAACTTCCATGGATTAAGCTTCAAACAACCAGAAATTTCTCCACCATTGCACTCAACATTTCAGCCACCCTATAACCACTTCAAACCTCATTCATCTCAGCAAAACCTCAGCAAACCAGTCGGCCATTGAAGCTCCTAAAGAACCTCCATCAATCAAACCACTCTACCATATCTTCTACCTTAATTCACTCCATGAATTATTCCCTTTGAAATTCAAAGGACCAGATTTCCCTTTTTTCCCTAATCTGAAAATTCAATCACAAGAATCCCTCTAACCATTTGGCCAACATCTTTCAACAAATTTCGTCCAGCTTTCTCCCCATTCTCTCCATTTCTCCAAGAACACCAAGAACACACACCACCATTATTCAAGCCTAAGACCACTCCAAACACCTCCAATCCCTTCCAAAAACTCCAGATCACGTCTAATCACCCTCTAGAATCCATTTCTGTATTTTATAACAATAAACATTGAAAACAAAATTCTGCTATAGAATCAAAAACTAGAATTTTTCTTGAAGATTCAAGAACTCTCTCAAGGTAACTAAGAATGATTTTGATCATCTTCTTTCCTTCAATCATCTTTAAACATGATATACTAATATTCTCTCTCTCTCTCTCTCTCTCTCTCTCTCTCTCTCTCTCTCTCTCTCTCTCTCTCTCTCTCTCTCTCTCGCTCTCTGAAATGGTTGTTGCAACCATGGTCGTTTCTCTTCCTCCTTCTTGGATGAATCAAGCCTTCCAAGCATGTGGATCTCTTTGAATCTTCATCAAGATTGTCGTCAACCAAGTATTTCTCTTTAACCCTCTTGTCAATTCTAAAATAATGTCTCTTAGATATTGTTAGAAAAGGATAGAATATGATTGGGGATTGAGTATGTGCTTGTATGAAGAAGTGGAGATTGGAGCATGAGGATGATTCGTCATGGTTGAGTTTTATGATATTTTATGGTTTGTTGCATGCTAATCATGTCGAGAGTAAGTATGGATGACTAAGCATGATAGATATTATATCACCTTTGGTGAATAGGGTATTATGTTCTTGTTGAAGCCATGTATATGATTATGCTTGGTAGAGATTTAGCCATATGATAGTAAGTATGGATTTAAGCCTTTATTCATGAATGGAATGGTTTGTTGATTGATGTTAGATTTTATGTTCATGATTATTGTTAGCAATAGGAGAATTATGATCATGACCTTGTTGATCCAAAGCTATTTTAATTGACCAACTTTATTACGTGAATAAAAATTAATACTATATTTTCCCTCAATAATTTCGAAAACTCTAGGAAGCCTTGGAGTTGGAATATTAAATGAAATAGTGAAATTTTAGCCAAATAAATTATATCTTTTATTAAAAATAATATATATATTTATATTTATATATGATAATAATATTAAATAAAACCTTTTATATAAATAATAGTAGTATGAAAAATGTTAATCTTGTAGGCCATAGATTCATAAATACTATTGAAATTTATTTATTATCTTTTGATCAAAATTTATTAAAATTTACTTATTATTAATTTTATTTATCAATTATTTTCTAACTATTAATTATTAATTAGGAGAATAGTAATAATTTATTATTTATTTTAATAATATCATCTAGGACTTAGGATCCTTCATCAAATAAACCCTAGTTTATTTATTAATAACAAAGATTTATATTTAAACATATAACTTATTAGTAGTTATTTTACAACCCCTAGTTATTTTCACTTATCAAGCTAGACTTCTTTTACAAAACATTTATCATTTAGCCTTAAAGCTTAGGACATTAGGGTCATGATTGTAATAAGCCGAACTAGGATTATTTATGGAAGTGAATTTAGCTTGAGTTTAATTATGGCTTATGTTTACCCCAGACGGGGTTAGGTCAGCTTTGAAAGATTTTGAATTGGCTCAAGCAAATGATCAGGTAAGCTCCTACATAAAACTTATTTGATGTAAAAAGGTTACTATGGCAAGCCAAATGCGAAGTGTGTGGACACTCATTTTTGTAAAGGCAATTAAGGACTATTTCCTTTCTTATTTCAGTCAAACAAATTATTTGAAAATCAACAAGCAGTTTTGCTCAAACACCAAACTCTTTCTAAAACCAATTTTAACACAGACTTTAGAACCCCTTAATTGCTATTTCCAAGTAAAGCAATGTTTTATCAGTTTTCTCCCAAGTGGGATAAACAACATTGAGTACTCAATAAGGATAGGCTAGTAGTACTAGTTTTGAAGAGCAAGAGCGAGTCCTCTAGCAGAAGACCACCTCCAGAAGATGAACTCAACTTGGAAAAGCGACAGTACTACTTAGTTATGCTGGTCTGAGCTAACAAGTTTCAGTCATATGGACTATGTGTTTTCGGAACGGACAACCAGTTTGTTTGGGTGTAGAGAAGGAGTATCTTACCCGGTAGGTCGTACACCTACTTTTTGTCAGTCTACACAAAGTGTGGCATTCTGACCGTTATATGGTCTTGGGGCCCAACGTGTGGTAACCCATGGCTACCCATTTGAGTGGTTGTATTTATTATGCACTTGTATGGTTTGAAAAGAGAAAACGCCACTCTTTATTTTAATCCTTATTTTTTGCTTGCCAGTACTCTCTTATGAAATATTTACAACTTGCATACATGAATTGTTTTACCTGAACTCTCAAAGCACACATGGACTTACTGAGATTTTTATCTCATCACCTTTTATGCCATGTTTTCAGGTCGATCCTGCTATGGAGATGAGTAGCTAGTTTGTTACCTGTTTTGGAAGACATTGTGTTATTTATTTTATGTATTGTTTTGAGAGATGTTTGTAAACAATTTATTTTGGATTTGTTCTGGAATTTTGGGTTGTAATAAGTTTAAATTTTAAAGTATTGTTTTATTTTCGTTTGTGTGACCTAGTTATAAAGATCCCTTGTCCTTTGGACGGGGCGACATCCCCGGCCCTGTTGGGCCTAGGTAGTGGGGTGTTACACCCTATCATCCCCAAACAAGTGGACAGGTTGAAATGGTTAATAGGGAAATCAAAAGAATCTTGGAAAAAATTGTTAACCCTACTAGGAAAGATTGGAGTTTAAAATTAGATGATACTCTTTGGGCATACAGGACAAATTTTAAGACCCCAATTGGCACAATTCTTTTTCGGTTAATTTATGGAAAAACATGTCATTTACCTGTTGAGATTGAGCATAAAGCTTATTGGGCTATAAAACTTGTTAACCTTGATCTTGAGTCAGCTGGAAAGTCAAGGTTGCTCCAACTCACAGCCTTGGTGGAGTTGCGCAATGATGCATATGATACTTCAATGCAGTATAAAGAGAAGGTCAAAAAATGGCATGGTAAGCATATCACTCGACAACACGAATTTGAGAAAGGCGATCAAGTATTGTTATTCAATTCTGGCTTACGACTGTTTCTAGGAAAGTTGAAATCAAGGTGATTAAGACCATACACGGTAAGTTAAATATTCCCCTTTGGAACCCTTGAAATCACTCACCCCATGGGGTGCACTTTCAAAGTTAATTGCAATCGAGTGAAATGCTATGTTGGTGAAATTCTTCGCACCATAGATCAAGTGGATATGCTCTTGGACACTGCAGCATAAAACTTCTTGGGTTATCCATAAATTTGTACTGTTCTTTTTTTCGTACTATTTTCTTTCCTTTTTGTTTATTTTTCTTTTCTAGTTTTTATGCTTTGGTGTGTTTCTTTTGTGTATTTTTCTTTCTAGGTACTTTAACAATGCTCCTTTTTGTTGGAACTCAACTCTTGTGTAGGAGAATACTAACAGTAATGGAAGTATTTTCTTTCTTCTCTTTTCCCCTTTATTTTTGGTCCCATAGTGATATTTCCTTGCTCTATTTATTTGTCCATTGAGAACAATATCTAGTTTAAGTGTGGGGGAGTAGTTAGAATGGGAATTCTTCTATGCTTCATTCTTCTTGAAATTCTTTGAACCTTTTTGAGCAAATTTTTTTAATCTTTCAAGATGTATTTTTAATGCATGTCTTTGTGCTAGATCATAGGCCATATGTTCTATATCATTTGTGGCTTATGCATGACTTTTTGCATGCACTTGGACTAAGTAGTTCTTGATCAAATGCTTTATATTATTCTTAAACCTGTTTTTCTAATAAAATTCATTGAGCATTCTAGAATTTACTTGAATACCTCTCGAGGCGAAATAAGAAAGACATTCATAATTTAACTTAGGGATGACGGTAATAGGCCTTCTTTGGATAGTTTGAGCTTTTCAAGCCTACCTATTTTATATTATCCCTAGTGCCTATTTTGAGCCTAAATTGTTAATTTCTTTCTTAAACTCGTTATCATACTTTGTTCATTACTTTTTTCTGAGAATTTAATTTACCTTCCAAATCTTTGATTGCTCTTGATGGATAAAAGTGCAAGTAGAAGAATGATGAAGGAAAATGTTTATGTAAATGTCATGACTTGTTACTTTCAGTCATGCATCATGTATTGAGTTGGAGTTGTGAAAGGAGAAATGAGAAAGAAAAGAGGGAGAAAATTTGAGAAAAACAAAAGGCTACTAGAAAATGTTGAAAAAAAACTGAGAAACAAAGAAAAATAGCATTTGAAAAGAAGAGAAAAGCTTAAAGAAAAAGAAAACAAAGAGCACAGGAATAGTGTTGGTTGAATTGGAATAAAAAAATGCTGAAATTTTGATGATCTTGTGCAATATAATTGATGAGTTGATAACCTATTTATAAAAAGAAAGTAAGATGAACTGTAATATGATTGCTATACAAGGTTATGGGTTTTTAATTGGTTTTGGGATAGGAGAGCAAGAAAAGTTTAGAATCTATTGGTACATTTTGTTTATCCTTTTCTTGCAAACTGTCATCTTCTTTGATATTTTATTTTTCCTATATCCTTCGTTTGACAGCTACGTTACAAACCCTTTAGCCTTATATTACAAGCTTAAAAGTCCTACTTGATCTAAGTAGAATCATGATATATCTTGAATTAGTGGAGAGAATGTATGAAAAGTAAACTTATGGAATGCATATTTCTTTTGAACTAAATTCTTTCTAATGGTTTGAGAATGATGTTAAGTATTGGCACTGTTCTACTAGTCATTCTTCACTTACACAAGTCTTGCATTTGTTATAAAAGATATAGTAGCATATGTTTTGTTGTCTTGAATAAAGAAAGCATTGGAGATATTGTTTTGAAATTGATTGAGTGATGTTGTGAAAACTTGTGTTTTCCTACTTATCTTTGATACTTTGCTTGAGGACAAGCAAAGAGCTAAGTGTGGGGGAATGTAATAGGGCCTAAATTAGTCATATATTTTCTAGTTTTTTGAGGCTATTTTGTGAAATATTTTGTTCAATAACTGGCCATATTCCTTCATATTTGAGATTTTACCCTTGAAAAGGTTTTTGTATATTATTTCAGATTTTAGGGGTAAAATAAGGTAAAAATGTCGCTAAACAGAATAGAGACGGTGCCGGCTAGGACAGGAGAATCGGCGTCGGCCATGTGCTATTGGCACACATTTCGAGACGATAAAAAATCGGTGAAATAGAGCTAAACAGGACACAGCCGGCGTCAATTGGGAGCTCAGAGGTGGCGCCGGCTACAGTCTGGAAGAGTTGGCATGAAAATCAAGAAACATTGGGGAACGGACGAAGAAGTATAACACAACCGACGCCGGCCCTAGGCAAGCTAGGTGGCACTGGTTTTGCACTAGTATAGAGGCGGTGCCTCGATTTTCTCACGCATTTTTTGGCAATTTGTAGAATTTTAGTATTTTCCTACTTCTATTCGGCCAGAAACCTTAAAGGAACGAATTTAGGCACTTCTAAAACCTATAAATAGAGGGAAAACACAAGAAAAAGAATGAATTCATAGATCAAAATAGAAAATCACTCAAATTCAATGAGGAATTCATTAAATCAAGGAGGATTGTATAAAAGAGTTTACGAAGGAAGAAGAATGAGGCTTGTCTATGAGTGCTTTCTTTTAACCTTGTTTTCTTTTCTTGAACAATGATGTATTAATTATTTTATTATAATTTGACATTGTTTTAGGTATTCATGATTTTTAGAGTTACTTTGATCTTTTGATTAATTGATTGTTATTCTTGGTATTTAATTACTTATACTGATTACGAGATTAATTTGTTGTTTCTCTCTATTAACTTGCTTAGAAAAAGGGTTGATAGTGGTCTCAATTTTTTAATTTCATATTTGTTGTCTATTAACTTGCTTGGAAAAAGGGTTAATTGCTAAGAATTGGGTAATTAAAGGTTAATTGATGTCTGTCAGGATATGGATTCATTAGTTAATTTCATGTTTTAAATTTGCCAGAATATAGAGATTTAATCAAGGATTGTGTACAATGCATCTTTTGGAGTGAATTAGTTGAGACAGTGTGAAACCCCAACTAAAACTAACCTTAGAGTAAGGGGGTCGGGATGCATATCAAATTTTATTGTATGCATAAATATATTTTTATATGATTTTATATGCTTTGAATTTGTGATTTGTGGTCTAAATGGCTTAATTGTGCTTACTGAGTAAGAATGGTAAAATAGTAATTTTGCTTAAGGTGGAAATAGGGAGATAGCTAGAGGGTTAAATAGGAAAAATATTTAGGAGAGAAAATAAGAATAAGAGTTGTTGTGGTTTAGTGGTTAGAGCTTTGGAATAAATCCTTGAGGTCTTGAGTTCAAATTCCATCATTTGAGTTTTAGCATGATTAAATTTTATTTTTGTTAGGTAGGCTATATTTTGGCCCTTGCATGCCTTAGGGAAGAGTAGGAGTGTTGCCCTAGGGGAGACATGAAAGAAATGTCCTAATTCCATTCTTGTGCCCTACAAAAATTTCTAAGGGATTCATACCCTTCTTGATCTTTAGCTTTCCTTAATTCTTAATCAATTAGGTTGTTCAATTTATCCAAGCCAATTTTATTTCCAGAAAATTCCATCAAGGTTCTGTGATATTGAGGTTTCGAAAATGTCTATGTGAGGGTATCTTGTTGGCCGAAAATGGGAGGATTTATGGAAAGTTCCCAAGAGAATTAATCTCCATGATTGAACTTTCAAACCCCAACCTATGTGTGTTCATCTTCTTCATGTGGTAAACTGGAAATTTTTCCAACTTCTTGATCAGTCCAATTGTCAAAATTTTCAACCATCTTTCCCTCTCAAATACTGCTAGAAAAATGACCAATTCACTCAGCTTGAAGACTGAAAACTTCAGCCAAAACCGGACTACACAAAAGCTGTGTAAACTAGGAAAATTCCTAGGCAGCTTTCGCAACTTGGTGAGCCAAAAACCAAGCTGTTCCTTCCATCTTTTCAACCAGAAATTCAACCTTGTTTTTCCTCCATAAAGAAGGCTGGAAACCAGCCTTAAAGGACCCCCTAAAACCCCTTCAAATCTTCTGCAAGTTGGCTGAAGCATGGCAAAAAAAATCTGCCCAAAAATTCCAGCAAGCCTTGCGAAAGATTAATCAGAATTTCCAGCTTTATTCCTTCTTCACCCTTGTCCGAAACTCATCCCATTTTTCTGTAAAACCCACCTTGATCAGCTATGAACTGAACTTCATCATCCTCACCATGGCTGCTCCTAAAATCTCTCCATCAATCACTTCAATCAAGCCATCAATTGGAGTCCAAAATTCCAGCAAAATATTCTAGCAAACTTTCATAGATTAACCCTCAACTATCAAAAAAATTCCCTCACCATTACACTCCATATTTCGGCCACCCTAAAGCTCATTCAAACATCATTCAACTCAGAAAAAATTCCAGCCAAATAACCGGCCATTGAAGCTTCCAAAAGACCTCCATCAAAAAAGATCTTCTTACCATATTTACCATAATTGATTCCCTAAATTATTCCTTTTGAATTTTAAACAACCAGCTTTCCTTTTCCTCCCAAATCTGAAAATCTAATTACCAAAAATCTCCAATCCATTCGGCCACCCTTTTCCAAGTAGAATTTCGGCCAGCCTTCATCCATTCTCTCCATACTCTCCAAACCTCCAAGAACACCAAGAACACCTACCACCATTCTCACGCCTAAGACCACTCAAAACCTCTCCAATCTTCTCCAAAAACTCTAGATCACACCTACTCATCCTCTTGAATCCATTTTTGCAATTTTTAACATCAAATGCTGAAATCAAAGTTTCACTTTTGGATCAAAAACCAGAATTTTCTTGAGGGCTCAAGAACACTTTCAAGGTAAGCATGAACAATTAACTCCATCTTTGACCTTAATGAATATATACTAATAAACTTTCTCTCTCTCTCTCTCTCTCTCTCTCTCTCTCTCTCTCTCTCTCTCTCTCTCTCTCTCTCTCTCTCTCGGCCGAATGGTTACTCCAACCATGGCCATTGTTCTTCTTCTCCTTGGACGAATCAAGCCTTCCTAGCGAGAGGATTCTCTTGAAACGTCTTCTAGGTAGTCATCATTCAAGTAAGCCTCTTTAATCTCCTCTTTAAATTCTAGATTCATGTCTCTTGGATGTAGTTGGAAGAGGATGGAATATATTTGGAGATTGATCATATGTTTTGTGATGGAGTTGGGATTGAAGCATGAGAATGAATGTGTTTGTATGATGGAGAAGGGATTGATGCATGAGATGATTTGTCTTAGTTGAATGTATGGCGTTTTTAGGGTTTGTTGCATGCCTTCATGTCGTGAGTAGTATGAATGATCAAGCATGTTAGATATTATGTCACCTTTGGTGAATAGGGTTTTATGTTCATGTATTCTTGTTAAGGCTATGAATATGATTATGTTAGTGGAGTTTGGATCATGTGTTGGTAGATTTGGATCTATGCTTTTATTTATGATTTGGATGTTTTGTTGATTGGTGTAGAGTGTATGTCCATGATTATGGTTAGCAATAGGAAGTATGATCATGATCTTGTTGTCCCTAAGCTAATTAAGTTAGCTAATTTTATTTCATTAATAAAATGAGTAGTACTATAATTTCTTCTAGTGATTTCGAAAACCCTAGGGAAATGTGGATTTGGACTATTATATAAAATAATGATATTTTAGTCAAATAAATGATAGATTTTATTAAAGAAATAAAATATATAGATATTATATAAAATAATAATATCAAATAAAGCCTTTTATATAAATAAACATAATAGGTAAAATATTAATTTTGTAAGTCTTATATTTATAAATACTATTAAATTTTATTTATTATCTTTTAGTCAAGACATATTAAAATTTGCTTATTATTAATTTTATTTACCAATTATTTTCTAACCATTAGTTATTATAAATCATTATTTTAAATAATATCATCTTGGGCCTAGGACCCTTCATCAAATAAACACTAATTTATTTATAGTTAGATTTAAACCTACAACTTATTAGTATCTAATTCACAAACCCTAGTTATTTTAATATCAAGCTAGATTTATCTTATAAACCCTTTTATTTATTATCTAGCCTTAAAGTTTTGGGACACTAGGGTCATGATTGTAGTAAGTTGAGCTAGGATTGCTTATGAAAATAAATTTTGGCTTGAGTTTAATTATGGCTTATGTTTACCCTAGGCGGGATTAGGTCAGCTTTTAGAGATTTTTATTTTATCTTGAGTAAAGGATCAGGTAAGCTCCTACATAAAACTTATTTGTTTGTAAAAGATTACTATGGCAAGCTAAACACGAAGTTTGTGAGCACTAATTTGGTAAAGGCAATTAGGGACTGTTTCCTTTCTTGTTTCAGTCAAACAAATTATTTGAAAAACAACAAGCAGTTTTATTCAAACACTAAATTGTTTCTAAAACTAATTTTGACAAAGACTTTGGAAACTCTTGATTGCCATTTTTAAGTAAAGCTATGTTTTATCAGTTTTTTCCCAAGTGGGATGAACTACGTTGAGTACTCAATAAGGGTATGCTAGTAGTACTAGTTTTGAGGAGCAAGAGTGAGTCTTCTGGCAGGAGGCCACCTCCAGAAGATAAACTCAACTTAGAGAAACGTCAATACTACTTAGTCATGCCGGTCCGAGCTAGCAGGTTTTAGTCATATGGACTGTGTGTTGCCGGAGTAGACAATCGATTTTGTTTGGGTGTAGAGAATGAGGAGTATCTTACCCGGTAAGCCGATCACCTATCTTTTTGTTAGTCTGCACAAAGTGTGGTATTCTGACCGTTATATGGTTATGGGACCTAACGTGTGGTAACCCATGACCACCCTTTTGAGTGGTTGATTTTATTGTGCATGTATGGTTGGAAAAGCCAAAACGCCACTCTTGATTTACTTGCCAATATTTTTCTTATGAAATTCTTACACCTAACATTCATGAACTATTTTCACTGAACACTCAAAGCACACACGGACTTTCTGATATTTTTATTTCATCACCCATTTACCATGATTTTAGGTCGATCCTGCGATGAGGATGAGTAGCTAGTTGATGCCTGCTTGGAAGATATTCTGTTATCTATTTTATGTAATGCTTTAGGAGTTGAGAGTGAACAATTTTTATGTTGGATTTATCTTGAATTTTTTGGATTGTAATAAGTTTTAAATTTTAAAATATTGTTTTATTTTAATTGTGAGACCTAGTTATAAAGACCCATTATCCTTTGAACGGGACGACATCCTCGGCCCTGTTGGGGCTAGGTAGTGGGGTGTTACAGACAGGATATATGATGCTAATTTGTCAAGAAGATAGTGATTTCATGGATTGGAAAAGAAGTGAACATATCTTAATCCTTCAGGGTGCCAAGAGAATGATTAGTTTTGATAATAATTAGGTACTTTAAGGTCATGTTTGTCAAAATAATGGTTTAAGTTACATAATTCTCCATCTTTGACATGTTTATATTCTTTTAATTTATTTTATATTATTTTTCTTTTTATTCTTTTTCACTTTATTGAGTTGGTTAAATAATGAAAGAAAAGGGTTTAATGCATACTTGTTTCTTGAGGATCGACACTCATTTTAAACCATATGTTGTGAAACCCCAGTCAAAACTAACCTTAGAGTAAGGGGGTTGTGATGCATATCATGCCTTATTTCACGATTCAATATATTTTTATATGATTTTTTATGTACTTTGGATTTGAGTTTTATTGTCTTGAAGCCTTGTTGGTGAGTATTGAGTGAGAAGGGCAAAATGGTAATTTTTGCATGAGGTGAAAATAGGAAGATAGCTTGAGGATTAAATAGAAATTAATTTTATAGTAGAAATAACAACAAGAGTTGTTATGATTTAGTGGTTAGAGCTTTGGAATTAATTCTTGAGGTCTTGGGTTCAAATTCCATCATAGGAGCTTTAGCTTGGTTAAATTTTATTTTTGCTTAGGAAGTATCATTTTCGGCCTTAGTGGTGTTTGGAGTAGGATAGAGATGTTGTCCTATAAGAGACATGATAGGAGTCTTCAAATCCTACTCTTTTACTCTACTCGAAATTTCTAAGGGGAATTCATTCCCTCTTGAACCCTAATCCTTCCTATTTCTCAATTCATTAGTTTGTTCAATTTGTTCAAACCAATTTTATTCTAGAAAAATTCCAGCAAGGTGCTGTGGCTTTGAAGGTTCAAAATGTCTTAGTAAAAGACATCATATGGACCAAAACAATGGAAGAGGGGGAAATATTTCAAGTGAATTAAATTCCTTAGTGAACTTTCTAAAAATTCACTCTAGCTAGGTTCATTTCCCTTCCTACATGGAACTGGAAATTTTCTAGCTTTGTGTACCTTTAAGATGTCGAAATTCTTAGCCATTATTCCCTCCAAAATGCTGACAGAAAATGGCCCTTTTAATCAGCTTGAAATCTGAATTTTCCTGGCCATTTTAGGACTACACAAATACTGTGCAAAACCAGAAAATTTTTTGGGCGGATTCGCAGCTTTGGAGGTCCGAAACCAAGCTATTTTCTTCCAGTTTTTGTTTAGCACCTTAGCCATGTTTTTCCTCCATGAAGAAGGCTGGAAACCAGCCTTGAAAGCCCCTGAAATTCCCCTCCAAACTCTCTACAAGATGGCTGAAAATGGCAGCCGAAAATCTATCCAGAAAATTCTGCCCAGCAAAAATTCTATGCAGGAAAATTTTCCAGCTTTGTTCCCTATTTCTCTTCCAGCCGAAACACCAACCTTATTCTGCATAAACATTCCTTAAACCTTCAGTAACAGAGCTCCATTGTTCCCCTAAAGCTTCTGCACAAAACTCAGCCATGGCTGTCCGAAATTCTCTCCAACAAATCCCTACAATTATACTTAATTGATTATCAAAATTCCAGCCACCATAGTTTAGCAACTTTCCATAAAATATATCTCACCATTATACACCATGATTTCAGCCACCCTAAGCCTCCTTCAACCAGCTCTCATTCAGCCAAAACACTGCTAGAAATTTGTCCATGGCAGACCTCCAAAAGCTCTTCCATAATCAAAGAAATTCTTGTGATATCTAGTTTCCAAATTTGCTTCCCAAAAATATTCTTCAAGGATTGTAACAACTAGCCTTTCCTTCTCCCTTCCAAATCAGAGAATCAACCTCCTAAACCCTACAGAAATTCGGCCAGCCCTAGTTCTCACAGAATTTCGGCAGCTGCAAATCAAATGCTCTCAAATTCCTTCAACCTTCAAGAACACACACACTACACCAAGAACACCTACTTCTTCCTTTCACCTAATACCCCTCCAAACCACTTCAAACCTTCTCTAAAATCTCAAGATTTGACCTACTCACTGCGGTGAGTCCATCAACACCATTCTTAACATCAAACTCCACAAATCAACTCGCTACTTCGGATCAAAACCAGAAAATTCTGTGAAGGTTCAAGAACACCTTCAAGGTAAAATTTGTTCTAACAACTTCATCTTCTCCAATCTTGATCTCTAGTGAGAACATATGTGAATAAACATGCTAATGGTCTCTCTCTCTCTCTCTCTCTCTCTCTCTCTCTCTCTCTCTCTCTCTCTCTCTCATGGCCGAACCTCCCTTCTCTTGGCCGGATGGCTTCTCCTCTCATGATCATGTTTTCGCCATCTCCCTTAGACAAAGTTAGACATCTAGGAGTTGAGATCCATTCTAAACTCCTTCAAGGCATTCATCAACCAAGTAAGTGCCTTCCATCTTTCTTTTAAATTCTAGATTCATGTCTCTAGGATGATGTTGATAAAAGATGGATTGCGGATAAGGTTTGAGTATATATTGTTGAGGTTGAAGCATGAATGTATGTATGAATATGAAGGAGATGGGATTTATGCATGGATGGATAATCTTGGTCGATTGTATGATGATTTGAGGTTTAATGCATGTCTCCATGTCATAGGTAGTATTTGTGATGAAGTATGCTAGAGATTATGTCACCTTTGGTGAATAGAATTTATATTCATGTTGGATTGTTGAAGCCATGATCATATTTATGCTAGTAGGGGTTAGATCATGTCTTGATAAATTTAGATCTATGCTTATATGCATGATTTGGATGATTTGATGAATTGAAGGATTGTATATGTCCCTTATTGTGGTTAGCCATAGAAGTATGATCATGATCTAGTTGTCCCTAAGCTAATTTTTATATCACGAATAAAATATTTCATAATGTGATTTTACTAGTAATTTCCAAAAAAACCCTAGGAGTGGTAAATTTGGATTATTATATATAATGAGGATATTTTAGTCAAATAAATAATAGCTTTTGCTAGAAAAATAAAATATATAGATATTATATATAAAATGATAATATCAAATAAAGCCTTTTATGGAAATAATCATAATTAGTAAAATATTTATTACTAAAAATTTAATTATTATCTTTTAATCAAAACCCATTAAAAATTTATTTATTATCTTTCAAGCAAGACTCATTAAATTTATTTTCAACTAATTTTAATTATCAATTATTTTCTAACAACTAAATTATTAATAAATCATTATTTTACCTAATTCCACCTAAGACTTTTCATCAAATAAACTCTAAATTATTTTAGCAAGATTTAAACCTTCAACTTATTAGTACCTATTTCCCAAACTTTAGTTATTTTAATATCAAACTAGATTTATTTTATAAACCCTTTTATTTATTATCGAGCCTTAAAGCTTGGGACACTAGGGACATGATTGTAGTGAGTTGAGTTAGTTTATTTGTGAAAGTGGATTTTGGCTTGAGTTTGATTATGGTTTATATTTACCCCATGCGGGGTTAGGTTAGCTATTAGAGACCTTTATTGTCAGTAAGGATCAGGTAAGCTCCTGCATAAAACCTGTTTGATGAAAAATGATTTTTTTTATGGCAAGCCAAATGTAGAGTGCATAGTCACTCATTTCTGTAAAGGCAACTGAGGATTATTTCCATTCTCATTTCAGAAAAATAAATTATTTGTAAATCAAGGGGCGATTTTACTCAAAACCTAAAATTCTTTCTAAAACCAGTTTTGCCCCAAGCTTTTGAAAACCTTAATTGCCATTTTCAAGTGGAACTATGTTTTGTTCATTTTTCCCAAGTGGGATACGTTACGTTGAGTACTCAACAGGGGTAGACTGGTAGTACTAGTTTTGAAGAGCAAGAGTGAGTCTTCTGGCAGGAGGCCACCTCCAGAAGATAAGCTCAACTTAGAGAAACGTCAGTACTACTTAGTCATGCTGGTCCGAGCTAGCAGTTTTTATTTCAGTCAAGTGACTGTGTTATGCCGAAATGGACACCCGGTTGTTGTTTGGGTATAGAGAAGGAGGAGTATCTTGCCCGGTAGGCCGATCACCTACCTTTTGTCAGTCTGCACAAAGTGTGGCATTCTGACCAGCAGTATGCAGAAAGTGTGGCATACTGACCATGTGGACATGAGGCCCAACGTGTGGTAACCCATTACCACCTTTTTTGAGTGGTTGATTTTAATGTACCTGTATGGTTTGAAATCTAAAACGCCACTCTTGTTTTTGAACATCATTCATTGCTTGCTAGTATTTCTTTTGTCAGTCTACACAAAGTGTGGCATTCTAACCATTGTATGGTTATGGGGCCCAACGTGTGGTAACCCATGACCACCTTTATGAGTGGTTGATTTTATTGTGCACTTGTATGGTTTCAAAAAGAGGAAAACATCACTCTTGCTTTTGACTAATATTTATTGCTTGCCAATATTTCTCTTATAAGGATTTCACACTTTGCATCCATGAACTGTTTTTACTGAACACCCAAAGCACACATGGACTTATTGAGATTTCTGTCTCATTAACTTTTTATCATGATTTCAGGTCGATCCTGCTGTGGGGATGAGTAGCTAGTATTATCTGCCTTGGAAGAGAATGTTGTCTTTTATTTTATGTATTGATTTGGGGAGTTGAGACTGGATGATTTTATTTATGGATTTGTTTTTCTTTTGGGAATTCTTGGATTCATTCTGGGTTTTAATAAATTTTAAGTTAAAATATTATTTTTATTCCGCTATTTTATTTGTGTAACCTAGTTAAAAAGACCCCTTGTCCTTTGGACGAGGCGACATCCCCGACCCTGGCGGGCCTAGGTAGCGGGGTGTTACAAGTGGTATCAGAGACTAGGTTTAGGCAATCAGTTGATTTTCTGGATTTTTATTTCCTTAACTATTTTGATCTGGTGCTAATCCTTGAGTTTTGTTTATAGGATGATCAAGAGAGTTGAATCGGCTGTCAAAGATTGGCCCTGCTGGTTATGGGAACCCACCTGGCCCATTACCTATAGCAGATCCTCCCTTGTCTGACTCAGAGACAGAGCTTGAGGGAGGTTGGTTTTTGAGTGAGGACGAGATGGAGCATGAGCCGCCTATGCTAGATGACCCGGTTGTTGAGGTAGAGATGGAGGTTGATGGGGGTGTAGGTGAGTACGATAGGGATGTTGAGGGTGAGGTAGATGAGCTTGTTAGTGAGGGTGAGGGAGATGAGGAGATGGCTGAGTTGAGTGAAGGGGAGGTAGATGAGTTTGGGGATGAGAGTGATGATGAGAGTGAGGAAGAGATGGATGGGATAGAGGAGGAGGATGAGGATGCGATGGAGGTTCCTCAGACCCCAAGGATAGGTGAGTTTGTTAGGACTTTTACATGCTATGACCTTAAGGAGTCCAGTGATGAGGGTTATAGGCTGAGGAATGGAGTTACCCCGGCATTAAGGGAGCTTAGGCAGCCCGCTTTAGGAATGGAAGATAAGAGGAAAAGGAAGATAGAAGAGAGGAAAGGGAAGATAGAAGAGAGACCTAAGAGGAGTGGACTTCGATATGGACTGGGTGTAGATGCTAAGTTAAGGAGAGAGGGATTGTTTGACCTGTACGACTCGGAAGACGAGAGGCCTGCACCTAAGGGTGAGATTAGATTAGCTTTGGATGAGTTTTATGAGGCAGCTATGAGAGCTAAGAGGGGAAATGAGGGTGATTTAGGTCAGCCAAGTGAGAATGCAGGTTTTGCGAGGGATTATGTGAGAAAACCCGATAGCTTCATGGGGTGGCTCGTGGAAACAGCCTCTGACGATCCAGATGCCTCTGCTGACTCTAGCGGCGAGTAGAGTGTAGAAGATTAGCAGTATTTGCTCTCTTTCTCTCTTTTGGGATTTGAATTCTTTTATTCATTTATTCTTTTCAAAGAAGCATGTTGCTTGTAGGGTTCGATTATTTTGCTGAAGAAAAGGGTATCACGTGTGATGACCCCTTCTTTATGAAAGCATGAGTTTTTTTTATTACTTAGTTTTCCCCTAAATAACATCATCAAATTTTCTTTTAAAATGAGTAGATATCATTATTATCTGATCATGTACAAAAAAAAAATAAAACTTGCATCTGATTCTCTTTTACTAAAACCTAAATGTGAATGCATGCTCAGAATGTTTTAAACTTGAATGCATACACTCATTATCTGGGCATGGTTGAGAATGGCACTTAAGCGCCATGTAGCTACATTAACAGAAGAGTTCTGGAAGCACAGCCTGTAGCGTTGGAGTTTGAGATGACTCAAATGCCGTCACCTAATCGGGGGGATAAGAACGAGCCAGATTCGGAATGGGGGTCTGAAGCACCGGATGATGTGTCGATAGGACAGGCATTCAGTAAGATGGTGGAGGTTCTTGTTGAATTGTATGCCCTCTTAGACTAGGTTTCTGATGTAAAATCGAATATTTTAATAAAAGAATTTATTTTCAGAATTTGTTTGTGAATTTACTATTTATTTATGCACGATTTTCGTTTGGAACAGACCCATTGTGTTTAAATAAGTGATCCATGTGAATGGTGATCTTTCACAGTAAAGTATGGATCACGGGCTATTTAACACATAAACATTTGTTCTTAACCTATTGATAAGACTGAGAATCTCATCATGTTTAGGTTATTATGTTATGAATTCCAAATGGGGAATGACTTACCTTTAGCCAGTGAGTAGTCCACTCACTTCATGACATAAGCATATTTCGAATACGTAGGACAGGACCTGTAGTAGTGGTTTCTAAAAAGTACTATATGATAGAAACCTAAACTACTACTACTAGAGCGTGGACCAGTACTCTACGACTTGAGTATGAGTTGGTGGTCTGAAGACGTTGGAAGCATATGCTTTGATATGTTATAGTTGAGGTTCTATCGTAGGGCCAATATACTTGCATGTTGGGTATGTGTAACTAGTTAGTTAAGACAGACTTGTACAAGATACTTTCTGCACTATATCGCCCATTGTGGTTGTCCGAATGGTCTAAAATGTCCAGGGCCCTGGGAAACATGACTTGGTTGTTTGCTTTAAGGTAGCTCCCTTGGAAAGCGGAAACACTCCAGGAAGTCGTGGATCATTGAACTAGAAGCCTAAGGATGGTAGATGTCATTTAGAGGGGTGTTAGTACACTTCTTCCTCTCTAAATGTACGGCGATGTGTAGAAGGGTATTTTAGTCATTTCACCTGTAGGTCGGAGACTTTGCTAACGCAGCATTGTCCTTGGGGTCAATATTTCCTTATGGTGATATTAGGAAATATTTAAAATGCAAAATACAGCTATTTTTATGGCAAGGGTATTTTGGTCATTTTAGTAGCCAAGGCGATGTGTCTTTTGGTCCCCAGTATAGACCGTGAGTCCTAATTAAATACGGGCTAAAGAATTAATCTTAAATTAAATGGAATTTATTTTATTTAAGTAGCCTGATTTAATTATTGGGCTAGAATAAAATAAAGGTCCATGGAGAGAGATAATTAATTAAATTAGTTTGGTGGGTTAATTAATTATTCAGGGCTTTGGCCCAGTTTGAATAATTAAAGATTAACTTGGGACTAAACTAATATAGGCTTAATTAATTGGCTAGTTTATTTGGGTTAGAAAAATTAATTATTTATTAATTGGGCCAATTATATGGTTTTAGTTAGAATAATTAATTAAGTCCAAAAGGTTAAACTAAGAGTCCAATGGCCCAATCTAATTTAACCTAGGGTTTTATTTAGGTTAAACAGGAGAAAAGAAAACAACGTTGTTTTTTTCCAGTGCTTCATCTCTGTGAAAAATACCAGACGTTTTTTTCCTCTCCCTCTCCAGAAATTCTTTGGCCCCTAGGTTGTTTCACCAAAAACGATATTAGGCAGGCCATATACTGGAAGATCAAGAGCTAGGCGTTCATCTACATGCAAAGACGAAGTAGAAGGCTTGCAGGAATTGCACCAGAGGTTTCCACGAGCGTGCCTACCCCAGTTCCGCATATTCCAGTTCAGCCGATTGTGAGAACAAGAAAAAGAGGTAAAGAGAAAATATATTTTTTTTCTCCCTTTTTTCCTTCTTCACGCAGGTGTGCTGCATTTTGTTGCTCCTTGGCTGGTTTTTTAGCTATATTTAGCATGCTATTTTATCTTTAGTTCTGCAAACCCTGATGGAGCGGAGGGTCCCTAAGGGAGAAGATGAGGCATTAGAGCGGTTTTTGAAGTTCAGTCGCCGTCTTCTTGGGCGAAGCCGAGCAAGATCAGAAGGTAGAGCAATGGATTGAACAGATAGAGAATATATTTGCAACGCTCCAATGCACCGAGGAGTGGATGGTTAAATTTGCGACATTCCATTTGAGAGGCCAGCTCGGGCATGGTGGCAGCGGGTTCAAGATGACTGGGAAATGGTCGAACAGGAATGGACGTGGTCTAGTTTCGTTGAAGCCTTCAAAGCTGAATACATCCCTCAGTGGATAGTGGAAAAGCGAGGGGACGAATTTCAAAATTTGAAGTAGGGAGGCATGTCAGTGGCCCAGTACGCAACACGATTCACCCAGTTGTCGAAGTACTGCAAGAGATTAGTGGACACTAAGCAGAATAGGACAAGGCAGTTTGTTAAAAGATTGAGGCCGGAATTGAGGAAGGCGTTGGCACCGTCTCCTCCAACGACCTATTCAGGGCCTGTAGACGCTACTACTTGGATAGAAAATGAGGACCGTAGTAGAATGGCAACGAAGCCTTTCCAGCCACCAAGGCAACCGCAAGGACCTTTCCAGAGGCAACAATCCAACAAGCGCCCTACTAACCAGGAATTGGAGACTCGGGAAGGCTAACATTGTTGCTGATGCACTGAGCAGAAAATTCGGTATGGCCAGACTAAGAGTGAAGGAGATTCAAGTGGTTCAGGATGTGTTGGACAAAAGTGTGGAAAGTTGAATTCGAGGTATTTGAGGCCGTTGCCGATAAGGGAAAGGATTGGACCGGTAGCATATCGACTCGATTTGCCAGATGGGTTTACGGGAATTCATGATATGTGTCGTGTGTCACAATTGAAGAAGTACAATGCCGATCTCGTCATGTTCTGAATAATGAGCCGTTGGTGTTGCAACCCAATCTGAGCTATATGGAGAAGCCCGTGCGAATATTAGACCGCAGTAACAAGAATCTCTGGAACAAGCAGATACCGATACTAAAGGTTCAGTGGGAGCATCATGGCACGTGAGATGCCACATGGGAATTAGAAGAGTGGGTTAAGCGGAAGTTTCCCAATCTAAAATAGAAGTACGCCTGAATTTTGGGACGAAATTCTTCTAAGGAGGGGAGGATGTGAAACCCCAGTCAAAACCAACCTTAGAGTAAGGGGGTTGAGATGCATATCATGCCTTATTTCATGATTTAATATATTTTTATATGATTTTTTATGTGCTTTGGATTTGAGTTTTATTGTCTTGAAGCCTTGTTGGTGAGTATTGAGTGAGAAGGGCAATATGGTAATTTTTGCATGAGGTGAAAATAGGAAGATAGCCTGAGGATTAAATAGAAATTAATTTTCTAGTGGAAATAACAACAAGAGTTTTTGTGGTTTAGTGGTTAGAGCTTTGGAATTAATTCTTGAGGTTTTCGGTTCAAATTCCATCATAGGAGCTTTAGCTTGGTTAAATTTTATTTTTGCTTGGGAAGTATTATTTTCGGCCTTAGTGGTGTTTGGAGTAGGATAGAGATGTTGTCCTATAAGAGACATGATAGGATTCTTCAAATCCTACTCTTTTACTCTACTCGAAATTTCTAAGGGGAATTCATTCCCTCTTGAACCCTAATCCTTCCTATTTCTCAATTCATTAGTTTGTTCAATTTGTTCAAACCAATTTTATTCTAGAAAAATTCCAGCAAGGTGCTGTGGCTTTGAAGGTTCAAAATGTCTTAGTAAAAGACATCATATGGACCGAAACAATAGAAGAGGGGGGAAGATTTCAAGTGAATTAAATTCCTTAGTGAATTTTCTAAAAATTCACTCTAGCTAGGTTCATTTCCCTTCCTACGTGGAACTGAAAATTTTCCAGCTTTGTGTACTTTCAAGGTGTCGAAATTCTTAGCCATTATTCCCTCCAAAATGCTGCTAGAAAATGGCCATTTTGATCAGCTTGAAATCTAAATTTTCCTGACCATTTTCGGACTACACAAATACTGTGCAAAACCAGAAAATTTTCTAGGCGAATTAGCAGCTTTGGAGGTCCAAAACCAAGCTGTTTTCTTCCAGTTTTTGTTCAGCACCTTAGCCATGTTTTTCCTCCATGAAGAAGGCTGGAAACCAGACTTGAAAGCCCCTGAAATTTACCTTCAAACTCTCTGCAAGAAGGCTGGAAATGGCAGCTGAAAATCTGTCCAAAAAATTCTGCCCAGCGAAAATTTTGTGCAGGAAAATTTTCCAGCTTTGTTCCCTATTTCTCTTCCAGCCGAAACACCAACCTTATTCTGCATAAACCTTCCTTAAACCTTCAGTAACAGAGCTCCATTGTTCCCCTAAAGCTTTTGCACAAAACTCAGCCATGGCTGTCCGAAATTCTCTCCAACAAATCCCTACAATTATTCTTAATTGATTATCAAAATTCCAGCCACCATAGTTTAGCAACTTTCCATAAAATATATCTCAAACAACCAGACCTTCTCTTCACCATTATACTCCATGATTTCAGCCACCTTAAGCCTCCTTCAACCAGCTCTCATTCAGCCAAAACACGGCCAGAAATTCGTCCATGGCAGACGTCCAAAAGCTCTTCCATAATCAAAGAGATTCTTGTGATATCTAGTTTCCAAATTTGCTTCCCAAAAATATTCTTCAAGGATTGTAACAACTAGCCTTTCCTTTTCCCTTCCAAATCAGAGAATCAACCTCCTAAACCCTACAGAAATTCGGCCAGCCCTAGTTCTCACAGAATTTCGGCAGCTGCAAATCAAATTCTCTCAAATTCCTTCAACCTTCAAGAACACACACACTACACCAAGAACACCTACTTCTTCCTTTCACCTAATACCCCTCCAAACCACTTCAAACCTTCTCTAAAATCTCAAGATTTGACCTACTCACTGCGGTGAGTCCATCAACACCATTCTTAACATCAAACTCCACAAATCAACTTGCTACTTCGTATCAAAACCAGAAAATTCTGTGAAGGTTCAAGAACACCTTCAAGGTAAAGTTTGTTCTAACAACTTAATCTTCTCCAATCTTGATCTCTAGTGAGAACATATGTGAATAAACATTCTAATGGTCTCTCTCTCTCTCTCTCTCTCTCTCTCTCTCTCTCTCTCTCTCTCATGGCCGAACCTCCCTTCTCTTGGCCGAATGGCTTCTCCTCTCATGATCATGTTTTCGCCATCTCCCTTAGACAAAGTTAGACATCTAGGAGTTGAGATCCATTCTAAACTCCTTCAAGGCATTCATCAACCAAGTAAGTGCCTTCCATCTTTCTTTTAAATTCTAGATTCATGTCTCTAGGATGATGTTGATAAAAGATGGATTGCGGATAAGGTTTGAGTATATATTGTTGAGGTTGAAGCATGAATGTATGTATGAATATGAAGGAGATGGGATTTATGCATGGATGGATTATCTTGGTCGATTGTATGATGATTTGAGGTTTAATGCATGTCTCCATGTCATAGGTAGTATTTGTGATGAAGTATGCTAGAGATTATGTCACCTTTGGTGAATAGAATTTATATTCATGTTGGATTGTTGAAGCCATGATCATATTTATGCTAGTAGGGGTTAGATCATGTCTTGATAAATTTAGATCTATGCTTATATGCATGATTTGGATGATTTGATGAATTGAAGGATTGTATATGTCCCTGATTGTGGTTAGCCATAGAAGTATGATCATAATCTAGTTGTCCCTAAGCTAATTTTTATTTCACGAATAAAATATTTCATAATGTGATTTTACTAGTAATTTCCAAAAAAACCCTAGGAGGGGTAAATTTGGATTATTATATATAATGAGGATATTTTAGTCAAATAAATAATAGCTTTTGCTAGAAAAATAAAATATATAGATATTGTATATTAAATGATAATATCAAATAAAGTCTTTTATGAAAATAATCATAATTAGTAAAATATTTATTACTAAAATTTTAATTATTATCTTTTCATCAAAACCCATTAAAAATTTATTTATTATCTTTCAAGCAAGACTCATTAAATTTATTTTCAACTAATTTTAGTTATCAATTATTTTCTAACAACTAAATTATTAATAAATCATTATTTTACCTAATTCCACCTAAGACTTTTCATCAAATAAACTCTAAATTATTTTAGCAAGATTTAAACCTTCAACTTATTAGTACCTATTTCCCAAACTTTAGTTATTTTAATATCAAACTAGATTTATTTTATAAACCCTTTTATTTATTATCGAGCCTTCAAGCTTGGGACACTAGGGATATGATTGTAGTGAGTTGAGTTAGTTTATTTGTGAAAGTGGATTTTGGCTTGAGTTTGATTATGGTTTGTATTTACCCCATGCGGGGTTAGGTCAGCTATTAGAGACCTTTATTGTGAGCAAGGATCAGGTAAGCTCCTGCATAAAACCTGTTTGATGAAAAATGATTTTTTTTTATGGCAAGCCAAATGTAAAGTGCATGGTCACTCATTTCTTTAAAGGCAATTGAGGATTATTTCCATTCTCATTTCAGAAAAATAAATTATTTGTAAATCAAGGGGCGGTTTTCCTCAAAACCTAAAATTCTTTCTAAAACCAGTTTTGCCCAAAACTTTGGAAAACCTTAATTGCCATTTTCAAGTGGAACTATGTTTTGTTCATTTTTCCCAAGTGGGATACGTTACGTTGAGTACTCAACAGGGGTAGACTGGTAGTACTAGTTTTGAAGAGCAAGAGTGAGTCTTCTAGCAGGAGGCCACCTCCAGAAGATAAGCTCAACTTAGAGAAACGTCAGTACTACTTAGTCATGCCGGTCCGAGCTAGCAGTTTTTATTTCAGTCAAGTGACTGTGTTATGTCGAAATGGACACCCGGTTGTTGTTTGGGTATAGAGAAGGAGGAGTATCTTGCCCGGTAGGCCGATCACCTACCTTTTGTCAGTCTGCACAAAGTGTGGCATTCTGACCGGCAGTATGCAGAAAGTGTGGCATACTGACCATGTGGACATGGGGCCCAACGTGTGGTAACCCATTACCACCCTTTTTGAGTGGTTGATTTTATTATACATGTATGGTTTGAAAGCCAAAACGCCACTCTTGTTTTTGAACATCGTTCATTGCTTGCCAATATTTCTTTTGTCCGTCTGCACAAAGTGTGGCATTCTGACCATTGTATGGTTATGGGGCCCAACGTGTGATAACCCATGACCACCTTTATGAGTGTTTGATTTTATTGTGCACTTGTATGGTTTCAAAAAGAGGAAAACACCACTCTTACTTTTGACTAATGTTTATTGCTTGCCAATATTTCTCTTATAAAGATTTCACACTTTGCATCCACGAACTGTTTTCACTGAACACCCAAAGCACACACGGACTTACTGAGATTTCTGTCTCATCACCTTTTTACCATGATTTTAGGTCGATCCTATTATGGGGATGAGTAGCTAATGGTATCTGCCTTGGAAAAGAATGTTGTCTTTTATTTTTATGTATTGCTTTGGGGAGTTGAGAGTGGATGATTTTATTTATGAATTTGTTTTTCTTTTGGGAATTCTTGGATTCATTCTGGGTTTTAATAAATTTTAAGTTAAAGTATTATTTTTATTCCGCTATTTTATTTGTGTGACCTAGTTATAAAGACCCCTTGTCCTTTGGACGGAGTGACATCCCCGGCCCTGGCGGGCCTAGGTAGTGGGGTGTTACATATGCTATGCCTAATGATGAGTACGCTTGCTCATATGTGTAATTTGGGGTTAACGTTTTAATTTAAACTTGATTGGTAATGTGCTTATTTTTATATGATTTTTATACCCAAATTTAGACACATCAGTATACAACCTAAAATCAACATTTAGCTTTGATATTTGTGATTCTTGAAATGTCAATTGTGATTAACCTACAATTTGAATTGAAGAGAATCTGTAGGTATATAGTATACAAACAACAGAACATGACTGTTCATTCATTAAACTAATTTTTGAATTTGCGGAAAAGCTTGATATATCTTTAATGTGACCCAGAAATTAGGACTTGAATGTTATCCAATGGGGTACCATCCACAGGCAAGAGGACAAAATGAAGGATACATTGTGCTTTAGACTTGGTGCCCATATGATCTCCAATTTCATTCCAATTTTCATTGTACAGTTGCATCCATTCAAGAAGTAGCAGAGTTTCCTGATCAGACCAATTTTCTCCATCTAGACAAGTAGAACCTTTCATGCAGTTGAGCTTAACAAAATCCAGGCTAAAGTGACCAACATCAAATCTTCCATTATGGAAGCAATCCAAACAGAGTACCACATCAATTTGTTACAGAAGATAAGTGTCTCAGTCATAAAACATAACATTCTAGCGATCAATAGATCCAGTTGAACTAATTCTAAAATTTCATGTTTTTTTTTTTTTTTGTGGTAACCTAATTCGGTTCTTTCATGAGTCAGCAAAAGATGTAAACCCATATACATTAAGAAGGCACAACTATACTTACCATTTTAAGGTAATAGAAAAAGAGATCATCTTACATAACCTCAAAGCAGTTATTAGACCAATCAAACCATACGCTTTGTTATATTTTTAGTTCACAGTAGGAAATAGAACATAGATAAAGGCATCTCCACCCTAGTTTTCTTTCGAAATTCACGGATAAAATAATAATTATTATATAATTATTATTATTTGACAAAATTTGTGTTTCACTCTAAAACATTATATATAAATAATTCCCCCCTAAATGATCTTGTCTATATTATTGATTGTTGTTGTTGTTGTTGTTGTTGTTGTTGTTGTTGTTGTTGTTCAATTTTCACTATAAGAAAATTGAATTTCCACAACCATTGAATTTCGTGGGAAAAATGATGGATTTGATCGTAAATGATCAATTGCAATGGCATTGCAACGGAAAAATGCCCGTTGCTATTGAAGGGGGTTGCAATTGCCTTTGCAACCATGAGTACTGTCACAATGATCTATTTTTCACGAAAAATGCCTCTTTTTACAACCATTTTTTTTCGTTGCAAGAAACCTCAAATCTAACCAAATTAAATACAACGGTTCTTTTTCCGTTGCATGGCCATTGCAAATAGGCTTTTTTAAATAGATTTTGTTTGTCATAAATTCAATTATTGCTCATTGTAAATATTTAATATTATAATTAATTTTAATGTTAAAATAAATATTTAATTAATTCCCATAACTTTTAAATGTGTCCCTACTTCTATGCATTTCAAAATTTTACGTTGCATAATTTTCGACACTTATTATGTAAGTGTGCCTAATTTTATGACACTTATATTTGCTAGTGTCACCTAATTTACTAATATTTATTATATAAATTTTTTTCCGATGACATGTTTTGTATTAGCATCTCCAAATTAGCAACCAAAGATTACACTTGAGTCCCCTTTTTTGCTATACTATGATTCTATAGTGTCCCAAATTTGGCGACACTTTTTTTATATAAATGTCCTTAAAATGACGATACGTAATTATGACTCTATCCCTTTTTTAGTGAGAAAATAATCCCTAACATCCCAAAAAAATATCCCTAAGTTACGACGTATAAGTATGATTGTGTCCCTTTTTCACAACATTAATTTTTTCGTAGTGTCCCAGAATTTAGCATCATTTTTTTTTTCAATATTTCTCAAAATTTACGATTACTATTGTGACAAATGATTCCAGTAGGCATTCTGTAATCTCATTAGCAAGGTGGCTAAACATATTTACAAATTTAATCTTGTGCAAAAATCCTATGCAGAATCCTCGAAACAAAATAGAACACAACAGAATAGAAAGAAGAATAAAAAATTGTTGTAAAGGAAGCATCTTTTCCCCCTGTATTTGTGTTAAAAATTTATTGTAAAGGAAGAACAAGGCTTTGCATAAAGTACCAGTTCCAAAGGTTAATAATCTAAAGATAAAATAAATCCACTTTGACAAATTAAAACCACATTTGCTCTTACTAAGAGTAAGATAAGAAACCCAAAAGAAGCAAACAACAAAAGCTTAGTCAAAGTCCTCAATCAAAGGGGCAGCACTGCTACTACTGATAGGAGCAAAACCATCATTATCTATGGCACCATCCATGTCACCACCAGCACCCTTGTACATCTTTGCAATTATGGGGTTGAAATTATGGTAATCATGTTTTCATTTTATATTTCATGTCTTACAAGAAGAAATAGAAATTCAGTTCAACTTAGCAACTCAAAAATTTGTCCAAAATAACTTCTTAACGTACAGAATAGTCTTTTGCTTCAAATACTATGTTATTATTTACAAGTCAAATTTCATCACATAGTTTGTTGTATAGGAATACTTCACATACTAGTAATGCAGGAAAAGAGAAATTTGGTAAATCAGTTATTCTATCAATAAAAGTGATAGGATAATGAATCAACCAACCTCTCTCCTTTTGAGGTCGATGCCAGTAACAGGGTTCTCTGATTTAGCCTTGAGCTGTTCATAACTAAATATGGTTTAGGTACTTTCACCACCATTCTCATCCTGCTCTGGCTTTGTTTCTGGTTCTAGCTATGGCTTTAGTTCTGAAGCCTCTCTATTGGTCTGATCTGCCTTAGTATCTTGGACTTCTGAAGCTTCTTTAGAACCTTCAGCCTCTATAGGAGCATTTTCATTTTTGGATTCTCCTACAAGCAGGGGTAAAATATATCATATGCTTAAAAACTCTTACATCCTAGGCAATGACAAAATGGATGGTGCTTTAAGCACAACAAGAAAACATATGCCATCTCACTCTTTCAGAGGTTCAAGTAGCAAATGCCTCATCATTGGCAACCCTTTGCAAGATAACGTCACAAACTTACCAAATGACCTACATACTATGGATAGATAGATAGGTTCAATATATGTAGTTTTCAATGTGCTCTTTTCTAGGAAAAGAGTATAATATTTGTGGCAGATGGTCTTACAGTTTCCATTATTACTGTAGCAACTCTTTGTTATCCCTGACCTGGTCCAACTGACCTTGTTGCAGAAGAAGCTTTTAGAGTAGGAGTTGAATTAAATGCAGAATTTAAGGCAGTTAAGACTGAAGCTCTTTAAGTTGGTCCTCCCTGATTTGTTCCATTGGTCCTATCCTGGTTATAAGAAAATCAAAATGAACAAAGAGACATAAATAAGAGGTACAAGCAAAAAATGAAATTTCCTAGAACTTATTTCCCTTAACTAGGGAAATAACATAAATTTTATGTAAAACAATCACATCTTGTTTTTCAAAATCACACACTTCTAACCCATAACAATCAGGATGGGTAACAAAATGCAGCAAGAGAGAGATAAACTATAAGCTAGTTCATTTACATCCAATATAATTCTGTACAACTGTTAGATATAGATGCTACCTGCTAGATATTACTTCCCAATAAACAACCAAAAAGATAGAGGAATACAGGGACTGTGGTGAAGGAAAAGATCTTGGGAATAAGAAGTCAAGTATGAATTCCAACATTGAATGGATAGACTAGCATATAACCAAGGATGATGAAATAACAAGGGCTAAAACTCTAAGCCTGTAAAAGAAACAGGCCTAAGCAACTATTTATAAAGATTCAAGATAAGGACAGCAAAGTGCTAGGGGGTGGCAATGCAGGTCCTTTTTGAGAACGTAGTGTATATTTCATAGATAAGGCACCAAGGGATTGCAGCCCATGGTGTGAAAGGCCATTATTTCCATACAGCAGTATACTTCCTACAAAAAAGCTCAACATAGGACGTGTTCATAAATGTAACACAAATCAGGCCATTCAATCCTAAAAGGAATAAACATCAGATGTATAAGTATGCCAAAGGAAAGGATGAAGTCAGCACATTAAACGCCATTAATAAATAACTTATAAAATGAAAATAATGGCAGGCTGCCTCTCAATGGTCCTAAAGTAAGAAATAAAAGAATAATGTAATAGACCAAGACAGGGAAATGGATTTCCGAAAATACAAAACATATGGAAGTATCTTATATAAATTCTCAGTAAGAATTTACCTCTGTAGCATGAACAGTCCCAAATAATAGCATTACCTTCTTTAGAATGAGTTTCCATGTGCCTGTTACATGAAAAATCAAATGTTGTAACATGATAATAAAAAAAATTGACTTTCATACAATGGGTGAGAAGGAAAATGTTCACCAATATGGCAAACACAAGTAAAACAAGACCACGTAGCAATGCTGTGAAAGTTACTTCCCAAATTGAGCATGTTGGCTTGAGTTCTATCAACACATACGCATCTCATCAAAGTCTAGCCAAATCTTTTGTTTAGTATACACCACACAATATTTCACACCATTTATAAAATAAAAAAAAATCCAAGTTCTCTCCAGGCTATCAACAGTTTTTAAACTATTTTTCAATAAGGAATAGACTAATTGTACTAAGAAAGAAATATAGGTGCAGAATTTAAAAGGAGATTTATTTTGGAAAATACCATAGCTTTTGTTGGATCCCATGAAAAATATGGTGTGAAGAAGCAAGGCTCATTTTCTTCTGCCACTTTGTACAGTGAGACCTTTGGAGACAGCCCCTCCAAAGATGTAGCCAGTTGTACATATTTTTGTAATAAATTTTAGAGGTTAATGAAGAAGAAAAATACAAGATTACTTGTAGAAATTAACAAATGCCAGTGGCAAATCAAGCAATAACTAGCTAAAGAATTGACTAAAACAACAAACAAAAGCTACATGTCCAATTTCAAACGCATTTTGCTTTTCCTTGAAGTCTACTGACTGACCAACCTAGGTAAGACTTCAGCATGTGTGTCAAGAATCAAGATATCTTCAATCAACAGATCGTCTTGTGAGAAGTTGTAGATTTCTTCAACCTACATAGATCATCCTCATTAGATACAGCTATATGCTCAAACTTGCAATCAGCTTTAAGTTTGAGAACATACCTCAAATTTTCCTGAAAAATAACACGCAATGGAAAATGAATAAAAAACAGTTTTGAGGTTTCAAAATCGAAAAAAAAAATCCATATTAAAACATGAGGAACAACAATCATAGGAAGAAAATTGTTACCTTTGTTAAATGAGAATGAGAACAAGTGCGGATCCCTGAACACCTCCGGAGCTACTTTCTTGCTTGTATAATTTTGCTTACCTCCAAAAGTAAACTAGAAAGTTGAACTCTCAGTTCCTTTTTAACTATGCTTCAGAGTAACTCCCGGCTAAAAGTGTATAGAAATGAATCTCAATTTTGTTAGTTATAACTAAGAGAAATTCAATGATATTCTTATTCATCACAGAAAATAATCAAATATATAACCTGTATGCTATAAAAAATCATTAACATAAACATGTGAACGTGTTAAAATCTGCTTGTCTTTCTGATAAGTAACTTAAAAACTTAAAAAACGGAATTGCACCACAAAGTGTAGCATCTGTTTTGAACAAACACAGTTTTTTGTTATGTAGACAACTTTGTTATCTTCTTAAACAAAATGAAAGCTACCTAAAAATTCTACAAAGGAGTTAGAACTCGTGAGATAGTTCTCATGACATTATTATAGCTACTTAATGCAAACTTCTTGAAAGTCTCAAATCTAATCATGTCAAGGAAGAAAGAGAGAAAAAAAAAAGAGCCTCAAATCTAAGGATTATACATCTACTTCTCTTCACCTTGTTACTTCATTTCTTCCTCGACTACTATGTTTATCTACTAGCTAGCTGGTTTTGCAACTTCCATAAATCATAGATGTAGCCTCTGCAAACCGAGGCTACACTAAGGATTGTTCAAGTTGCTTGGCCCTCTACATATTCTATTCAATATTTAACTCTTTATTCTATCACTTTGGTACAAAAAGCTACCAGCTTATGATCTTATCATAAGTATATTGATAGATTTTATTGCTATTGTGCTTGAACTCTCCATCCCAGTTTGCTAGATTAGTACAGCAACAGATACAGGAAGCATAAAAGTTAAACTTTCAAAAGAGAAATTGCAATAGACTCCATCTTCAATCACCTATTTGGTTGCTTTTGTAATAGGGTTAAGGACATTTATTTGGTTGCTTTTGTAATATGGTTAAGGACATTTATTTAAAGCATCTCTAGTGCTCAGGGTTTTGAAGTTTTGCCTATATTAGTTTAGGATCTTGAGTCCTACCCTAAAATTTTCTACGGCTTTGTTTTCCAAGAGCAAAAATTAGTATTAGCAATTGTATAATAAAGCCATAGTTTTGGCAACATGTAAATGGAATCAAGAACTTCCCCATATGTATCAAAATGCAGATTAAACAAATTAGAGCAAAAAAAAAAAAAAGTTAAACCAATAATTGATACTCACCTCCCTAAACTAACTTCAAAAAAAAAAAATTGTAGCAATAGTAAAAACCCTCTGCAATAGAGAAGAAATTCACAGCAATTTTGAAACATTTCTATAATGCTGAAGAAAAGTGGCTAAGAAGCTAAGGAAGCATCCCCAAAAAAGAAGATTGAAACAAAAGTTTAAGTTTTAGGCTCGAATTTGGGAGATTAAAATGCAGAAATTATATGAATTTTCTCACTAAATATAGAAATTATATGAATTTTCTCTATAATTGGAAATGCCATTCTCACAACTTATTAGAACCCATCAAACATAAAAAAGCCCTACTCATATCCCCTGCAATTTACCTAACCTAACCAATCCTGAAATCAGCCAGACATGGAAGAAAATAAAACATTCTCAAATCAGAATTTTTTTTCCATACCTCTTAGGAAGAAGAATGTTTAGCTATACCTAACCTTTCTACCAAGAGAAACAAAACAAAAATGAAAAATCTAACTTTACTCTAACTCTCATAACTGCAAAGCTAAAAATGCTACTGCCATCTGCCACCCAGGATTCAATTTTTTTATTCAAAACCAACAACAAGTGGCATAAATTTTGTTCATATAAAAAACAAACAAAAATAAAAATCACAAAATCCCAACCTCAATTTCATAATACAACATTAAAGCGAAGCAAAAATAGAAATTAAATCGGAGAGAAGGGATGAAAAACTTACTTAGCTAATGGAGAAGGAAAATGGTAGCCACTATTACTATTCTCCGCAAGAAGAAATCAAGAGTAGGTGTGTCTTCTGAGGAAACAGAGTAGAGGTGAGGCGCTCGAGATAAAAAATTGCAGTATAGACGAAGCTAAATTAAGGGAGAGGGAAGGGAGAGATTGGAGGAAGAAAATGATAATCCATGAAAGGGAATGGTGAAGTTGGGAAACAGAAAGGAATGTAGACAAAATTTGGTGCAAAAAAATTTGGGGAAAAAATTTTGGCGTCTCTTTAATTAGCACCTTTAGCTTTTCATATTTTTTTTCTTTTAAATTAATAAAATTAGATTTGAGAACTTAACTTTTCTTTTATTTTCTTCTTCTAAATAAAATTATACTTTAGATTTTTTACGAGAAAATTATACTTGAGTTATGAATATATTATATCATATAATAAATAATATATTTATTGTCACACTTAATTTTAGATTATTTCAAAAGTATAATATTTAGTTATATTTGTAATATGTGAAAAGTAAATATCATAATAATTGTTTATATTAACATTTAAAAATATGTCATTAAAAGTTTGTTACGAAAACCATTTTTTGTTGCAATGTGGCTAGTTCTTAGTTCTTTTTAGTTTTTTTTTTTTTTTTGGTTTATTTACTCATTGAATTGAGCACCTTTTTTTAATACAATTGTTGGGTATTTCACAGCATCTTTGTATATGTGTAAACATTTCGTAAAAAATATTTTTAAAAAATAATAATTTTTTACATTTTATAAGTGCAAAAATTTTTTTGAAACCTTTTTAATATATATTGTTATGGTACTCTGTTTTTTCCCACAAATAAATGGATAATTGCAGGACTTAATTAATATTTATTTTTAAATTATTAAGTTAATAAACATTATTAATTTTAAATTCTCTTAACGTTTATTTTTAAAAGTGCTTTAAATTAAATTATGAATATCAACATTCAAAATTATAATCCCCACCATTTCTTCATTGTAAAAGGTTATCATTTTGGTTGTAAATAAAGATGGTTCATGCAACCACATACTTCGGTTGCAGTTAATTAATTTTCATTGCATGATATTAAAGGTTCGTGATATTTGCAATGGATATTTTTTTTGACGTAATTGAGTGCTCATTTGCAACCAAAATTCATCTTACGTAAATAATATAGTTGTGAAAATCCCTTTTTCTTGTAGTGTATGATTATGATTATGATTATTATTATGATTATTATTATTATTATTATTATTATTATTATTATTATTATTATTATTATTATTATTATTATTATTTGGCAATGTTTCCCTCTAAAACATTATGTATAAATAATTCCCTCCCAAATGATCTTGTCTAAATTATTATTATTATTATTATTATTATTATTATTATTATTATTATTATTATTATTATTATTATTATTATTATTATTATTTTGTTTTTATTATTATTATTTGGCAAAATTTGTGTTTCCCTCTAAAACATTATATATAACTAATTCCCTCCTAAATGATCTTCTCTAAATATATGAAAATATATTTTCAAAATTTTTAACTCTTAAAAGATAAAATAAAAAAATTTTCCTACTAAAACTGAGAGTTTCCCACTACACTTCCTATTCTGTTGTATTCATATCTCTCCCTCCCTTCTCCTACAAAAAACCTTGCATAACCCACTGCATATTTGCCAGCATCACCCCATCATTGGAAGCTCAAAAAAGGTACAATTTTTTGGAATAAAATACATCAGTGTTTGAAGAAAGTTTTAGCTTTTTCTAGAACAAAATACATTAGTGTTCTTTAATGGATCTGTTCAACAGTTTGATTGTCTTTAATGGTTGTTCTTACGTTCTGTTGCAAATTTGCACTATTGTTTTTTATTTCGACTTTCTTCTATGCTTGGATTAGTCGACCTTCTTTTCACTCTGGGGCTTTTGCATTCAGCTAGTGAAAATAATTTAACATCATGTGTTTGTTCATATGAAAAACTACAAACATTGAAATTGAGTGATGATATGGTGTGTGTAGCAATTACTTTCTTCTTCCCATGTGTGGGTAGGTGCTGGAAATTTCTTGGGCACAATATAAGAGTGTATGGTCTGTCTAGCTGGGCTGTTTTCAACATCTTTCATTGTGCAAAGCTCTGGTAAAATATTTTTTCAGATTTTCTTATGCAGAAAATAATTTACAGATTAGGAGCACTTTTCTTTTGAACCATTCAAGAGTGTCATGTAACTACTAATGCACAACTTGATACCCTTTATTACCCACATATACATTTACTCCCATTAACGCCAAAATGTTAAAATGGCTTCATTAAATAAAATATTACGGGTGGAAATAATTTCTTGGGCACTGATAAGGGCTAAAATATCACTATTTTCTTATTTCTTTGAAGTTAAATTGAGATAATTTTGATATAACTAGGCATATTCTTTCTTATTTTATATTTTTGTTGTAAAAATTTTTTTTGACAAATTTGTGTAGATTTGAGTTAATTTCGAGTAAAATTTGAGAATTTCCAGACCACACTTAGCACCAGGCCTAGTAAGGGGACCAGGCGTTAGGTCCAATCTACCCAAACAATGAACAACAGAGCAATTTTAGGAGGAAAACAGAACACACCTGTGGGTCGAAGGGACCCGGCGCCAGGTCCACTCTAGAGTAAGAAAATTTTGTACACGAATTTAGGAATTTTTCAATGATTTTAGTATTTTTCAAATCCTACTCGGCCAAGACTTTTCAAGTAATGAATTTGGCATCAAAGAAGCCTATAAAACCAAGAAAAAACATAAGAGATTGAGGGTGAATTCAAGATAAAAAATTCCAATCAGTCAAAGAAGGAGAGATTCACCATTCAAGAAGGGTTGTTCAAGAAAGTTTTCAAATGAAAAGAATGAAACTTGTCTATGACTACTTTCTTTTACCTTTGTTTTCTTGTTCTTAGACAATGATATATTCAATGTTTTATTTGTAATTTGACATTATTTTGGGATTCATGGTTTTGTGTTAATTTAGTTATTTGATCAATTCTTTATCATCTTTGGTATTTGATTACTTGTTATCATTGGTTATTGATGCAAGTTCTTCTAATTGACTTAGGAAACGATGTTAGGAGTTCCTTGCATTGATTTCATATTTGTCAAATCTTAATGGACTTGGGAAATGATGTTAAGATTAAATGACTAAAGTGATCAACGATTAGTTTATTTAACCTCGAGCAAAGGGTTATTAGATAATTTCATATTTATGAGAAATTGAGTTTAATACATGTTTTGGTTATGTTGGTTTGATTGAAAATTTTTCTAATTTAATCAAAAGATAGTGATTCCATGGATTGGGAAAGAAATGGAGTCTATCTAAGTAGATTCATAACTTGAGAAACGATTAAATTTTACTTTATATTCCTTCATGATGCCAAGATGATAATTATTTGAGATAATTGCTAGATGATTTATTATCATGTGTTCTAGGATAATTGTCTAAATTACATATTCGTACATCCTTGAGTTGTATATATTTCTTTATTTTTTTTTATTTTTCATTACTTTATTAGGTTGGTTAAATAATGAATGAAAAGTTATTAGTATATACTTGTTCCTTTGAGAATCGATACTCGTTAATTCCCTATATTATGCTTGCGATGAGTATACTTACTCGTATGTATATTTTGGAATTAATTTTTTAATTAAAACTTGACTAAGTGATGGATTTAAAATTATTAATTTTTATACATTCAAAATTTATGCATCAAGCAAAAAAGTCTAAACCATTGAAGGATTTTGCCCTTATACATATGCATACGGAGTTGGTATTTCTGCAGCTTTGCTTGAATCGTGATGGCGACTCAGAATATTTGTCAAAACTTGTGAAGAAGAGACATGGTCTGCACAAACATGGTATAGTCCTTTGCTTTTCTCACATAAGGATGGGCTTTGGCTTGATTTTTCAATTAAAAGGCTAGAAGTATATTTCAAGGGCTCCAGTATTAGAATTTGCATTATGTAACCTCAGTGTTTTTAGATGCTGGACAATGCTAGCATTATCACTAGAAATTATTTATTTACAGTGTTTTGTGTTTTATTTGAATATTCTAAAATTTTATGGTCTCATGATTTTCTTGTGGATGCTGAATCTTAAGGTTGGGATGAAATTGTTATATGTATGTTGCAGCTGAGATAATTTATATGTTAATATTAGAGATAAAAGTGGAGAAAAATGGGAAAAGGTTGGAATGTATGTTTCAACTGCAATATTGTATGTTTCAACTTCAATTTGTTGAGGTCCCCTAACGAAAAGGGAAAATCTGAATCCTTTCCTTTGTGCTTTCAATGGAAGTTCATCCCTTGATATTATAAATTTGGCATGAAAGTGGTGTTGTAGCGCGTTAAAATTTGCATTTACTGAACTTTTTATATAAGAGCTTAAACAGAAAATCAGCAAGCAGCATAACTATTCGACAAATAAATCTTGAGCTTTGCTCATGAAAAACTTAAATAAACAGTGAATTTAACTGCTTGTGTACTTTACTGTTGGAAGGGCCAGTTTATTCTATGTGGCTGCCAATCATAATTTCTATTAAGAATTAACTGTTGACTATTTTATTAGGTTTTTTATATGGGAAGAAAGCATTTAAGAGATTATAACAACAACAATCAAGGCGAATTTGCACCAGAAGCAATTCAAATGAACGCTACAAATTTTGATAGTGAGACTCAACCACCTAGTGAATACCAATTCACTGACACCTAAGCACAAGAAGAAGACTCAGGCAGTGAAGTTTATGATGATGTAGAAATAAAGGGTACGACATTATATAGTTTTTGAAATATTACTTTTATAATGTTATATATAACTAATTATGTTACAGATGAGTAAGGGAATGTATGGAAAAAATGAGGTATACGTCCAAAAGATGTGTGGACATTGCCCAATAATGAGTGGATTATAGTTCACTTCAATAAGCTAGGTCAACCAATTAAAAGAGGAGGTGGAATCTTAGGTGCCTGGTTGGGAACTGTGGCAAAGAAAAATGAGTTTTGTTCAATTGAATAGATGGATTAGAGGAAAATGCCTAACAATAATAAAGAGAACTTGATAATTTTGACAAAGGTAAACAAACTTGATCTTCTTTTATTTTGTAAATTTAAATTTTCTCTATTTTTTAATACCCTTTTTTAAAAATTTTTTTACAATCTTATAGAGATATTTTGAGATTCCTAATGATTTTGAAGTTCAAAAATGGGTGCTTCAATCAATTGGTCGAAAGTGGAAGGATTACAAATTCGATTTAAAATTAATGTAAGTATTTTTTTCCAGATAAGACTTAAGAAGAAATATTCAATTCAGTACTAGTTGGAATCTTTCCAAATCAATGGAAAACACTTGTGCAATATTGGTTTTCAGAGAAAGCGAAGGTAAAATTTTTTTTCCCTTCAATGCTCAAATTTTTTGACTTTTTATACTATGTTAAATGTGTTTTTAACTTTTATCATAGTTTGCATAACATATATATATATATATATATATATATATATATATATATATATATTTCTTTTATTTTGGTCAAAATCTTTCTGAAAAGGGAAAAGCAACACGAGCTCATAACAAAACTCTTCATACTAGTAGTTCAAAGAGTTTTGCAAGAGGAAGGAATGAATATATGAGTTTTGATTGAAGTGTAGTATCGTTACTTTTTTCTATACTTTATTTTTTCTTTCACTTTCTTAGCATTAAATTGGTTAATATATTTTCAAAATAGGAGATGACCCATAGAAAAAAAATCAGGTCAGATTGAATTCTTCAAAATGACTCATATGAGAAAGGATGGGAATATTATCAATGAGCAAATCCAAGAAGTTGTGGTAATTGTAACACCCCACTACCTAGGCCCAACAGGGCCGGGGATGTCGCCCCGTCCAATGACAATGGGTCTTTATAACTAGGACACACAACAAAAATAAAGTGATACTTTAAAATTTAAAACTTATTACAACCCAAAAATTCAAGAATAAATCCAAAATAAAATTATTCACTCTCACCTCCCAAAGCATTACATAAAAATAAATAACAAAAGATCTTCCAAGGCAGGCAACACTAGCTACTCATCCCCACAGTAGGATTGACCTAAAATCATGGTAAAAAGGGTGATGAGATAAAAATCTCAGCAAGTTCGTGCATGCTTTGAGTGTTCAGTGAAAACAGTTCATGAATGCAAGATGTAAGAATTTCATAAGAATAATACTGGCAAGCAATAAACAATATTCAAAATCAAGAGTGGCGTTTTGGTTTTTCCAACCATACATGAACAATAAAATCAATCACTCAAAAAGGTGATCATGGGTTACCACACGTTGGGCCCCATAACCATACAACGGTCAGAATGCCACACTTTGTGCAAACTGACAAAAAGGTATGTGATCGGTCTATCGGGTAAGATTCTCCTCCTTCTCTACACCCAAACAAAATCAATTGTCTATTCCGGCAACACACAGTCCACATAACTGAAAACTGCTAGCTCGGACCAGCATGACTAAGTAGTACTGACGTTTCTCTAAGTTGAGTTCATTTTCTGGAGGTGGCCTCCTGCCAGAAGACTCACTCTTGCTCTTCAAAACTAGTACTACTAGCCTACCCTTATGGAGTACTCAACGTAGTTCATCCCACTTGGGAGAAAACGGATAAAACATAGCTTTACTTGAAAATGGCAATCAAGGATTTCCAAAGTCTTTGTCAAAAATTAGTTTTAGGAATAGTTTGGTGTTTGAGTAAAACTGCTTATTGATTTTCAATTAAATTGTTTGATTGAAACAAGAAAGGAAACTGTCCTTAATTGCCTTTACCAAATCAGTGTTCACATACTTCGGATTTAGCTTGCCATGGAAACCTTTTGCAACAAACAAGTTTTACGCAGGAGCTTACGTGATACTTACTCAAAATAAAGATCTCCAATAGCTGACCTAACCCCACCTGGGGTAAACAGAAGCCATAATTAAACTCAAGTCAAGATTTACTTCCACAAATAAACCTAGCTCAACTTACTACTAATGTCCCAAACTTTAAGGCTAGATAATAATTAAAAGGGGTTTGTAAAATAAATCTAGCTTGATATTAAAATAACTAGGATTTGTGAAATAGTTATTAATAAGTTGTAGGTTTAAATCTTACTATAAATAAATTAGGGTTTATTTGATGAAGGGTCCTAGGCCCTAGATGGTATTATTTAAATTAATAATCTACTAATGATTAATTGTTAGAAAATAATTGGTAACTAAAATTAGTTGTAAGTAAATTTTAAAAAGATAATAAATAAATTTTAATAGTTTTTTATGAATATAAGGCTTACAAAATTAATAGTTTACCTATTATGAATTATTCATATAAAAGGCTTTATTTGATATTATTATTTTATATCTGTATATTTTATTTCTTTAATAAAAGCTATCATTTATTTGACTAAAATATCATTATTTTATATAAGAGACCAAATCCATATTTTCTTAGGATTTTCGAAATTACTAGAAGAAATTATAGTATTAATCATTTTATTGATGAAATAAAATTAATTTAGGGACAACAAGGTCATGATTATAATTTCCATTGCTAACCATAACCATAAATATACACTCTACACCAATCAACAAAACATCCAAATCATGAATAAAAACATAGATCCAAATCTACCAAGACATGATCCAAACTCTGCTAACATAAACATAATCATAGCCTTAACAAGAATACATGAACATAAACCCTATTCACCAAAGGTGACATAATCTCTAACATGCTTGCTCATTCATACTACTCACGACATGAAGACATGCAACAAACCCTAAAAACGCCATAACATTCAACCAAGAAAAATCATCCCAAGCATCAATCCCATCTCCATCATTTACACACATTCATTCATGCTTCAATCTCAATTCCATCACAACAACACATGCTCAAACCCTATTCATAATCCATCCCCTTCCAATATCATCCTAGAGACATGAATCTAGAATTTAAAGAGAAGATTGAAGAGGCTTACTTGAATGATGACCACCATGAAGAAGTTTCGATAGAATCCCCTCGCATGGACAGCTTGGTTCGTCCAAGGAGGAAGAAGTAAACATAGTCATGGTTGAAGTAACCATTCGGCCGAGAGAGAGAGAAAGAAAGAGGGTTCATTAGTGTGTGTGTCTATATATATATATATATATATATATATATATATATATATATATATTCATTAAGAGTCGAAGACAAGTGAAGATGGAGATGATTGATCATACTTACCTTGAAGGTATTCTTGAGCCTTCAAGAAAATTCTGGTTTTTTATCCAAAAGAGAGACCTTGATTTCCGAGTTTGATGTTAAGAATTGTAGGAATGGATTCACGAGAGTGAGTAGGTACAATCTAGAGTTTTTTTAAGAAGATTGAAGTGGTTTTGGTGGCCTTAGGCGTGAGAAGGGTAGTAGGTGTTCTTGGAGGTTTGGAAAGAATGGAGAGAATAGGGAGAGAACTGGCCGAAATTCTGTGGAAAGAGTGGCCGACTGGTTTGGGAGGATTTTGGTAATTGAATTTTCAGATTTGAGAGGAAAAGGAAAGCTGGTTGTTTGAAATTCAAAAAGAATAATTTAGGGAATATTTTGTGGTAGCAAATATGGTAAGTAAATCTTTGATGATGGAGGTCTTTTGAAAGCTGTAATGGCCGGCTGCTTGGCTAGAGTTTTTGCTAAGATGAAAGCTGTTCAAAGGAGCTTAAGGATGGCTGAAATATGATGTACAAGGGTAAAGGAGTTTTCTGGCTGTTTGAGGTTTAGTTCATGGAAGATTGATGAAATAAATTGCTGAAATTTTAGACTTCAATCAATTATTTGATTGGAGTGATTGATGGAGATATTTTAGAAGCAGCCATAGACTATTTTTCGAGCAGAATACTGGAGAAGATGATGAAGCTTAGTTCATGGCTATTCAATGGAAGTTTGTACAGAAAAATGGAGGAAGTTTCAGATAAGGGGAAAGAAGGAACAAAGCTGGAAATCTGATCAGTCTTTTTTTTTCGCAAGTTTGCTGGAAATTCCTGGGTAGAATTTTCTGCCATGATTCATCTAACTTGCAGAAGGTTTGAAGGGGTTTTGGAGGGTCCTTCAAGGCTAGTTTCCATCCTTCTTTATGGAGGAGAAACAAGGCTGCATTGCTTGTTGAAAAGCTGGAAGAACAGCTAGGTTTTTCGGACTGCTTTGCTGCAAAAGCTGTCCAGAAATTTTTCTAGTTTGCACAACTTTTGTGCAGTCTGGTTTTGGCCTTATAATTTCAGACTTCAAGCTGGTCAAGATGGCTATTTTTCTGGCAGTATTTGGGAAGGAAAGATGGCTGAAATTTTCGACAATGGGACTAATCAAGAAGTTGGAAATTTTTCCAAATTACTACATGAAGAAGATGAACACACATAGGTTGGAGTTTGAAGGTTCAACCATGAAGATTAATTCTCTTGGGAACCTTCCATAACTCTTCCCCAATTTCGGTCATCAAGATATCCATTCATAGCCATTTTCGAAACCTAAATCTCACAGAACCTTACTGAAATTTTCTGGAAATAAAATGGCTTAGATAAATTAATCAACTTAATTGATTAAGAATTAAGGAAAGCTAGAGATCAAAAAATGTATGAATCCCTTAGAAATTTTTGTAGGGCACAAGAGTAGGATTAGGACATTCCTATCATGTCTCCCCTAAGACAACACTCCTACTCTTCCCTAAAGCATGCAAGGGCCGAAATATAGCCTTCCTAAACAAAAATAAAATTTAATCATACTAAAACTCCAATGATGGAATTTGAACTCAAGACCTCAAGAATTAATTCCAAAACTCTAATCACTAAACCACAACAACTCTTGTTATTATTTTCTCTCCCAATATTTTTCTTATTTAATCTTCAAGCTATCTCCCTATTTCCACCTCAAGCAAAAATTACCATTTTGCCCTTCTTACTCAATAACCACAATTAGGCCATTGAGACTACAAATCACATATCTAAAGCACAAAAATCATACGAAAATATATTTATGCATGTAAGAAAATATGATATGCATCACAACCTCCTTACTCTAAGGTTGGTTTTTGCTGGGGTTTCACAGTAATGCTTTCTTTTTTTTTTAAGTTGTCAAACTAAAAGTTATTACTCATTGTTAAAATATATTATTGTCGTGTGATCTCTAATTTTTATATTTGTTGTTATAAAAAGGGAAAAAGCTAATAACATTATTGATAAACGTGCGGCATTAAATGTGAATCGTAATGCCAATGAAGTTGAGGATGAAGTCTTCAATGAAGTTTTAGGTGAAGATCAATATGGTAGAGTTAGAGGATATGGATTAGGAGTTACTCCTACACAACTTTTTGGAAGTAAAAGTTAATTTAAATGTCAAAATCAGCCCGAAGTAGAACGTCTTCAAAAAGGAAATATTCGTTATGGGATTTTAAATTGGAAAAATTATCAAATAATAAAATATAAAAATTATCGACTTTGTGACGCTTTAAAAAAAAGTGAGGCCAAAATTGAGACACTATTTTTATAGCGTGACAAAAAGAGGGACGCATTTATAAATAAGCATAGTTATTTTAGGGACACTTAAAAAATATGGTCATTAAATTTTGGGACTTTATACTTGATTGTATCGTAAAAAAGGAAACGGAATTGTATTTATGTGTCGCTATTTAGAGATATTTATAGAATAAAGTATCACTAATTTCGAGACACTATAAATATAAAACGTAGTCAGAAAAACAGACGGAATCAAAAATTTGTTTCATAAATTTTGGGACACTTTAATAAAATGTCATTGTGTTAATGACATTAGAGAATTTAAGCATAGTAAATTTAGAGACGCTTTTAAAAAAGCGTTGATAAATTTAGAGACGTTTTTAAAAAAACGTTGGTAAATTTAGAGACACTTATACGAAAAGTATCGGTAAATTTAGAGACACTTATATAAAAAGTGTGGATAACTTAATTTACCGATGAAAGTCTTGCATCGTAAAATTTTTGGGTAACACCACTTCTAACAACACATGTGGGAATACTTATAAAAGCGTCGGTAAACAATTTTACGATACAAATTAGCGTCCCAAAAGAAATTTATTAACGTCCCTAAATGTATAATTTGTTATAGTGTATGTGGAAAAGTGATTACTCTAAACATTTTTAATTTAAAAATCATTATATATATATAGTCATATAATAAAGTCTTCATAAACAGACCTTATCGTGTTTGAATTAATCACATTATCTTAATTATCCTAAACTATGGAAGAATGATTTTCTATGGCTGGTGATGTGATTGATTCGGATCATATATAAAATTCACATGGACTGGGTCCGTAACAAAAATGTTCTAAAAGAAACTCTATAAACAACAAAATGATGAGCTACGTTATTTCTATTAATGTCCCTTAGCTTAGACCAATGAAAGAAGATTCTTGCTAATTTGAATCTTAATATATAAAAAGGTAATATCGACCCTTTATGTAAAAGAAGCATCAGAGTACAACCTTCAAATTTGAGGAGATATTGTAATAATATTTGAGTTGATAAAATAATTATATTTCAGATATTAGTCTATATGTATGTAGAATTGTTGATATTTTTTTCATAATTAAACGGATAATTCAGAGGAAAAAGAATATAAATGTAAGTTGATTAAGCATTTATTCTTCTTTTTTAAAATAAATTTATTGTGTAGAGTTTGTCATTTTGAGCACCATGTAACCTGAGAATATTTTTGCCAATCAAAACTGCGTTTTTTTTTTTTTTTTTGAATTATACAAAACTACTCGTTCTCGTTGAATAATAGGTTTTGCGAGTTTCAATCATGTTAAGTTTTTATGCATGGGTACATTAATGTAAGATGGCCCACTTCGCCCTCTTCTTTTGCTTTTCTATTGTTTTACGCTTTCACAGCTATTATTGCTCAACATATTCAGTATTTATTTAATATATTTATATATTTATTTCTATCAAAATTAAATATTTTATTTTAATTGAAATAATAATATTCAATCATAAAAATTACTATCTTATTATAAAAAATTAATAGTAAAAGTTTAAATAAAAATTTATTTATTTTATAATAAATAGTATTTTTAGATATTTTGAAATAAAAATAAAAATATTTACTTTCAAATGGAAAGAATAGTTCATAGATTATAATTAAGAATTAAGAATACATAATCATAAATATGATCTAGGAAACTAATATTCCCCGCTCCTAGGACTTTTTTTTTTAATGGTGCTGGGGTTGCCACGCGTTTCTCCACATTTACGGCAAATTGGGCAACAAAAGTTCTGCGGGATGCTTCCGTCGATGGAGGGGACCATATGAAGCTAGCCGCTGCTGTGTGGGCAAGCACTCCAATGTAAATGAACCCACCGTTGGCAAATAAAATTTGTTTAAATTTATTTATATTTAAATAAGATTTATTTATTAATTAAACAAATTTGAATATATTTATAAATATATTTAAACGTTTGTGAATATATAATATATTTTTAAAAATTAATTATATTATATTTATTATATATAAATAAATAAATACATATATATATATTATATAATGTTAGTTTGGGTTATTATTATACCCCTTTAACTTTACTTCTTATTAGTTAGAGTTTAAAATTGATTTTTTTAATGAATTTTTGAAATTTTTATTTTTTTAAAAAAGATAAAATAAATAAATAATTATAACTCGAATATTAATGGAATTTTTCGAACTCGAACTCGAACTCGAATTCCAACGAATATGAACATGATCAAATAATAATTAAACGAACTCAAACACAAACGAAGTCAAATAGTATTCATTTATATTTAAATTTGTGTTAAAAATCTGACATTCAATTCATTCATATTCAAATATATTTCTAACCATAATATTTTATTACAAGGCAGATTTTATTTCCTTATTAGTTTATGTCTTTTTGTCAATTTTTAAATAATTTGAGCCAGTTGTCTATTAGAATTTAGAAGACAATTTAATTAATTAAAACATTTTTATTAGTTAATTAATTTTAATTTTAATTCACATTCTTATTTCTTTAATATGAAAAAAAAAAAAAAGAACCTTTAGTTGTAATAGAGATGGAGTTAAGAACTTGAATTTGAGGGATAAGGCAGACATAAGAAAACAAATGGTAGAAGATAATATTTTGAATTTTAAAATAATTTTGGAGGAAATGCAAAACAAAATTTATATAAAATTTTGACAAATTTTTATTTTTTAAAAAAATAAATTATGTATAAAAATTTTAGACAATATCTTCCCTCGATCCGTCTATATATTCAGGATAAGCACTTTGAAAGCAAACATACTTTGATTAATGCCACGCATGAGTTTCGAAGCATTATCATGAGCTAGAAATGAAAAGACACTTTGTATCAAGCTTTTAATGTATTGATAATCCATGAAAAGATTCACTTGTAGCAAGTGTTCTAATAAGCCTATGAAATTTAAGCTGGATAATTAACCGTATTCATCTTCAAAATTTTAGAAAATACTCCACCTATTTCTATTTATTTGTCACATTTAACTACTTTACATAATTTAAAAAAATTTAGTTAGTTTCTCAAATTTATATAACTTTATTTATACATTCCAAAAATACACTTAGATTTAATATTCTCCACAACTATTTTCTTACTTTATTTGCTCAACTCTCTCTAAAGTTATTACACTTTCATTTTTCAAAACTATTAAATATAAGAGTATAGCAGTAAAATTAATATTAATAGAACTTAAATTTTTTCAATGTGACAGATAAAAAGAGAACCAAAACTTTTCAATTGTGACAGATAAATAGAGACGGATGGAGTAACATTTTTTGTCCTCACTTCTTTTTTGTATTTTTATTTACAAATATTTATAAAGACAATTTTACCTTTCAAAAATATAAGAAAAATAATATTTAAGGCCGTTTGAATTGGAAAAAAATGAAAAGGGTAAATAAAAACAAAAAATCAAGGACCACTTAAGCTAATTGTCCATTCAAGGTTTCAATTACTCCCTCTATTTTATTTTTTTAAATGTCGTTTAAGGTTCTAGTAAATAGATTAAGGAAATTATTTAAATTTTTAGATTAAAAGTGGTGATTTCTATAATTTTAAAATAATTGGTAAAAGTATTAATATTTTTATCATTTGTGTAAAAATACAATATTTTAATAAAAAATCGTTTTCCTTCATTAAAAATTATAATTATAACTATTCTATCTATTCCAAATTATCTGTACGGTTTAATCGATTACGTGAATATTAAGATAAGTAGAATTTTTAATTAATTAAATATTTATTTCTATTTTTATCCTTAAAATTTAATTCATTTTTTTTATTTATTAAGAAGTATTCAAATTTCAAAACTTTAATGTGTTTCAGATTACTTTTTTCTCTTGTCATTTAAATGAGATTATTTTATTAGGAAAGAAATTATTTAATATATTTAAAAAATAAAATATTATTAAATAAAGATAAATTTGATATATTAAATTTTAATTTTTAACAAAATAGATAAAAATTTAGTGAAAAAAAAAATCTAGTGAAGAAAAAAGAGTACACTATTCTATATGTCTGTTTATTACTCTTCCTGATGAGATGATTCCTTTAAATCTTTGAACCAACGCATACAAATTTTATATCTCAACTTCTTAAATGTTGTAGTCGGTAAAGTCTTTGTGAAAATATCTGCGAAGTTGTTACATGACCGAATTTGTAGCACATCAATTTCACCTTTCTTCTGGAGTTCATGAGTAAATAAGAATTTTGGTGAAATATGTTTTGTCCGATCTCCTTTAATATATCCACCTCGTAATTGAATTATGCAAGCTGCATTGTTTTCATAAAAAGGAGTTGGAATATCTCTGATAGATGATAATCCACAACTTTCTCAGATATCATGAATTATGGATCGTAACTATACACATTCTCTATTTGCTTCAAGAATGACTATACTTTCAGCATGATTTGAAGAAGTAGCTGCTTGGAGATATTGAAGGACTTGTGTAATTCCATTCCAATGTCATCGTATTGGTGAAGAATTAAATATTGCTAATAATTTAACAGTAAAGGCAATATCAGGTCGTGTATTGTTAGCAAGATACATCAATACACCAATTGCACTGAGATATGGTACTTCAGGACCAAGGAGTTCTTCATCATCTTCTTGAGGTCGGAAATGATCTTTATTCACATCTAATGACCGGATGATCATTGGAATACTCAATGGATGTGCTTTGTCCATGTAAAATCTTTTTAGAACTTTGTATATGTTGATTGATAAAACTTGCCAAATGTTTAATTTGTACACCAAGGCAAAATGTAATCTTACCAATATCCTTGATGTCGAATAATCAATTGTTTCTTGGAGCTCTTCAGGAGTTCTAATAAGATTAATATCATCAACATATATCATAAATTTAGAACCAGATTTCTTAATAAAAACATATGAACATACCTGGTCATTTTTGAATCCCGCTTTCAATAAATATTCACTAAGATGATTGAACCACATGCGCCCAGATTGCTTTAGGCCATATAATGATTTTTGTAATTTGATGGAGTAATTTTCACGAGGATAATATTTATATGCTTCGGGCATGCGAAATCCTTATGGGATTTTCATATAAATATCATTTTCTAAATTTTCATACAAGTAAGTAGTGATAACATCTAATAGGTGCATATCTATCTTTTCATGTACTGTCAAACTAATAAGATATCGGAGTGTAATAGCATCAACAACAGGAGAATAAGTTTCGTCATAATCCATACCTAATCTTTGTGAAAAACCTTGGGCTACTAATCGTACTTTATATCGTACGATTTCATTATTTTTATTGCGCTTTCGCACAAATATCCATTTGTAGCCAACAGGTTTTACACCTTCTGGTGTTCGAATTGCAGGTCCAAAGACTTCACATTGTGTCAGTGCATTTAACTCCGATTAAATCGCATTTTTCCATTATAGCCAATCTTTTCTATGTTGACATTCATCAACTGATATTGGTTCAGGATCATCACTGTCCTGTATAACATCAAGAGATATACTGTATGCAAACATATTATCAATAATTGTTTCTATCCGATTCCAACTTCTACCTGAAGTGGTATAATTGATAGAAATTTCAGTATTACTTTCATAAACTTCTGGTTCTTTTTCATCAGTTCTCTCTTGGTCTTTATCATTCTTTTCTAATATGATCATCTAGATCCTTTCACCCTCTCTTCTTTCGAGGATTTTTATCTTTAGAACCAAGAGGTCAGACATGCTTCTGGCATGCTTTTGGCTCAGTAGCTATAGGTATAATCTTTTATTCCGCTGGAACTTTAATTCGAATAGGAGCATTTATAACTGGAATAGGCGATTTTGTTACTCTTCTGGAGTCAACAAAAGCGTTTAGTATTTGATTTGCAATGCTTTACAAATGAATTATCTTTTGAACTTCAAGTTCACAAACGCTTGTACGCGGATCAAGATAATTTAATGATGTTGTCAAATCAAGATCTTTCTTATACTGATTCTGTTCTCCTCCTAATTTAGGGAATAATGATTTCACAAGAGAATAAAGGAAAAGAAAAAGAAATGTAAGAACATGATGACAAGTAGGAAATGCCAAGAAATCTATTATAAAAATCTCTTGTTTTTCACTCTTCTCGGTACCATCTTTTCCCCTTCCTCTTTGTCTTTTTTTCTCCTCCGTCCCTTCACCTATCATCTACCTCTTCTTCTTCCTCATATATATATATATATATATATATATATATATATATATATATATATGTATGTATCGATATATATCTCAGTCATCAGTCATTAGTAAACATAAAAAAACCTCAAAGCAGATATAGAGACTCGTAATTCATTTGAGACATGGTCAAATTTTGACTTGGTTTCTAACGCAGAAGATTTTGATGTGTTTTCTTTTCCAAGCCAACCGCTTCCGCCTAATGTCAGGTCTAACGCAGAAGAGTTTGATATATTTTCCTTTCCAAGTCAACCGCCTAATTTCAGGTGGGATACCTTTGAGGTCTTCCTTTTTTTTTTTTAGTGTGCTTAATAATGAAATAATGAAATTAAACTCTCTTTTAGTTTGTTGTGATGTAAATCAGTGGTAGTTCTGCACATACTATTTTGGATTTTCAATTTGATTTACCCATTCAAGAGACTACTTTTGATGTTGTTCTTCTGAATGAGGATATGCTTGTACATGATCCTTTCTACTCCCTAATAGATTTTGAACAAAGCCAGAATATGGTTCTAGGTTATCATACATTCAAATATGGATTTTGCATGGTATTACCTTTACTAATATTGTTTTTCCTTTTCTATGAGAAATAATGAGTGGTCTTGGCAACGAATTCGGAGTGAGGACCCATGAAATGCATAATATCGAAGTTCAAGATATTATTGCAGACGAAATTCCTATGGAGAAGAAGATGATTATGAGGCAGAGAGAGGAGAAGAGCAATAGCTCCAAGACACTATAAAAAAAACCATTTCACAGTACTTTTACTTGTCAATCAAGAGCATAGCCAAAGAACTGAATATTAACTTAACCCCTCTCAAGAATAGATGTAGGGAGTTGGGAATTCGTCGATGGCCTAATAGGAAATTGATGAGCTTGGACACCCTAATCAAGAATATTCAGGTTCTCTCTCTCACACATACACACACACACACACACACTTGTAATTTGCAAGTATGAAACTATGAAAGATTTATAAGTAAATAATGACTGGAATGAATGCATCTCCACTGATGATATCACTTCGATTTACAGGAGCGAGATAAAAGACGAAGGAGGACATATGGTTGATAAGAAGTTAAGAGAAACCATTGAGATACTGGAACGTGAGAAGAAGTTAGTGGAAGAAAGTCCTGATGCGCGGTTGAAGGACCAAACACAAAAATTGAGACAAGCATGCTTCAAGGCCAAATATAATAAGAAACTTAAGGGGATGAGAAAATCCCAAGACTCATTGCGTAGTAACTTCACAGCTAATTTTGCTATTAGTCTAGATGCTGACCTAAGGGAGAAGGAAGAGGAGGAAGATGCCGAAGAAGAGGAACTGAAGTCTATAATTGCTACCTGTTTGTCTTCCTCTAATGCAAACATGAAAAAAGAACAATTACAAACATTTATCCTAAATTTGTCAGCTCTATTGAAAAAGAGCAACTACAAGCATGTAACATCAAGTTCACGTGAACACCAGTGAGATAAATGAAGGAAATGCAAGTGAACACAAGACTTATGATCAAGAGGAGATAGATTTTTTTTTTTCTGAGCTGTTAGTAGTAATATAGTATATATTGACATTCGAATGTAACATCTCAAAGATGTGATACTTATTATTAATGAAAATATCATTTTCCCTTATTATCTTTTCTGTTCCACTTCAAGTGACTAGTATTTATCTGTGTTAAGGGAAATATCGAGTGTGTCCATGACCATAACCACAATCACTGCCACAACTACGATTATAACGATGGCTTCTGCTGGAGCCAATAGCATTCACTTCTGGGAGTGCTGTTGAACCAGTTGGTCTGGCTTCATGATTTCTCAATAATAACTTATTATTTTTCTTTGCAATGAAGAGGGTAGTAAGTAAATCTGTGTATACCCCTTTTCTCGATATTGTTGCTGCAGGACAATATTCGAGGCATGAAAGGTGGAGAATGTCTTTTCTAATATATTTTTTCTCCGCATAATTTTAATGGAGATGTAATTTTATACATCACGGAGCTATATTCATTCACGATTTTAAAATCTTGCAACTTCAGGTGCAATCATTTATACCGTGCACTTAGTAGTATGACCATCTTCAGGTGGTCAAATTCTTTTTTCAGTATTTAGATGTATTTCTATATCGAGAACCCATGACATATAATTTTTTCCAAAAATATCAAGGGCTACAATTTCGAGTTTAGTAAGGTTAGCCATAGGGATCAATAAATGCGTACCTGTCTTCTGACTTTGATAACGGCAGAGACTCATACTGATAACGTGTTATAAAATTTAGGTAGTGTTAGAATAAAATATACACACTACACACTAAGAAAGTAGTGTTAGAATAACATTTACACACTATACACTAAGAAAACTCTAATTATTCTTTACACAAGAATTTCTTCAAACTTCTCTCTTTCTTTTCTCTCACAATTTTCACAATTTTGTTTACAAAATGATGGTGTATTTCAAATTTAGAGAATAACTCATAGAGTTCTTAATTAGTGGAATATATCATTTTCCACTAATCTTAATTAGTAGTGTCTCCACTAAATGATAGATATCCATAAAAATCCATAATTAGTGAAGCTTCTACTAATATATTCATAACAAAGCGAAATAAATACTTCCTAATAAACACAAAAATATAGTTGTAGATAGGAATTAGAGAGATATTTGATGTGGACCTACCTTTTACTCTATATTGTCCAGATGCCGATTTTAGACACTTGTCAGTTGCCGACAGACGCAAATTTGGTCGTACTCAGTGCAGAAACTCTTCCCTTATCCATATCCCCACAGTAACCACTGGGCTTCACTTTGTGACTTCCGTTTTTTCAGCAAACCTCTTTCCTCTTTATACCTCAAAAGATGACAAAACTTGATCCTAAACTACCCATTTTATGTTACTGATAGTATTTTAACATTATTTCAATTAACACTTTACTATATTTCTGTTATTTTCTCTTTGGAAATAGAAACAACTTGCAAAATTTTATTATTCTTATTGTGTTATGATATATTGTGAATTAGTGGAAGCTCCACTAATTATGGATTTTTATGGATGTCCATCATTTAGTGGAGACACTACTAATTAAGATTAGTGGAAGATGATATATTCCATGATGTATTATGGAAGATGATGTATTCCATGATGTATTCTACTAATTAGAGCTCTATAAATAGAGCTATTCTCTAAGCTTGTAATACAACACCATCATTTTGTGAAAGAAAGAATTGTGATTGTAAGAGAAAGAAAGAGAGAAGTTTGAAGAAATTTTTGTGCAAAAAATAGTTAGAGTTTTCTTAATGTGTAGATTTTACTCTAACACTACCCAAATTTTATAACACGTTATCAGCACGAATCTCTACCGTTACAAAAGCCAGAAGACTAAGCATGAGTCTCTACCGTTACCAAAGCCAAAAGATAGGTACGCATTTATTAATCTCTATGGCTAACCTCGCTAAACTCGAATTTGTAGCCCTTGATATTTCTGGAAAAAATTATATGTCATAGATTCTCGATGCAGAAATGCATCTAAATGCTGAAGGCCTTAGTGAAACTATTCAAGCAAATAATAGTGCATCTGCACAACACAAGGCTAAAGCTTTGATTTTTATTCGTCGTCATCTCGATAAAAATTTGAAAATGGAATATCTTACCAAAAAAGATCCATATGTCCTGTGGGTAAATTTAAAAGAAAGATTTGACCACCTGAAGATGGTCGTACTACTCACTGCACGGTATGAATGGTTGCACCTGAGGTTGCAAGATTTTAAAACTGTGAATGAATATAGCTCCGCAATGTATAAAATTACATCTCAGTTAAAATTATACGGAGAAAAAGTGACTGATAAAGATATGCTGGAAAAGACATTCTCTACCTTTCATGCCTCGAATATTGTGCTACAGCAATAATATTGAGAAAAAGGGTATACCAAATTTATAGATTTAATTACTGCCCTCCTCATTGCAGAGAAAAATAATGAGTTATTATTGCGAAATCATGAAGCCAGACCAACTGGCTCAACAGCACTCCCAGAAGTGAATGCTGTTGGCTCCAACAGAAGCCATCATTATAGTCGTGGTCGTGGTCGTGGCCGTGGTCGTGGTTATGGACACGCTCGATATTTCCCTTATCACAATCATAATCAAACTGTGAGAAATATTAGCCACTTGAAGTGGAACAGAAAAGATCATAAGGGAAAAGAAAAAGAAAAAGAAATGAAAGAAAATAATGAGGATACATGTTATAGATGTGGCATGAAAGGTCATTGGTCACGTACTTGTTGTACGGCTAAGTATTTAATTGAATTGTATCAAGCTTCATTGAAAAATAAAAATGTGGAAGCAAATTTTTCTCAACATCCAGTAAATAATGCTGCAGATGATGATATTGATCCTGAAGATCTTAATATCAATATTACACATATGGATGTATCGGATTTTTTTGAACACTCAGACGGTAGGATAGACCATTTAATTGGTGATGGCAGTGTCCAAAAGAACTAAAAGCCTCACCCTAATATTTTTGTATTTTCATTATATTCTAATAATATTTATGTTTGCATATATATATATATATATATATATATATTTGTGTTAAGATGGCTGTTGTTAATGATGATATATGCATTATTGATAATGGAACTAAACACACCATACTAAAAAATGAGAAATATTTTTCTGATATCAAAATGGAAGAAATAGATATTTATATGATAAACGGTAGTACAAATGTGATTGAAGGCTCTAGAAGAGCTAGTATATTGTTGCTTGAAAAAACAATAATTATTATTGATAAGGCACTATTTTCCTCAAAATCCAGAAGAAATTTATTGAGTTTTAAAGATATCCGTAGAAATGAGTATCATGTTGAAACAAATGAGGAAAATGGGATTGAGCATCTTTATATTACTCAAATTCATTTGGGTAAGAAATCTGTATTAGAAAAACTACCGTCTTTTTCTACTGGCCTATATTTTGCAAAAATACGTACAATTGAAATTTATCATCTCGTAAACCAAAAGTTTACTGATCCTATTACTTTTAGTATTTGGCATGACCGGTTGGGTCATCCGGGATCTACCATGATGAGAAGAATCATTGAGAATACACATGGTCATCCATTAAAAAATAAAAGGATATTGACATCAGAAAAATTCACATGTACTGCATGTTCTCTAGGAAAATTAATTGTTAAACCATCACCAGTAAAAGTAAGAGTTGAAAGTTATACATTTCTCGAACGGATTCACGGAGATATTTGTGGACCTATCGATCCACCATGTGGACCGTTCAAATATTTTATGGTCTTGATTGATGTATCATCCCGATGGTCACATGTATGTTTATTATCTACTCGCAACTTGGTGTTTGCGAGATTACTTGCTCAAATTATTAAATTACGAGCACAATTTCCTGACCATCACATTAAATATCCGTTTGGATAATGCTGGTGAATTTTCATCACATGCTTTTGATGCATATTGCATGTCAATTGGGATTAATATTGAACATCCTGTAGCTCATATTCATACACAAAATGGTCTTGCTGAATCTTTTATTAAACGATTACAATTAATTGTTAGACCATTATTAATGAAAATAAATCTCCCAATATCTGCTTGGGGACATGCTATTTTACATGCTGCAGCACTTGTACGCATAAGGCTAGCTAGTTATCATAAATTCTCTCATTTGCAATTGGCTTTTGGGTTAGAACCAAATATTGCTCATTTAAGAATTTTTAGGTGTGCTGTATATGTTCCAATTGCACCAAACTAACTTACAAAGATAGGTCCTCAAAGAAGAAAGGGGATATACGTTGGATATGATTCTCCCTCTATTATCAGGTATGTTGAGCCCCTAACAGGAGATGTATTCAAAGCAAGATTTGCTGATTGTCATTTTGATGAATCATTATTCCCGAAATTAGGGGGAGAACAAAAACAGCATAAAAAGGATCTTGCTTGGACAACATCATTAAATTATCTTGATCCGCGCACAAGTGCATGTGAACTTGAAGTTCAAAAGATAATTCATTTGCAAAGCATTGCAAATCAAATGCCAGATGCTTTTGTTGACTCCAAAAGAGTTACAAAATCGCATATTCCAGCTATAAATGCTCCTATTCAAATTGAAGTTCTAGCAGAACAAAATATTATACCTATAGCTGTTGAGTCAAAAGCACGCCAGAAGCGTGGCCGACCTTTTGGGTCCAAAGATAAAAATCCTCGAAAAAAAAGAGGATTAACTGATCCAGAAGATCATATTGAAGAAAAGAATGATAAAGACCAAGAGAAAACTGATGACAAAGAACCAGAAGTTGATGAAAGTAACACTAAAATTTCTATCAATTATACCACTTCCGGTAGAAGTTGGAATCGGATAGAAACTATTATTGATAATATATTTGCATACAATATATCTCTTAATGTTACACAGGATAGTGATGATTCTAAACCAATATCAGTTGATGAATATTGGCATAGAAAAGATTGGCTACAATGGAAAGATGCGATTCAATTGGAGTTAAAATGCATTGACAAAACATAAAGTCTTTGAACTTGCAGTTCGAACATCAGAAGGTGTAAAACCTGTTGGCTACAAATGGATATTTGTGCAAAAGCACAATGAAAATAGTGAAATCGTACGATATAAAGCGCGATTAGTAGCCCAAGGTTTTTCACAAAGACCAGGTATTAATTATGATGAAACTTATTCTTCTATTGTTGATACTATTACACTCCGATATCTTATCAGTTTGGCAGTACATGAAAAGATAGATATGCGCCTATTAAATGTTGTCACTGCTTACTTGTATGGAAATTTAGAAAATGATATTTACATGAAAATCCCCGAAGGATTTCATATGCCTGAAGCATATAAACATTATCCTCGTGAAAATTACTCCATCAAATTGCAGAAATTATTATATGGCCTGAAGCAATCTGGGCACATGTGGTTCACTCGTCGTAGTGAATATTTATTAAAAGCGGGATTTAAAAATGACCAGTATGTCCATGTGTTTTTATTAAGAAATCTTGTTCTAAATTTGTGATATTAGCTATATATGTTGATGATATTAATCTTATTGGAACTCCTGAAGAGCTCCAAGAAACAATTGATTATTTAAAAAGAGAATTCGAAATCAATGATTTTGGTAAAACCAAATTTTGCCTTGGTTTACAAATTGAACATCTGAAAAGTAGAATATTTATTCATCAATCAACATATACGAGCAAAAGTGCTAAAAAGATTTTACATGGACAAAGCACATCCATTGAGTATTCCAATGATCGTCCGGTCATTAAATGTAAATAAAGATCATTTCCGACCACAAGAAGATGATGAAGAACTCTTTGGTCGTGAAGTACCATATCTCAATGCAATTTGTGCATTGATGTATCTTGCTAATAATATACAACCTGATATTGCTTTTGCTGTTAATTTATTAGCAATATTTAGTTCTTCACCAACACAACGACATTGGAATGGAATTAAACAAGTCCTTCGATATCTCCAAGGTACAATTGATATCGGATTATTTTATTCAAATAAAATCAGCCCAACATTGATAGGTTATGCCGATACTGGTTATTTATCTGATCCACATAAAGCACGTTCTCAAACGGGCTATCTATTTACATGTGAAAATACTGCTATATCATGGCGTTCTACAAAACAATCTATAGCAGCTACTTCTTCAAATCATACTGAAATTATAGCCATTCATAAAGCAAGTCGAGAATTTGTATGGTTAAGATTCATGATTCATTATATCCGAGAAAGTTGTGGATTATCATCGATCAAAGATATTTCAACTCCTCTTTATGAAGACAATGCAGCTTGCATAGTTCAATTACGAGGAGGATATATTAAAGGAGATCGGACAAAACATATTTAATCAAAATTCTTCTTTACTCATGAACTCCAGAAGAAATGTGACATTGATGTGCTACAAATTCGGTCATGTGACAACCTTGCAGATTTTTTCACAAAGACTTTACCGACTGCAACATTTGAAAAGTTGAGATAAAAAATCGATATGCGTCAGTTTAAAGATTTAAAGGAATCATCTCATCAGGGGGAGTAATAAACAAACATATAGAATAGTGTACTCTTTTTTCTTCACTAGATTTTTTTTCCCACTGGGTTTTTATCTAGTAAGGTTTTAACGAGGCATATTCTTTATGTAATGGATGGACATCTAAGGGGGGGGGTGTTATGATATATTGTGAATTAGTGGAAGCTCCACTAATTATGGATTTTTATGGATGTCCATCATTTAGTAGAGACATTACTAATTAAGATTAGTAGAAGATGATATATTCCATGATGTATTATGGAAGATGATGTATTCCATGATGTATTATGGAAGATGATGTATGCCATGATATATTCCACTAATTAGAGCTCTATAAATAGAGCTATTCTCTAAACTTGTAATACAACATTATCATTTTGTGAAAGAAAGAATTGTGATTGTAAGAGAAAGAAAGAGAGAAGTTTGAAGAAATTCTTGTGCAAAAAATAGTTAAAGTTTTCTTAATGTGTAGTGTATAGATTTTATTTTAACACTATTCAAATTTTATAACATATTGTTATTATTAGCTCTTTGTACAAAGTTGGCTGAATTGCAACTAGTACAAATAACTCAGCCAAAAAAGAGTTAGATATAAGTGTGCAAGGTATTCAATATAAAATTTTATAAGTCTATTAAAAAATGACTCATTCCCAATTATATCTAAATGTAAGACATCATTTTATGAATGTAAGACGTCATCCCAATTATTGTATTATTTATAAATGTAAGACATCATTTTATGAAAAAGACTTATATAATTGAAGAGGAAAAAAAAATACATAAATATACAATGTAAGACATTCGAATTGGATTAATAAAAATATGCATACTAACTTGGTTGTTGCCTTACCATTTTAGGCATTATGTCTATTAGGATTTGTACTACTTAATGTTAAGTTGATAACTGATAATAAAAGAGTAATATTTAATTTTGATATAAATTCTAATAAAGAATCTACACACATTATTACATTTATATTATTAAATATATTACATAAAATAAAGTAAAAGTAAAAAAAAAGTTAATTAAAAAAAATTAGTAATATAAGAAAGATAGTAAGCGAAGCTCCGGCTGTCCTATATGTTCCCCGCCTTTAGTTAAATCCCTGGGCTTAAATATCATTTCTCAAAATTCCCAAGGCATGCGAACATATGCATAAAACTACTACAAAAGTTAACCATATAACAATGCAAGATTTATGCAACTTGGAATAGAGAAACTCATGTAGGTAAAGAGCTAAATTCCCAGAGGCCCACATGCTACAGCATATTATAAATCAAGTGTTTCACAAATCCAAATCATTTCGTCAATCTGTCACTGAGATATTTTGTTCAATTTCCTTACACGGCATGTATGCAGCTTTGCGCCACCTCAACCACCAATCTTTCTCCAGTCCTTTTCCACTCCCCGTCCCTGTCTCAACGGTTACTTATCTTGCTTTCAATGCCCATTAACGGCTAGTAACCCTCCACACATGACAGCCCTTCATCTAATTTTCTCATTGGCAGAAACGTAGAGTTTGCCGGCACAGAGTGACACAGAGTATTAGGAAATTGGGGAAAGAGTGAGGAAGTGCGCGACAGATTGGTGTTGAGAGGTCCAAATGGATTTTAAAGCGTTCTTGACATCGTTAGCGACTTCTTTTGTGATATTTGTGGTGTTGATGTTTTTGTTCACATGGCTTTCAAGAAAGCCTGGGAACTATGTGGTGTATTATCCCAATAGGATCCTGAAAGGTATGGATCCGTTTGATGGTGGGAAGAGGACCCGCAACCCGTTTACATGGATCCGGGAGGCGTTGTCTTCCACTGAATCTGATGTTATCAACATGTCTGGTGTTGATTCTGCTGTCTACTTTGTCTTCCTCACCACTGGTATATGAAGTTATTTCTTAGCGTAACTATTACTTCTGTTTCTGTATACTTTTCGTTTCTCTTCTTTCCTTCTTGGTTCTGCATTTGTTTTTCATCTATGTTTGGAATTTTTTACTAATTATAAATTGTGTTTTGTGTTCATTTTTTCTTTTTAAAGTCGGTGCTTTGAGAGAACTTGGTGGGAATAGTGTGTTGGTTTCACCATTTATTTGATTTGGGTTAAAGCTATTGAAACCAAACTTTTAGGATCTGTTAGTAAAAAATAAATGATGAAACCCTACACACTATTCCACACCCCCCCCCAAAAAAAAAAAACCCCATTAAAAAAAGGTCTGTGTGTGTTCAATGAATAATACCTATATTTTGTTTGATCTTTTTTCCTTCTTGGTTTTATGAGAGTAAATGTTTCAGTGTTTCTAGTCCTTCCTAGGTATAACATTGGATATTTGTTCCATTACCTCTTGATAATAATTTTAGAATGTTGATGTTTTCACGGCAAGAATTAGCCCCTCACTCTGTCCATCCAACGGCATTATATTCAAAGCTTGATGCATGAATTTTTATGCCTCTGTTTAAAAAGTAAATTAGTTTTGGGATAAGTTTTCATCAGTCTAGTCGCATTAACTTTTCGAAATCTAAATCTTGGTTAAAGTTGAATGTTGGTTGTTGGATTGTAATAGTAGTTGAATTTCAGATCCACAAGTTCAGCAAGCTGATGCTTTGTGGGAATCCAGAATATGAGGAATTCCAAGTTGTATTCGGAGACAAATAGTATTCTAGAAGAATGTAAAAGTATAAAGAGGATAAAATGGTTCATGTCTTCCGGTTCAAATGGCAAAAACAAGGGGTTTACAATAAGCTTCTCTACCGTTGAAGATGATTAAATGAGGAATCATGCAAGACTATCCTCATCATGGCTGAGGGTATACATACCTTTTGGCCTTGTGTGATGAAGGATAAATGTCTCTATTTGGGTCCCTTTCTGCTCCCTTCTTTAGGAAGTGGGGGGAAAAGAATAACCAACCTGTTTGGATAAGCTTCCTTTGGGTTTTGTGCTGTTGAACATTATATGTTGCTTCTAGTCTTGTCCCAATAAGGCGTCTCTTTATCATGAAAGTAAAATGATTGCACTTGAACATTGGCTGAAATAGTTCATTGGAAATTACACCAGTTGCGACGAAAGAAAATGTTGAGCTCTAAACTTCAAGTTGCTTCCTAATGGCTTTCAGCATGGTGTCTAACTGGTGATATACTCTATAGCTGCAACATGGTGTAGTATATCTGGCACTAGTTATGCATGAATTGTATTATATTTTTCCTTTGGTCTGACCCTGGAAAGTCTTAACTTGTTTGTTCTCCATTTTCTACTACTTGTTCCTAAGGTATTGATTTTATTGTGTTTTAATCTGTTCTTACAATGAAATATGTCCTTTTACCTGGTTTTCGTACATATATCCACACAGACGTAGCCAGGACACCCTTGGGTATTGAGCAAAGTTATTTGTCGTGAAGGTTTGGCTGAATGTTTTAGCATTTACTGAAGTTATTATATCTGGCATTGGTACATTCATCTTTTCTTTTTGCTGTGATGTTTTGTTTTCTCAAGTTGGATCACAGTCTTATGTTTGATTCTTTGCTAAACTTTGCAAGAACAAAACAACCCAATAAATGTGATTCATTGTTTGTGGAGGAAAAAAATGCAAATATCCATTAGATCATTCATTGCATTCTGTTTTGATTTAGCAAGACCAAAATAGAATGTGCTTATTTAATTAGTTTTGCACCATCTCCAAGTGCCTGAACTCTTTTTTTAAAAAGTTATCAACATTGAGTATTCTGCTATAGTTTTACTTCTTGTTTTGGCAGCATTGGGAATATTGGTTCTTTCTGGTGTTGTGCTGCTACCAGTACTTCTACCATTGGCGGCCACAGATCATACTCTCAGGATGGTAGTCAATTCAACTAGTGTCGGAGCTTTCAATGACCTTGATAAGTTGTCTATTGGCCATGTTGGAGTAAGTTCCAGGACCATTTATCAATATTTGCATTTGAAGATGAGAATAATTGCATTTTCTGCCTTTCTAGATATTCAATATTTTAAATCAATACCCTATCTTTGTTCACGTGGCCAAGTTTCATTACCATTGTGTGGTAAAATTGTAGTTACTGCTTGAAGAACCTAGGCCAAGTTTTTATTATTGACTTGGTAAGATGATTCTCTACCATTTAACACATGTTTCTTTCTCCCTATTATTATTCACAGGAGAAAAAACGGCTATGGGCATTCTTGAGTGCTGTATATTTTGTTTCTTTTGTTGCACTTTTCCTCCTATGGAAAGCGTACAAACATGTTTCTGATCTGAGAGCAGCTGCTCTAATGTCTCCAGAGGTGAAAGCTGAACAATTTGCTGTTCTTGTGAGAGACATACCTGAACTGCGTGAAGGTCAAAGTAGAAAGGAACAGGTCGACTTGTATTTTAAATCAATTTACGCAGAAACATTTTACCGATCCATGGTGGTTACTGACAATCAAAAGGTATGCATGTCAATTGAGATTTTCTTTCTTGTGTTTGTAAACGCTGCTTCATATGATATATATTTTTGCCCCCTTAGTTGTCTAAGTATGAATACAAAATGGTTGGGTGAAAATATATGGTATTTTTGAGAGACATTAATCATAGCTTAGTAGCAAATATGTGGGGCCACAACCTTGCTGTGTAAGTGGAGTGAACACATTTTGATGTGAAATAGAAAGAAAACTAGAAAATAAAAATGCCTTTGAAATGTAAGGAGGGTTTAATTTCTTCTTGTTAATTCTTTTTGGATTTTAGGACACAGGAAAGACTGGAAGATTAGGTTAAAAAAATAAAATTAAAAAGAAAAATTGGACAATATAGAATGTGACATAAAATAAACTGTGATGGAAATTGTAATGTTCCTATTTATGTGATTATCAGTAGAATATATGCTGTAGTATTTAATAATTCAAATATGCTTGTAGCTTACATTGTTAAATGTATCAGGTCAACAAAATTTATGAAGAATTGGAAGAATGCAAAAAGAAGCTTGCACATGCAGAGGCCATATTTGAAGAGTCAAAGACACTGAGCAATCTTGAAGGAACAAGACCAGTGCATAAAACTGGCTTTCTTGGACTTGTTGGTGAAAAAGTTGATTCGATTGATTTCTACAATGATAATATTAATAAATTGATTCCAAAGTTAGAAGCTGAACAAAAGGTCACCCTCAGAGAGAAACAGCAACCCTCTGCTTTAGTTTTCTTCACAAGTAGGATAACTGCTGCCTCTGCAGCACAGAGTCTACATGCTCAAATGGTTGATACATGGACTGTCATGGATGCTCCTGAACCTCGCCAGCTGATATGGACTAATCTTCCCAAAAAGTTCTTTGAGAGGAAAATACGTCAGAATGTTGTTTACGCTATTGTGTTCTTGACAATATTCTTTTATATGATTCCAATTGGGTTTGTTTCTGCTTTAACTACTTTGGATAATTTGAAGAAACTTCTTCCTTTTTTAAAGCCGATTGTGAAACAGCCTGTTGTTAAAACAGTCCTACAAGCATACCTGCCGCAGCTTGCACTTATCATATTTCTTGCTTTGCTGCCAATGTTTCTTTTGTTTCTCTCAAAGCTTGAGGGCATCCCTTCAGAGAGCCATGCAACAAGGGCTGCTGCAGGGAAGTACTTCTACTTCACTGTGCTGAATGTGTTCATTGGTGTAACACTGAGTTCTACACTTTTCAACACATTGAAGCAGATTGAGAAGCATCCGAACTCAGTGTTTGATTTGCTAGCACAAAGCCTTCCAAAGAGTGCAACTTTCTTCTTGACTTTTGTGGCTTTGAAGTAAGATTTCAGTTCTCTGTTTCCTCTTCCTTCATGTGCTAGTTGTCTCCAAGTTTGCTCTTCCTTTCTTTCAATTCAGAACATTTTAAAAAAAAAAAAATTAATTTCTTCTGTGCTACGATGGTCAGATATCATGGTTTCTTTTCTTCAGTTCTAGGGTAATTCAGTGCTTGCAAAAATGTCTTTTGAATGTTGTGCTGGTAACTTGTGAGAGATTGTGCTATTGGTTTTATTCTATTTTAATTTGTGAAGAAGCTAGGCAGGATGAATTCTTATATGCAAAGTGCATTTTCACTTTTGGTTTTATGTCCCAGTATGCATTTCTGGTGGACTGCCAATCTAACATGCTATTCATTTCCTCTGTGCTTACTTCTTAGCATGCTGTAGATATATGTACTATAGGCTGCTTGAAAATTAATGATTTTGTGGAATGCAATTCCTTCTGGAAGTAAGCTGTTCTGCATCAAGTTCTATAAGAGGCTAATGGGTTTGATTTTTGACAAAGTAAATCCTGTGTATTCTTCTTGTCAGCACCTCATGTGCTACATTGGCTCTGTGGAGTATATCATATCATGTCATTTATAGTTTAAAACTTATGCTCTTTGTTTAAATATTTGTATATGTGCTTGAGTATATATGTGTGTGCTTGCGTTTATGATTTGAAAGATATAATATAGTTTATAACCACATTGTGTTTTTGCTCCAAGTCTTCTGAACATCTCAACACTGTCAATTCCAGATAGATATAAAAAGAATGTTCACCTATACCCAAAAATAGGGGGGGGGGTTGTGGAAATAGTTTTTCTTTTAGCACAAAATTGGTAATCATATTAGGACTTACTTTATTCTACATTCAATCATAGCTTCATTAGTTTTCTCTATTTATAATGTGCCACAAGAGACCTTGTAATTATGTTATTGCACCAAAGAATGCTTCGAGTCAAAAGTTGACTATTTCGTGAAGTTAATAATATATTCACTGCTTGAATGATACAGTATCTCAATTAAGCTTCTTGGCCTTAAATAAAAAGGAAATTTAAGAGATTACTATTACGTTATCCCTTGGAGAATTCTATATTTTACCATGAAAATGAGTTCTTTATTGTTCTTTTACCAGTTTTCGGTATGGTTTGGTGATTTGATAATGTATATTACCTTTTGTAATTAGACATATAGTCCAAGGTAATTACACAGAAGACAACTATGAAACTTATCTACCATTGATGTTTGGGATGAGGCAAGAAACTTAATCAAGTATTTGTTAGGATAAATGATTAAGTGCAAACTAGTTATTGCTTGACTGCTCAAATTTGAGTTTTTATTTCTTAATTTTTTAGTTCTAAATTAAGTGAATTTAGTATTGGGAAATTAGCCTATTTGGTTCCTAAAATTTGATGTTTGCAATATTTTTATCTTTAATGGCTTTTTTTCTGCCGTTATGGTTCCTAATGATTTTTTTTGCCATTATAGTCCATAATGTTTTGTTTTTCTGCCTAAAAAATCAGTCATTATGGTCCCTAAAAACTAAAAATTTGGGACCATAAAAAAATCATTAGAAGCCATAACGGTAGGAAAAAAATATATATATATTAAAGACGAAAACATTACAAACCGCAAATTTTAGTGACCAAATAGGCTAATTTCCTATTTAGTAAACCTAAGTCAACAATTTTGTCCTGATGTAGCTAGAAACAATCAGGTGGGGGTGGGGGGGATGCTACTTAAATTTAGAGGACTAAGACGATGCAAGTTTGAGAGGGGCCGCCAAAATGGTTTTGTTAATCTATATTCATGAATCTTAGGGACCCAAGGAAAGTTAAGATGGCCATGGCACTCATGGCCTGCATATGGCTACACCCCTATGTGTACATAAGTGATCTTTCATCCCAAGACTAATCGGCATCAGAGAGATGAGTGTTTTTTTTTTTTTTTTTTTTTTTGGGGGTGGGGTGGGGTTCTGAATCATTAATAATTCTGTTAGGGTGAAGCACTAGAAATGTAGGTATCCCATTCTCAGTATCTGAGAGCAATCTTTTATAAACCTAATCCTGGGAAAGAATAAATAGAACTTGCCTGCATTTTAAAACCAGAATTTTCTATACCTCCTGAATAATCACCATATTATCATGAAAAACGAGTGTACTGCATGAAGGTACAAGAACATTCTATTCTTGATAAATAAATAAATAAATAAATGCCTTATTCATCTAAGTGGGGACTCAAAAAGGGAAGATGATTTCAATTCCATAAATGTAATCAGGATGCAAGATCTTAGAAAACACAATTTTATTGTTGATTTTAGGACATAAACATACTGTTCTGGTGGGATGCAACCCTCAGGCAACTAATTCTTTTTGCTTGTATGGTGCATAGGTGAAATGATAATGCATATCAAACTATTTGTTTGGTCCTCTTTCCCCCTTTTCCCCCTTCCTTAGGTTCAGGAACAAATAAGCAAATTGAATGTCATTCTAGTTGTATATTTATAACTTCACCAGTAGACTCAGGAACTGAGTTTATTTCAGGTTCTTTGTTGGCTATGGGCTTGAGCTGTCCCGGTTGGTTCCTTTAATAATATTCCATCTGAAGAGGAAGTATTTATGCAAAACTGAAGGTGAGGTGAAGGAAGCTTGGGCTCCTGGAGATCTTGGATATGCTACTAGATTTCCTGCTGACATGCTGATCATCACGATTGTCCTCTGCTATTCTGTAATTGCTCCTATAATCATTCCGTTTGGGGCAGTGTACTTTGGCCTTGGTTGGCTTCTTCTTAGAAACCAGGTATTTCTTGGAGCTGTCTATCTGTCTATTTCAAAGAGTTTGCTCAAGGGTGAAGAATATGTTGCTTGCTTGGAAAAACAATGGGTCTATGAACCTGCTAGTTTTCGTTCTCCCTTCTCTGATATGGCATGTTATTTTGACTGCCAATAATAGCTTTTATCCATTTAGTCAAGTGAGGGGAAATAGAGGAAACTAGTTTTGTGGTTATTTTGGTCGAGTTGGCTAAAATGAACCTTCTAATCAAACTTCACTTACTTTATATGAAGATTCTTATATGCTCTGCTGCTGATAAAGCATGTATTCCATGACACTAAACGTAGTGCGGCACTTATATATTTTTGTAAATTTTTTATTTAGAAAGTAAAAATTAGTCATAAAAATATAAAATATAAAAAATGTTAAACTACCTCAACATATATAAGAACTTTAAAAAATTGAATTGAGAAGTTTTACATTTTATAATTGTCCTCGTGAGTTCATATTTTGAAATCGTTGAACGATGAGCTTATTGTTAGTGTCATTAAATATATCTTTCTCAATGTATATCATATATTTATAGTAAGAACAAGTTAAAAAACCTAAAGTTATCTTTTCATTTTTGGAATCAATTTCTTTTTCTATTAAAAATTTATTTTTACTTTGTTACTTGTTAGGAAACTATTTAGCACTTTTAGGAATAAAAAAGGTAAGTGGGTCATATTTACAAAAAGAGTGAGTACATTTTAGAATCATACCATATACTCCTATATAGTTTTTCAAAAATCAGGGGCTCCACCACTGCATTTTTTGAACCACTTCTCAAAATACTTACATGGTTTCAGATAATCTCGATTCAAATTGTAATTATGTAAGAAAAAATTTGTCTGAAAAGATGTTGCTGATTTTACCTTGACCTCAACTATTTCTACATTTAGAAATGCGTGCAGGGAGAGCACTTGTGAGGTAATTTTTTAAAAGTATTTTTCTGCTTCCAACAGGTACTTAAAGTCTATGTTCCATCATATGAGACCTATGGGAGGATGTGGCCTCACATCTTCAGCCGCATGATAGCTGTCTTGCTATTGTATCAATTGACAATGATTGGTTTCTTTGGAGTCAGCAAGTTCAAATACTCCCCACTTCTGATTCCACTTCCAGTAGTGACCTTGATCTTTTACTATGTCTGTCATAAGAAGTTCTATCGATCCTTTCAGTCCACATCACTTGAGGTTGCTTGCCAGGAATTAAAAGATAGTCCGAACATGGAACTTATCTTCAAATCTTTTATTCCACCAAGCTTGAGTGCTGAAAAATCTGATGATGACCAGTTTGAGGATGCGTTATCCCAAGTTTCAAGAACAGGATCCACCCTGTGATGCAAGGTTGTTCATTTCTCCTCCTCCTGTTGTGTTAATAGTTTGTACCTGGAAACTTTTACCAACAATTGAATCATATGCATCGTTTGTCTATTAACTGGGTTGTACGCGATAAGTTCTTTGTTTTGTGTAGCATATTGTATGTGCTTCGCGGTGCCTTTATCTTGTTTATTGCTAGTAGGAGATTTGTTACTTAATGTATGACTCTTTTGTTTTGTAGTCTCGTAATTATTTGGATGCAAAGAATACTTCTAATTTCTATTTGTTTTGAGATTTCCAGTCATACAAGGGCTTGAAACATTTCTGTAATTAATAAATAAATCTCTACATTTTTTTTTTTGGTGTAGTCTTTCTAGTTTGGGGGTTAAAGAAATGTGAAACAGAGGACCTTTATTTTGTTAGCCATATTGATTTGATTTTGAGCTATCATTAGAGGTTTTCTATGTTTGTAAATTTAAAAATTGGACTTTTTAGTTGATGTTGCTCTTTAAATTCTTCTTTAAAAAGGTTGTGGCGTTGTCTTGTAGATGAGCTTATAGTGTACTACCATTTAGTTTGAGGTTTATAATTTATCCCCGGACAAGAGGCTCCTTTGTTTTGAATTAACCCTTCGTTTATGGATAAACAAATTTTATGGCATTAGCGTGCATTTGCATTCGGTAGAAATTTGAAATATTTACATTAAAAAATGTATGCAATACAACTTTTGTAGGTCACTTTTTTTTTATATCTCGTAATCTTAAATTTACATCTTATTCCTATTTACTCCTAATAAAAAGGTAAAGAAATCATCGCTGTTGTCGTCATTCTTATTATTATATAATCACCTTTTCTTTTAAAACAACTTTTATACCAACTTCACTTATTATTACTTTTTAGTAAAAAAAGTTATCCCTTTTTTTTTTCTACTCTTTAATGAGATGATATTTATTTTAAAAAAATATTTTCCACATGTAAGCTACGAAAAAATGCATGAAAAATAAAACATATATATTTATATCATAATAAATAAGAAATATAATCATTTGACAAAAATATATATTTTCATTTGCCAAAGGGTTGTTGCCCATGAAACTTTGGATTGCCGAGGGCGGAAATAATCATAAGCACATCGGGTGCTCAACCTGCCCCCTTCTGCCCAAGCTTGAAGCTCACTGATGGCTCGGTTATGGTCTTGCTCCTTTGTGATGATGGCATCTCTGATTAGGAGGAGTCTTTTGAACAACGAAGAGTGCACACGGTTTGGGGTTATGTCCCATAGTGATTGCCTGTTCATATAGTAGTGGGATACCCATTGTACCCATAGAGTTTGTTTTTCGGATTGGATGTCCCAAAGTGCACGGGTTAGGAGTGCCAAGTTCCAGTTGCGGAGATCCTTAAGGCCGAGCCCCCTTCAGTTTTAGGAACACATAGATTTGACCATGCTCCCCTGACATTTCAACCTCCTTTATTCTTGACACTAATCCTGTATGCAACAAGCCAGGGGAAAACGACGAAGTGCAGGCCGACACTGCTAAATCTTGGGCAAATATTGTCAAAGGAAACAGGGACAGTGCCAATGGCATGAAGCTCCACCATATCCCTTCTGCAGGGGCATACATTGACATTGATGACATAGACTTCAAAAATGCTGAATCACATTTGGGCTTTTGTCTCGTTGGCATTTTTGCTGGCAGGTACCCCGGTTTTAAAGCAGTCACTGACCTTACCAAGCAATGGCCAGTTCCCTCTCGTGTTTATCCTCATGCTTCAGGATGGTGATTCTTTCGATTTAATTTCGATGAAGATAGGCAGACTGTCATCCGAGGAGGCCCTTATGGGGCGTATAGGCATTCTCTCCTGCTGAAAGTTATGCCATGCGAGTTTGATTTCTCCCTTGAGGAGGTTAGCGTGATGCCCCTCTGGGTTACTTTCCCTGGCCTCCCCTTAGGGTACTGGAACCAGTCGGCATTGATTAAGATCGCCTCAAGGGTTGGCATCCCCATAATGACTGACGTGCTTACTGCAAGACTGGAACGGCTCTCCTACGCCCGAGTCCTAGTGGAAGTAGATATTGCTAAGCCTTTGGTGAAGTCTGTCCCCATCCGTCTCCCTTCAGGCAAGACTAAGAACCAAGCATTTCGCTTTGAATTTGAACCATCCTTCTGCTCAAAGTGCTGCAAGTTTGGCCATTTGATGCAGAATTGTATGGGGGACAAGTGTAGAAAGTGTAGAAAGGTAGAAACCTTATTAGGAAACGTTAGGATTTTTTAAACTTAATTTGCTTATTATAAAAAAAAATTTAGACTCGAGAAAAAGTTTTTTAAAATGCTTACCTTTTCTAATAGTAAGTATTTGGAGGATAAAAATCTTTTAGGGATAAAATGATCAGTTATAGTAAGTGCGAATTAAAGATTAATAATCATTAGTAAAAAATTAATGATAATGTATTTGCTTTAAGCCCTTATATTAAGGAATTAATTATCGTAACTTGGTTAACATTGATAAGGATTGATTGAACTAAATTAAGTTTGGTTAAACTAAACCTCTACAACTATGGTGGCTTTATAACCAAGTTTTTGAAAATTCAAACCGAGTACCTAGCTTTTCTCTTCAAGTTTTCTGAAAATTAAAAAAAAAATAAAAATAATTGCATGGAACTTAGAAGAATACAAAGATGGAGGATAGTTTGTTTAATTTGGCAACTAGTGAAAAACAGTAAGCTTTCAATTAAAATTTTTATTTATGTATCTTTAGTTTTATAGTTTCCGCGTTAGGATTTTGTGACTTGATAATTATTTGAAGATATTTATCATTTGTGGTTTATTGAAGGCTTGATATGTCTTGTTCAAAGATGCTACAATGTTAGGACATGATTTGCAGTCTAACGAGTGAAATTGTCACTAATTATTTGTTATATTTCCTCCATATAAAGTCAAATGAATGAAGGGATTATGACTTGAAACTTGCGGACAAACGTCCTAGCAAATTTTTGGGATTAATTTGACTTAATTTGATTAGGTATATATGGAGTTATAAACAAAATCTTCGAGACAAAAAAGGAGAAATTTTGATAACTTACTGATTTGATGAAATTAAGTATATCATTAGGTATTCTTGTTGAATCTAAATATTTAGAAACAAAATTTAGGATGGAATGGAACCATATATATGTAGCTTTGTGGATTTGAGTTGGTAAAATGAATTTTGGAATACAAACTAATCATTTACTGAACAAAACTGGAGCAGTCTGGTTTGGAAGTCACTTCATTTGGAATTTTCTTTCAATTTACTTAACCAAATTGATTTTATGTTATTGGGAAAAAAAAACACATAGTTTAGCATGCATAGATATCATTTAGTCTATTATTTATTAAATTTGGACTTTTATTATAATTAGAGTATTAAGTGTTCGAAAATTATTACATAAAACTAGACACGATGTACCAGTTAGTAATGGGGTTAATTTTATTAGCATATTTCTCTCTCATTAATGCACTATTTTGGTCGATTATTATTTCTAAAATGAAGTTTAATATTTTTATTTATGAAAAGAGTTATATATATATATATATATATATATATATATATATATAATATACTAGTAGTTTTAAACTTTTGAAATTAATTACCAGTTTAAGAAATATATTAGATAGTGTCGTGGCAGGCGGTATTAAGGCTTATTTTATTAACATATATCTTCTAGATTAGTTAAAAATTTTGGTCGATTTTGTGGTTGACATTAAGATCTAGATTGGTACTTATGAAACAGAATTTCTTTAATAATTAAATTTGAATATGTATACTAAATGTTTCGAGCCTTTAAATTTGATTGCCACTTTGACAAGTGGACTAGACTATTTACAAGTTTACGGCTGTAAGTTGGAGTGTGAATGTGATTCCTATCAGGAATGATGGGAAGACTACGGAAGCGTAAAAGATAAAGATTAGCCTTGAGCTAAATTTGGACTTATGGAGTTAAAAGTGAGTTCCATTATTTTCATAAATCTCTATTTTTCAAGGCAGTCCTTGGAAGTAAAAGTTTTTGAAACCTATTTGATCCTTGTTGAAAAATATGGTTTGAAAACCCTACATATTTGATTTGTAAACTCCAAGAAACATTCTTAAGAATGTCACTTGAAAGTTTGTCTGCTATAACAGTTTCAAAATGCATATGTAAATGATTTTGAAAATTTATTTTACTACCGGTCAAAAAGTGTGATTTAAAATCTATACAAAAGTATACTTAGGCTCCAAGAAATTCTTCAAAATGTTACTGAAATCAAGTTGTTGAAAATGATACTGAATAGTATTTTCAAGTTCTAGAAAATGTTACTAAATGATTAATATCAAGTTTCCAAGCTGGCTATTAATGGTTATTGTGTAATTTATTTTTTCAATCTTTTGTGTTAGTTAAACTTTCTTGTTAAGGTTGCATTAGTTTCACAGATAGTAAATAAACAGTTCAACAAATATAGCAATTTGTTAATGCAATTCCATTGTTAACAACTATATCTACAAGTCCCAAACCAATAAAAAGATTCACTAAAAGTTTAACAAGTTATAAAGAATACACTTATCTCAATTATCAAGTGATCCCTAATAGATTCTAACAGAACGCTCTCTTAGTGTTCTTCTGTTAAAGTTTTGAAGATCTTCGTTGGATCCAACTAACATTGATTGAACTCCCTTTAATCTTCGTTGCTACAACATATCGGTTATCCGTTGACACACAAGAAACTTTTTCACCAGAAAGGTTATTTCTTTCAATGTTTTCAGAACCGGACTGGTCATCGAACCAGAAAATTTATTGGTTCACGGTTTAATGGTCCAACTGTAATTGAATCGTAATTGAACCGAAAATATTAAAATTTAAAATTTAAAAATATAATTATTTTAAAAATAAAATTAATCAATAATATAGTGTAATTTAAGTGTATAAAAACATAAACATTCAAATACATGATTAAAAGTAGTCATTGTTAGTTTATAATTAACAATCTAACATACAATAAAATTAAAAGTAATAGTCATTCTTAATTTATTACAAACACACAATTTCAAATCCATATTAAGTTATTACTTAAAGATACAAATCCTCAAATTTCTCTAGGCCAACTTTCATGATCAAAATCCTCGTTGTTGGATGCCCCACTTGTGCTTGCAACTCCAACATCAATATCAAATAGTTGTGACTCAAATGCGAATCGATCCATTCTTGAAAGATCAATGTCATCACTATTATCTTCCACCACAAAATCATCACCATCATTGTCATCTACAAACAATTTAAGTAGATATATAAGAGTAAAAAACATAATACTAGTATATTATAAGTAATTTTGATCAATATTAGAAAAAAAAAGAAAATTAACCTTCTCTTCCACGACGACGTTGCCTTTGTAACCTTGGTTCTTCAAGCTCTTCATACAATATTTGCTCTACTTCTTCAATAATGTTACTTGAAGGCTCATCCTCCACATCCTCAAGAATCCAATAGTCAGTAGTATCTGTACTTGCATAATCAATTGGATCAAAACTCTTCTCCTTAGACAACAACCTATTATCATATCAAAAGTTATATGTTATACTTGTATCGAACAAACATTCAAAAGAGTAATCAATATTTTCAAAAACGAAATTTACCTATTTTTCAACTTCAAGTTGTAATGAACAAAGATAAGGTCACTGAGTCTTTGGTATTCCAATCTATTTCTCTTTTTAGTGTGTATCCTTTCAAACACACTCCAATTTCTTTCACATCCAGATGAACTACTTGTTTGTCCTAAATTACGAATTGCCAACTTCCTTAAATTTGATGCTCTATAACCAAACATTTTCCACCACTCATCTATTAAAAATAAAATAAAATTAATAATTGAATTAACAATAATGAAATAAAATGATATCATAACAATTTAATAACTAACATAAAAAATAAAAATGAAAGAAATAATATTACGAGGTGGAAAAGTTTTGTATGTCTCTTTTGCAGCATCAGAACCAAAACTACTTAATTGGTCTCTGAATGGAATACTCTCTTGTAGTATTTTACTCCAACCCTCCTTGGTCTTTTTAGTAACAACCTCAATAAGACCATCCATGACATAAGGTTTATCACTAAAGCTTTCTCGATCATATTGAAAGCTAGGGTTTAACTAAGATGTAGCAGCATGTATACTTTTCTTCAAATGCATATCCCATCTTCTTTTAATGATATCAGTATACATCTTGTAATACCTTTTCCTTTGATTGAATAGCATTTTGATTGCCTTACGTGACCTATGCATGCCATCAAATACATAACCTAAAGATGGCTTTTTATCACCATCCATAATACACAACAAACACATCAAAGGCTCTACTACTTTAACAATAGCATGGCAATCATTCCAAAACTTGTTATCCAAAATGATTTCAACCACTTCCTTTGTTTTATTTTCTCTATAAAGCTTAGAATCACAAAACTCCTTACAAGTCACCAAAGCCCTCAAGTCATGCATATGCTGATAGACATTATTAAGAGTAATAAAAGTGATAGCAAGCCTAGTAGCACCTGGACGAATGATTTCACTCCAATCTTTTCTTTTTCTCAACCAACTCAACTAGAAATCATGATTATACACAAATTTAGTAATTGCAGAAGCCTTCTCAGCAAGAATTTGTATATGACTCAATTTACTAACATCCTGCAACACTAGATTCAAGCTATGAGCTGCACATGGAGACCAACTGATTGATGGATAAGCATTATTAACCAATTTTCTATTAGCCACATAATTTTCCCCATTGTCAGTCACCAACTCATTCAATAACTTCTTTAAATAACTCAAACAAAGTTTGTGCATTTTTCACAATATTAGAGACATCAACAGATTTCAAGAAAACAGTTCCATGAGGACAGTAAACCAGAAAGTTAATTAATGTCCTTTGTCTATTATCAGTCCAACCATCACCCATTATAGTGCAACCAAATTTTTCCCACTCATTTTTTATAGAATTAACAAATAACTGCACTTCTTTTTTTGCATCATTTAACAAAGAAACTCGCAATTGATGATAAGAGGGAACTTTAAACCCTGGCCCTATAGCACATGCAACATCAAACATACGTTGGAAGTAAATAGAATTCACAGCATTAATGGGCAAACAAGCATCATAGAAAAATTTTGCAACTTCTATATGTGATCTATGTATCGCCTCTTTATTTGCAAGCACACTTTTTAAAGTTGGTTGAGAGCTAGAAGTTGTTCTTGGTGTAAAATAATCATTTATCTGTCCTAAATTCCTTCATTTTCCTATTTGAGATGCATTAAGTTTCAAGTGATCACGAGGTCTAGTATCATTTGGATGAGGTATTTCTTGAACATCTTCATCACCTTCAAAGTTTGCTACACTAGGTCTATAAGGATTTTCAGAATCAAAGTTTTTTGAGTCTCTCTCTCTCTCTCTCTCTCTCTCTCTTTTTTTTTTTCTAACAATGTCATCAAGAGAATTTTCCATTTGAAATTTCACATCATATGGAACACGCGGGAAAGGCCTAACTTGTCCTTTTTTTCCAGCTAAGTGTTGTTTCATTCTATGTATTCCACCTCCTTTCCCACTAAAACCACAATACAAACATGTCAAAACATTCTTTTCCTCAATGACCTTTTGAATTACATGATTCTAAGCAATGTCAAACTTACTTCTCCCACATGAACTGTTATCTGATGGAGCAGCTGATTGAGGAATTGAACTACCTTTTGAAGAATCCATTTCCATTAATTCAATCTTGCAAAAGAAACAAAACTAATCTAGCTCAATGTCCCAAGAATAGAAGAAATGCATTAAAAATCAAGCATTAATGAAATAAGAGTGGGTTGATTGCATGCATAAAAAATTTATGATTTTAGGATATAAGTTATTGTTCGTAGAAATTCAAGTTTCTAAATAGACCTCTTATGGTTTATGAATCATAAGTCCACAATATTCTTGAATTTTTGCCCTAAAATTAGGCAGGGAGTGAACGAAATAGACTAACGAATGCGGCCGGTTTCAACCCAAGTTATCATTAACCATTGCCCTTAACATAGATGCAAGAAGATCACCAGTAAGTTCATTCCTTTTCATTTCATCATTTTCTAACCAAACATCACAAGAGGAATTGATGCTTAATCACGAGAGGAATTGATCCTTAAGCCTTACATGTGATTGTCTTCTAGATATTAAGTCTAGAAGGAGCATCAAGATAATGAATTTGATTTTCTCAACCTAGGAGCAAGATGATTTTCTTAGCTTTGCTGACAAATTAAATATGGTTCACTGTCCTAACGCCATAATCATTTCAGTCAGATGGGCATTTCAGTACAGTCTTATTCAATGGTCTAATATCCTCAAAATGTTAACTGAAAATAAAGTTTCATTTTAGACTAGCCAAGGGCCAGCCAATTCATACAAGTCTTCTGGGACAAACAATCAAACAGGTAGAGTGCATGCACAAAAATTCATACTTTCCTAGCCATCTAGTGTAGCGAAAGTCCAATACCTCACACAGTCACATTCACAGAATGAAGTGCAGTAGAAGACACAACAATAGAAAGGAGATATGCGGCTATGCCATTCAAATTGTTAGAAGCACATCAAGCACAATCATAGCTCAGGAAGATGCAGGCACAGCAACAGAATCTTCTAGTTTTAATTTCACAGACAAGCATACCTCTTGAGTCTTGAGGTCGGCGTAGAGCAGTCACTGCAGTGTAGTGCAAGCCGCTTCAAGAGATGTTGGAGCCATAGAGCAGGAGAGGAAACAATGAAAATGAATGAAGAAATTGCCAAATTGGATTTGCCGATTTGATTTGAGGCTTGTCGGTGTCGGTCAACACAACAATGGACATTTCATTTAGATTATATATTTTTTTCACTCAAAAGCCTCAACGTTTATTGAATTGCATAATCTGGCTCAAAATTTTAGTGAATTATAAAATTTGCACCTTTAATTTTTTTTAAAGATCAGATCGCCTAGTTCAAATTCGAACCGGTCGGTTCACGGTCCAACCAGTTGGAGCCCCCGGAGCAATCGGTTTGCACTATCCAGTGCGGTTTTTGAGCTGCCTGATTTAAACACACGAGCCGAACCGTTTGAGGGACCTGTTCACAGTCCGACCGACCAGTCTGGTCCGGTCCCAAAAAGCTTGGTTTCTTTTGAAGAAGCTTGATTCAAATTTCTTTTGAAGATATGATATTGTTGAAGCAATCAACATTTGAACCGAGAAGCATACTTGGACAAAATGATCCTGTAAGCCTTCATGAAGGAGTATGCTTCAAGAACTTTTAGAATATATGCATGAATTCCTTCACTCTGTTTCTCAACCAAGTCAGTAATGAATCTACTTAGTTTCATACTTCTTCACTTGTTAATAAGCAATAGCTCTTTGTTCGTTTCTATACATTATAACATATTGTTTTTTCCTTATTGAATTAGGAATCTTCTTAAAGATTCTTCTTTGAAATTTCCTAAATCTCTACAGTTTCAATCTCACTTGGATTTTGTCTTCATAAATAAAATCTTCATTGTATTGTATCTTCACTAAGATTCTTCTTAAATTTTCTGGAATCCTCCTAATCCAACTCCAATAAATTGCACATCAAACATTGCTAATACCTATTTAAATAATTTTCAAAATCATGTTAATGGCAAGAAACATATCTTCAGTATTGTCAACAATTCTTGTGAAAGATGCATGTGAAACTCCAACTTTCACTACTACTGTAACAATTATGATTATATTTATGGTGCTAACTACTAATGATTGCTACTACATTTCTTGTGCATGTCACTGATAACCAATATTATGTTTCTAAAGCTAACCACAAATTATCAATAAAATATTTCCATTGTTTCCCATAATTATTATCAAGATTTTAGGATTGTATTAAGTGATCATGGAAACTTCTTGGAGCCATTTTAAAAATTATTTTACATGAATCTTGAGTAAATTGTTTTAACCGTATTCATGACATTGAATTTCTTCATCATACCAGAAATATCTTGGAAAATTATATTCACACTTATATGTATGTATTAGAAAATCACATGCCACCTATTATGCTATTTCCTAAGGAAGACATTATGTGAAGACATTGAAGTTAAAGTTAGGTGGGCCCATGTAGAATGATATTTATGGTAATAACCCTCACTTTTATATTTTAATCAGTTACTACTGTGTATAGAATAAGAATTTGTATAAGTAATCAGAATACGAAATGATTAGTATAATGAGATGAACATCTTGGTGCAATAAAAATATCCAGGTGCATTATTGGAATTTTGGAACTTTTGGGGACCTGAATGGAATTTTGAATTTGTTCTACTCGTTGTTGGGGATATGCCCTAGAGTCAATTTGTACTTATACTATTATCATTATGTTTTATATAATAATATGAGGCTTTCCTTTCCATGAATGGTGCGTTTTGTTTTGTGGTCATCAAGTACATGACTTGATAGTAAGACCCAACAATGAATACAATGACTATTCTAAATCTGTCCCTGATTGTTTATTATTATTGGAACAATAATAAATTAAGATTAGTATGTTTGTGACTGGATGTCTATGTTTTACTAGTCATGGATATTTGTGATATCAAGTCAAAACATAAATAAATGTTAGAAAACATTGTATTGGACATGACCCACTGTGAGAGTACTTCATGGAACATGTCATAAGTACTTTCTAGACATAATAATATTAAAAGTCCTTCGACCTAAATTCATCATAGTTTCCTACTTGATAAATTCTGTATTTTGACGTTGTCTAAAGTTATCTTTAACTAGATAATAAATTAGACTACTGTTGGATATAGAATAAATCAATGAGAGGAATATGATTGATAGTGAAAAAATTTGTCTCTCTCAATTATGGGAGAGATATCCATGGGCCCCTTGATAAGTTAGACTGTTAAAATGTATGGCCGTACTCAAATATATCAATCTAAGATATTGATATCATTTGTTTGAACAATCGACTATGAAATCTAGAAATAATTGATTAAGTTTAATAAGGATGACATGCTCTGTGCCTTATGCTTAATTTAGATATCGTGTGACAAAAGGACTAAAAATAAAATTATGGTTTGGTTCAAAGAGATCATTGATCTTCATTTAACCTGGATAGTTATAATGTTTTGCTAGAAACCGCTTATAACTTATGGGCCATTTAAATATGATTTAGGCACACTGCCAGTGTTAAATGAACCTATGGGTCACACAGTAAGCGAACTTGTTAGGTTATTTTTCTGGTGACCAGATTTGATGAATCTGAAAATATGTCTAATTTAATCGAACTTAGAAAATTTACCAGATACAATAAATTTGGAAATATGTCCACATTCGATGTATCTGGATGATGTCCAGATTATAAAAATCTAACTCGGTAAATTAATTAGTTAAATTACCAAGATAATGACAAAATCTTATCATATCAGTTTTAATTTAATTTGAATTTAAATTAAAATACGATAAGATATTATTAGGGTTGGACTCTAGGAGGTTCGGAGTGGGTTTTAAGAAAACCCTAGCCGTCTGCTTGGCTGTGCCAATTTTTGTTGAGAATATTCGTGCCTCCATTGATCAGAAAAAAAAAAAATCTCTCAAACTCTAGGCGCTAGCACTCCATGGGTAACGAGTGAGTTCGCGGTGTGTATCCGATAGAAGACGTTCGCACACTGTAGCGTCTGGTGATCGTTCGGGTTGCACATAAAGTGACAGAATCGAAATCAAAGGATATCGATTATACCAAACAGAGGTAATTCTACAAACCTACGATCTTTTTAATTGTTTACTTGGATTCTCGGAAGGGATTCGTGGATGTTTTTCGCATTTAGGAGTCTACAAATCCTAACACTTGTACCCTAAATCTTCAGATTGTGATTACTTTTAGCAGAGTGAGAATTTAAGGGCATATTAAGAACAAATATTGATCAATGTGATGAGACGAATATTCTAGTATAAATTAAGCAATCGGAGGTATCAGGGGATTTTCATAATTTTGACCACAATCGGTATTTTGACCGTAAATTTTACAGGACTGAGAAAGAATTCAAGATTTTGAATGTTACTATTGAATTCAGTGGAATTTATAGAATTTATTGGTGAAATAAAATATTTTTTCAATATAGACTCGAATCTTGGTTATTTTTGAGAAAAATTCTAAAATGAGATCAAAATTGAAAAAAGTGGCCGAATATGATTGGTGGATGGAAAACAAGTGTCAAATGGTGATTGATTATTTCATAAAGCATATATAATAAATTTTGGAAGAAAATAATTAAAGAAAAAGGTTAGCGAATAAGAAAACGACACTTGGAAGGATAGCCCACAATAGACACCATAGCATTTAATCAAAATACTCATACTATAAAAATAGCTGTATTTTACATTTTAAATATTTTCTAATATCACCACCATAAGGAAATATTGACTCCAAGGATAATGCTGTATTAGCAAAGTCTTTGACCTACAGGTGTAATGACTAAAATACCCCTCTACGCATCGCCGTATATTTAGATAGGGAGATTGTACTAATAACACATCTCTAAAAGATATCTATCATCCTTAGACCTCTAGTCCAATGATCTATGACTTTTGGAATGTTTTCGTTTTCCAAGGGAGCTACCCTAAAGCAAACACTCAAGTCATGTTCCCCAGGGCTCTGGATATTTAGATAATTCAAACAGTTACAAGGGGCGATATAACACCTAAGCTATCTTGTACAAGTTTATCTTAACGAACTAGTAACATATACTCAACATATAATTATATCGGCTCTACAATAGAACCTCAACTGCAGCATATCAAAGTACATGCTTCTAGCTTCATTAGACCACCAATTCATTCTCAAGTGGTAGAGTATTAGTCTACATTGTAGCAGTAATAGTCTGGGTTTCTTCTAAATAGTACTTTTAGAAACTACTATTACAAGCCTTGTTCTACGTATTCAAAATACGCTCATGCTATGAAGTGAGTGGACTATCCACTGGTTAAAGGTAAGCTATTCCCCATTTAGAATTCATAATATAATAACCTAAACATGATGAGATTCCCATTCTCACCAATCAATTAAGAATAAACGTTTATGTGTTAAGTAACCCGTGATCCATACCTTACTGTGAAAGACCACCATTCACATAGATCACTTACTTAAACACAATGGGTCATTTCTAAACGTAAATCGTGCACAAATAAAATAAAAATTCATAAATAAAATTTTAAGAATAAATTTTTCTATTAATAAATTCGATAATTACATCAAAAACTTAGTCTAGAGGGCATACATTTCAACAACCTCCCACTTGCACTGTAAGACTAAGAAAGTCCGTATGTGTCCATCCCTATACTGTCTAAGTGTCTCTTGAAGAGCCTCTCAACCAAAGGCTTAGTGAAGGGATCTGCTAGGTTGTTCTCTGAGGCTATTTGTTCCCCCACGATTTCCCGTCTCTAGATGAAATCATGGATTGGGTGGTATTTCCTCTTGATGTGCTTTCCCTTCTTGTGGTTCCTGGGTTCTTTGGATTGCGAGATTGCTCCAGTGTTGTCGCAATACATCATAATCGGTTTGTCTATGTGTGGCATAACTCCAAGTTTTGAAAGGAACTTCTGAAGCCAAATTGCTTCCTTAGATGCTTCCAAAGTTACCACATACTCAACTTCCATGGTTGAGTCAACAATGCAAGATTACTTAATACTCCTCTATGAAACAGCTCCTCCAAACAAGGTGAAGAAATATCCACTAGTGGATTTTCTATCATCCTTATTTGCCTAGAAGTCTGAGTCTGTGTATCCAATAGGAACCAAGTCATCAGTCTTGTAAACCAGCATATAATCTCTCGTACCTTTGTGGTACTTGAGAATATTCTTTACAGCTTGCCAATGAACCTCCCCAGAGTTTGACTGATATTTACTAAGTCTACGACAAAGTAGATATCTGGCCTAGTGCACAGCATGACGTACATGAGACTTCCTATAGCCGAAGCGTAGGGAATGATACTCATTCTGTCTTTTTCTTCTTGGGACTTGGGACAGTCATTTGAACAAAAATACAAGCCATGTCTACAAGAAATTATAGCTTTCTTGCATGAGTCCATGCTGAACTTGGCCAGTATCTTGTCAATGTATGTCGTTTAAGATAATCTTAATAATCTCTGCTTTCTATTTCTAAGAATCTTAATCCCGAGAATATAACTGGCTTCTTCCAAGTCCTTTATACTAAATTGACTAGACAGCCAAACCTTAGTAGATGACATTGTTCCTACGTCATTCCCAATGAGTAGAATGTCATCTACATATAGGACAAGAAAAAATACATTTATGCCTTCCAATTTCCTGTACATGCATAGTTTATCCTCATTTTGAATGAAACAGTAAGATTTTACAGTCTCATCAAGATGAATGTTCTATGCTCTGGATGCTTGTTTAAGTCCATAAATGGACTTCTTAAGCTTGCAAACTATATGTTCTTGGCATTTAGCAATAAAACCTTCTGGTTGGGACATATAGATATCTTCACTAAGATGGCCATTAAAAAATGTCGTCTTGATATCCATTTGTCATATCTCATAGTCATAATGACATGCGATGGCAAGGAGGATATGGATGGACTTAAGCATGGCTACTGAGGAAAAGGTTTCCTCATATTCGATTCCCTCTTTCTGAGTATGGCTACCTTTTCACCATAAGCCTTGATTTAAAGGTTTTCACTTTTCCATTCGCTCCCCTTTTCCTCTTGTATACCCACTTATAGCCAATGAGTTTTATCCCTTCAAGTGAAGCTACAAGATTCCAAAACCGATTGAAGTACATAGACTTAATATCTGCTTTCATTGCTTCATGCCATAGATTTGCATTGGCATCAACAATAACCTTCTCGTATCTTGTGGGATCTTGTTCTAAATGGTCAGAGACTAGCTCAAAAGCCTCTCCAGTTCAACTTTATGGAACTCTAGCTACTCTTCCACTATGACGAGACTCTGTTTGTATAGGTTCTTGAGGCTGTGCCTCTTCTTGTTCCACAATCGAGTCTGAAGAAGTTGATTCCGAAGATAACTTCTCATTGAGTTCCAACTTTGTTGAACCTTTAGTAGAAGTACTTTGATCATCCTCCAAGTATCTAGCATTAGTATTTACCAGTACTTTTTGCTCCTTGGGATGATAAAAGTAACCTCCTTTTGTCCCTTTTGGATACTTAACAAAATAGTATAATTCCGATCTTAGTTCTAGCTTGTCTCCCTTGATTAGTACATAAGCTAGACAGCCCTATATTCTGAGATGATTTAGACTTTGTGAAACCCTAGTCGAAACCAACCTTAGAGTAAGGGGGTTGGGATGCATATCATATTTTATTGCATGTTTAAATATATTTTTATATGATTTTATGTGCTTTGGATTTGTGTTTTATAGTCTCGAGGGCTTAATTATGTTTATTGAGTAAGAAGGGCAAAATGATAATTTTTACTTGAGGTGAAAATAGGGAGATAGCTTGAGGATTAAATAGGAAAATATTTGGGAGAGAAAATAAGAACAAGAGTTGTGGTGGTTTAGTGGTTAGAGCTTTGGAATTAATTCTTGAGGTCTTGGGTTCAAATTCCATCATTGGAGCTTTAACATGATTAAATGTTATTTTTGTTTGGGAAGGCTATATTTTCGGCCTTGTGTGCTTTAGAGAAGAGTAGAGGTGTTGTCTTAGAGGAGACATGATAGGAGTATCCTAATCCTACTCTTGTGCCCTACAAAAATTTCCAAGGGAATTCATACCATTCTTGATCCTTAGTTTCTCCTACTTCTCAATTCATTAGGTTGGTCAATTTGTTCTAGCCAATTTCATTCCAGAAAATTTCAGTAAAGTGCTATGGCTTTGAAGGTTAAAAAATGTCTAAGTGTAAGACATCTTATGGACCAAAAATGCGTAGGAGTTGGGGAAGGTTCCTAAGAGATTAAACTCCATGGTGAACCTTCAAAACCCCACTCTAGCTATGTTCATTTTCTTCATGAAGTAATTTGAAATTTTTCCAGCTTCTTGTGCATTCAAGGTGTCAAAATTTTCAGCCATCATTCCCTCCCAAATGCTGCTAGAAAAATAGCCCTCTTGACCGGCTTGAAATCTGAAATTTTATGGCCAAATTCAGACTACACAAATGCTGTGCAAACCAGAAAATTTTCTGGGCAAATTCGCAGCTTAAGTGAGCTTGAACTAGGTTATTTTCTTCCAGTTTTTCACTAGCATATTAGCCACGTATTTCTTCCATAAAGAAGGCTGGAAACTAGCCTTGAAAGACCTCTGAATACCCCTTCAAATCTTCTGCAAGTTGGCTGGAAAATGGCAGCAAAAGCTGCCCAGAAATTTCCAACAGCTAGCGAAATTCTGTACAACAAATTTTCAAGCCTTGCACCATCTTTAGCCCTAACCGAAACTTTACCATTTTTCTGTACAAACTTCTCTTGAGCAGCCATGAACTGAGCTCTATCATCTTTCCCAACTTTCTGCTTGAAAAAACCAGTTATGGCTACCCCTAAAATATCTCCAACAATTACTCCAATCAAACCATTGATTGAAGACCAAAATTTCAGCAAATATGTTTAGTAAACTTCCATAGAACATCCCTTAAACAACCTGACATTCCTTCACCATTGTACTTCCTCTTTTCGGCCACCATTAAGCTTCTTCAAACAGCTTTCATCCAGCAAAAACTCTGAGCAAACCAGCCAGCCATTAGAGCTTCCAAAAGCTCTCCTCCATTGGGGATCTTCTTACCATATTTTGTTTCCTAAATTGATTCCCTAAAATATTCTTTTAGAATTTCAAACAACCAACCTTTCCTTTTCCTCTCAAACCAGAAAATTCAATTGCCAAAACTCCCTCAAACAATTCGGCCACTCCTTCCCTTAGAATTTCGGCCAGCTTTAAACAAAACTCTCTCCATTCTCTTCAACCTTCAAGAACACCAAGAACACCTACTCACCTTCTCTCGCCTAAGGCCACAAAAACCACTTCAATCTTCTAAAAAAAATAAAATAAAAAATTCAAGATTGCACCTACTCACTTCCGGGAACCCATTCATACCACTTTTAACATCAAACTCCAAAATCCAACTCTCTCTTTTGGATCGAAAACCAGTATTTTTGTGAAGGCTCAAAACACCTTCAAGGTAAGTATGTTTAATCAACTTCATCTTCACTCATCTTCAACCTCTATTGAATATATATGTGTATAATCATACTAATGGACTCTCTTTCTCTCTCTCTTGGCCGAATGCTCTCTCCCTCTTGGCCGAATAGTGACTTCAACTATAGCCATGTTTTCTTCATCTCTCTTGGACGGATCTAGTCTCCTAGGAGTTAGGATCCATTCGAAACTACTCCAAAGTACTCATCAATCAAGTAAACCTCTTCAACCCTCTCTTTAAGCAAAGTTCCCGATAGTAATTTTGAGCAAGGATCAAGTAACCTCCTGCATAAAACTTGTTTGTTGCAAAAAGTTATTATGGCAAGCTAAACCCGAAGTTTGTGAACACTGATTTGGTAAAGGCAATTAAGGATTGTTTCCTTTCTTGTTTGAATCAAGCAAATTATTTGAAAATCAACAAGCAGTTTTACTCAAACACTAAACTATTTCTAAAACTGATTTTGACAAAGACTTTGGAAACTCTTGATTGCCATTTTCAAGCAAAGTTATGTTTTATCAGTTTTCTCCCAAGTAGGATGAACTACGTTGAGTACTCAATAAGGGTAGGCTAGTAGTACTAGTTTTGAAAAGCAAGAGTGAGTCTTCTGGCAGGAGGCCACCTCTAGAAGATAAACTCAACTTAGAGAAACGTCAGTACTACTTAGTCATACCAGTCCAAGCTAGCAATTTTCAGTCATGTGGACCGTGTGTTGCCAGAGTGGACAACCAGTTTTGTTTGGGTGTAGAGAAGGAGGAGAATCTTACATGGTAGGTTGATCTCCTACCTTTTGTTAGTCTGCATAAAGTGTGGCAGTCTGACCGACAGTATACCCAACGTGTGGCATACTGACCATGTAGACATGGGGCCCAACGTGTGGTAACCCATGACCACATTTTTGAGTGGTTGATTTTATTGTACCTGTATGGTTGGAAAAGCCAAAATGCCACTCTTGCTTTTGAACATCATTTATTGCTTACCAGTAATTTTTGTCAGTCTGCATAAAGTGTGGCATTCTGACCGTTGTATGGTTATGGGGCCCAATGTGTGGTAACACATGGCCACCCTTTTTGAGTGGTTGATTTTATTGTACTTGTATGGTTGGAAAAGTCAAAACGCCACTCTTGCTTTTGAACATTATTTATTGCTTGCTAGTATTTTCCTTATGAGATTCTTACACTTTGCATCCACGAACTATTTTCACCGGACACTCAAAGCAAACACGGACTTACTGAGATTTTTATCTCATCAGCCTTTTTACCATGATTTCAGGTCGATCCTGCTGTGGGGATGAGTAGCTAGTATTGTCTGCCTTGGAAGAGTTTTTGTTATTCATTTTTGTGTAGAGCTTTGGGAGCTGAGAGTGAATAATTTTATTCTGGATTTGTTTTTAAATTCTTGGATTGTAATAAGTTTTAAGTTTAAAGTATTTTTTTATTCTATTATTTTGATTGTGTGACCTAGTTATAAAGACCCCTTGTTCTTTGGACGGAGTGACATCCCCGGTCCTGTTGGGCCTAGGAAGCGGGGTGTTACAGACTTGACTTACGCCCAGGCCACATCTCATAGGACATCCTTAGTACTAACTTGGAAGGCACCAAGTTTAGAATATATACCGCTATTTCCAGGGCATATCTCCAAAACGAAATCAGAAGAGTAGCATGAGACTACGGACCATATCTATCAACGTCTTGTTCCTTCTCTCAGCTATTCCATTTTGTCGGGGTGTCCCCGGTGCAGAGAGCTAGGATACTATCCTATGATGTACCATGTAATCCTTGAATTCACCGAGGAGGTACTCTCTACCACGATCCGATCATAAAGTTTGATCAGTTTACCTATCCGACGCTCCACTTCAGCCTTAAATTCTTTGAACTTGTCAAAAGAGTCAAACTTGCGCCTCATCAGGTAGACAAAACCAAACCTTGTACAATCATTCGTGAAAGTAATGAAGTACTCAAAACTCCCTCTAACTGGTGTAGACAAAGGATCACACACATAAGTGTGAACAAAGGCCCAATATCTCCTCGGCTCTATCAGCCTTTTGGGTGAACGACCTTTTGGTCATTTTTCCTATAAGGTAGGATTCACCTGAGGCCAACTTTCCAATTTTAATGAACTCAAGGGCCCATCATGGATTAACCTCTGAATCCTGGTTGAGTTAATATAACCAAAACTTTAGATGCTAAAGATATGAGTCATTGATATTAGTCTTTTTCTTCCTACTTAAAGGTTCAGATTGAGCATTGTTTATTTGATTATTTGTAAGATTTAAAAAGAATAAGTTTCCATTTATGTGCCCAGAATTTGAACTTCTCAATTTCTATTGATAGTAATACCAGAATAGAAAGAAATATAATATCCTTGATTTATAAGTTTTGCAACTGAAACCAAATTCTGTCTAAATCTAGGTACATATAAAATATCCTTCAAAATAACTACTCAATTACAATAAAAATAAGATCTAGCTCTCCCACTGCAAGGGCCCATACTTGCACTCCATTTGCCACTCGTAATCTATGCTCACCCTTCTAGAGTCTTCTTATCTTCCTAAATCCCTGTAAGGAGTTACAGATATGATCAGTGGCTCTCGAATTAACAATCCAAGTGGAAGTTGATCCAACCATTGAAATTGACTCTAGATAGAGAACACTACCTATAGGATTTTTCTTGACCTGAAGTTCGGGACACTCATTTTTCCAGTGTCCCTTCTACCCACACTTGAAGCACTTTCTTTTGGGCTTGTTGGGTAAGTTCTTGAGCTGGGCTACTGTGTTTCCTTTCTTCTTCTTGAACTTCTTAGGCTTGGGCCTAGTTTTGGAAGAAGAAGCCCTAGTAATTATAGCCTTAGACTGTGGCTTCATGACATTCTCTGCCACCTAGAGCTCTTTCATTAACTTAATTAAACTCATGTTTAACTTTTTAATCTTATAATTTAACTTGAATTGAGTAAAAGAGCCCGAAAAAGATTCGAGAACAATGTCCACTTGGCTCTCGGGGTCAATAACAACCCCTAAGACTTTTGCTTCCTCGAAAGCAGCAATCATTTTAAGTATATGCTCCATCTTCCTCAGCCATCTTAGTGTTTATGATCATCCTAAGAGTTTCCTGCCTTGCGGGCAGGCTCTTATCGGCGAACATCATGGCTAATGAATGGCTAATGTCATACGCAGTGGCCATATGCTCGTATTTTGACTAGAGCACATTAGACATGGAGGCCAACATGTAGCAATGAGCCATCTCATTGGCCTTCGTCTTCTCAGCCTCACTCTCAACATTGGTAGAACCATCCCTGATAACAAGGCAGATTTCGTAGAGGACATACTTGTATTCCAGCAGCTAGTGAGTATTATGTCCAAGTTCCTTTTTCAGTCCACATAATTTGGACCCCTTAACTTATTCTCTCAGAGAATAATGGCCAAAGAACTAAAAGAACCTCCACCAACCATTTTTGAAAAATAAAAAATAAAAGAAAAACTCAGTTTATGAAAAATAAAATAATTTATAACTTTGTTCTCATATTAAATCCGATAATAGTTAACCCTATCACTATTATCTTTAATATGATTAATTTGGCTCTTAGAAAAACTAACATAACATCTTGGAAAGATTAACAGTTTCCTAAGCTAAATGTATTAACCGCCACAAATTAATTTCCCTTCTAGGTAATGATCTAGAAGATAATTCTATCGTGGGATGACCATTTCTTCTCATTTCCTGTGGACATTCCTCGCACTAGAACCTCCAATGTGGGCTGGCCGATCATAGCACGTGTCCCGGGTTATTAATTACATCCATCCATTAGTTCTAGATCCTTGTGGTATTCCCATCCTATACGAGTTCACTCCCAGGGTGATGTGAGGGGACCCACGATCTCTAATAAGGATTGTGATGGAAGCCGTGGGGCCATTGGAACCCTTCTCCCACTTAGTCTTTTAAAAAATAAAGGTTTTTAAAGAAAATATCCTTTTAAAAATATCCCATTAAGTATCCCTTAACTCTTTGTAAAATATCTAAATTTATAAATCTCTATGTCAAGGAAAAATCCTTTAAGAGATTTTCTATGAATTTATTTTACACAGTTAAGAACTTAATGATTTCTAAAAATTTTCTTTTAAACTTTCTAGAGATTTTGGTCTCAAGTTTAATTTGACAAAAATAATTTTTTAGTGCAAAAAATAAAACAAAAATGGCTTTCCATTTTAACTTACAAAAATATCTAAATTTAAAATATTTTCTATGTCAAGGATTAAATCCTTTGAGAAAATATTCAAGGATTAATTTTTGTCCAAGTTCAAAATAACTATTCTTTTTTAATTTGAAAAACGTTTTTCTTGTCATATATTTCCCAAAGACTTTGGTTTTTGAAAAAATGGGCACATAGGGTACAAAAAGAAAGAAGCATGTTAGAAAATTGTAAACGTTTTCATACTTTTCTATTCTTTTATCATAAATGTCCACATAATAGAATTAAACATATTAATTAATTAATAGTCTTATTTAATCCTAAATTTTCTTTACTATTATTTTCATGCAAAATATTCAAAGAATATTAACTACTGCAATAAAAATAACTTCGCCTGGTATAGGACCAAAAACCTAAAAAAAAAAAGAAAATTTTTCGTTGGTCCAATGCACTAGCCATACTGGATCATGGCCCATGGGAAAAACCCATGGATCGTGATCTGAGCGAGTGCCCGTGACTTGGGTCCCCGCGCAATAGCTTTCGTGAGTAAGCTGCTGCCGCAGAAACTGGGCTTGCGCGGGGAAGCTTCCACGTGTGTGCCATGAAGCCGAGGCCAACTCAGGCCCGGCTGCGGCTCCAAGCCACAGCTGGCTTGGGTGGCTTCGGTTCCTCTCTCATTTTGCAGCGCGGCTTAGCTTCTCGGCTTGGCTCCTCACGGCTGGCTACTACAGTGACCTTCTTCTCTGAATAACCTTTGTGCATTGTATACATCCTGGGCTCGGTTTTTTCCATCGATTTCGACCAAAACTCATCCAAAACAATCTATAAATGCCTATGTCGTTAATTATAGGCTTACACGAACACTATGAAAGCTTAAAAAAAAAAAACTTTTACAATGATTCTATGCCTCAACTGTGAGACTTACAGAGATTCTACCTATACCAGAAAACATGAAGAATCACAAAATATAATCATTTGACCAATTTTATTCACTAACATGCAACCTATATTTCCATATAAGCCATGCTCTGATATCACTTGAATGCTAATATGGCACAAATGATGAAATCGAAACATGCTACAGAACAAAACCGAAAATAGAGCATCGCGTAGAAGTTATTTACCTCTGTGTTTCCTCACTGGTTTACGGGGTGTCGGCGCCTCGGTCTGAACTGATTTTGGTTCCGAGATTGATTCTTTAGGCTATTGTCCCGCAAGCCGAGGGCTTCTTCTGGGCATTAACACGAATCCTTTTGGCAATCGAAATATAACCCCACCTGAAATGCCTGGTGAAAGCTGTGGAAGCAGATGATGATCTTAATACTCTAACTAAATGCTATTGAGCATTAATTAGGAGAGTTTTGTGTCTCTGTTCTTCCTATTTTTCAAAGCACAGAGAACGCACGAAAGAGAAGAGATGTGAGGCTTGAGAAGGAAAAAAATAATGTGCTTCTATGAACCTCTGTTGTTCCTCTTTGAGTCCCAACAACCTTAATCATAGGTTATTATCCGGGCATTCAAAAATCAAATAAAAACCCTAAGGTCCACGCCATGTTAAGTTATTAAACAGGCCTTTGGACCTATGGCCCAGTTTATTGGATAAAGCCTTTAATTTAAATTTGTTAGCCCTAAGGGCCTTCTTTTATGTTTTGACTTATGACAAACATTGATATGGACTAACTTGTTAATCTATTGTGATAGGATATGTTTGACCTCTATTCTTCTAAAGCATTCAGATAAGATTATTTGGCAACTCTTTCGTGATTGAATTCAAAGAATGGAAGATCAAAAGAGAAGAATGAAGTATATGAAGTTGCATATCAAGAAGTCCTTTATGAAGATCTTTAGACTAGGAAGTGTTATTAAGGTATATCTATTAATTCCTATGTCTCTTTATCTCTTGATTCATTTGACTTTACCTTGAAGCACCAAAGGAGAAGATTTTAATGTTTTTGAAAATCTCAGAATTTTGGATTGAATAGTTTGAATCCAAAAGATTCATCCAAAATCCTATAAACTGTGTTGAAATTTTTCTGCCTAAAATAGTGCCATTTTGGACTTACATTTTGGGTGCATCATCGTCCAAAACCCGAGTCCAAAACACGGATAAGTTTAAACAGAAAATTATAGCCGTTTCTTTATAACTGTTGGCACTTCACTTTTTGGCCCTATAAATAGCCTCTAAAGTAAGATTAGACACAAGATTTTTGAAACATTCTTCTAGGAAATACTATTGCTCAATATTTTCAAAAATTTCCTTTTATCAAAGCTTCAAAGTGAATTCATTTTGTATAAAAGGTAAAAGTATTTTGTGCTTTGTGTCCGAGAAAATATCTGCTCAAGTAAGTGAGCTATTTACTGTTCTATTGATATTCAAATCTCTATTGTACCAAGGTTGAGGTGTAAAACCCATTAGGGTGAGGCTTGTGCTGGTTAATGTTCAAGGTTGTGTGATAAAACCCATTGGGGTGAACCTTGTTTAGTATATGTTTCAAGGTTGTGGTGTAAAATCTAGTTAGGGTGATCCTTGATGTGTTTGCTTGATTGAGAGGTTTTGAAAAACCTAGTGTGGTGATCATTTCTTGTATGTGGTACTGTTTCATTAAGTGAGTTAATGAAATTGAGTTGAAAATCCTTAAGTGTGAGCTTAAGGTAGTGGACGTAGATCTTTGTAGATCGAACCACTAAACATTCCTTGTCTCATATCTTTCTGTCATTCATTTAATGCTTTGAGGTTCTTTCTTTGTCTAAATCTGGATACATATCTAAGAGTTCTTGGATAACTTTCTATGTTTCCATAAAGTCGGTCCAATCAACTTGATGATCATCATTATCCTGCATTTTAGACAAATCGAAAGAAAGTTTTTTAGCTTGCCAAAAACCTTATTCACCCCCTCTAAGGTTTTTCATTTGGTATCAAAGCATGGTCTACATACCTTTGGTTTAACAACCTTGTAGAAAAGATCTCAATGGCAAGCTCATTCTTTCTTCCATATATTGAAAGGTCTTCAACGAATTGTCCTCCTTTGTTTAATGGAAGTAACTATACTTTCTGAAAAAATAGAATGAAAATATATGTGTGTTCTATTAACTTTGAGTTATAGAGTTTTATAGAAAATGGTCCTTTTATTCCCTTAAAGATGATTGATGGCATAAAAATTCCTAAACAGTATGATGAGTATAGTATAGAAGATAATACTAAGATGACTTTAAATTTTCAGGCTATGAATATTTTATGTTGTGCATTAGATGCGACTAAATATAACCATGTTAGTGGTTGTGATTTGGCCCATGATATATGGAGATTACTTGAAGTCACCCATGAGGGGACTAACCTAAGTCAAAGAATCAAAACTAGGGCTTCTAATTCATGACTATGAATTGTTTACTATGAGGCCAAATGAAAGCATCACTAATATGTTCATGAGATTTACTAATATCTCAAATGGTCTAAAAGCTTGCGGGAAGGTTTATTCCCTTAGGGAACAAAACTGGAAAATTTTAGATGCTTTACCAAAAAGCTGGTAGCCTAAAACTCTTGCTGTAGAAGAATCCAAGGATTTAAAATCCTTACCCACTGAAGAGTTGATCGGATCTCTTCTAACTCATGAGATGAAGCTCAAAATATTTCATGAATCTGATGATCATGATAGAGGCAAAAAAGGGATAGCACTGAAGGCTGAAAATGAAGATGAAGAAACAAGCTTGTCGGAAAGCAGTGAGGGCATGGAAATGGGCAATGATGATTTGGCAATGATAGGAAAGAAATTCAGAAGAATGTTTAACAAAGGAAACTTCAAAAGAGGAAGGAAGTTTATAAAAAGGAAAGGACAAACCTCTGGTTTGAAATCTCAATGTTTTGAATGTAAAAGCACTGATCATTTCATTGCCGACTGTCCTGTGGCAAAAGGTAAGGAAGGAAGAACGTCTAAAAAGAAGAAAGATATGAAGGCAAAGAAAGGTAAAGGCTTGATGGGAACTTGAGACTTAAATGAAAGTGAGTCCGAAGATGGAGATTTTGAAGAAGAAAATGCTAACATATGCTTTATGGCTTTGGAAAATGAGGTAAACTCTTCTACATCTATTTGCATGCCTAATTCACTTATTTCTGTGACTGAAAAGCATGTTGATTTAAATGAGTTGTTAAGTGATATGTTCCATGAATTAAAAAAACTGTCCAGAAGAAATAAAGAAATGAAGTTGAAGGTTAAATGTCTGATGGAAGAAAATGAAGCTTTGTTAAATGATAATAAAATGTCTCTTGAGTCACATATGTGTGTTATTATTGAGAAAGATGTGATCATGACTGCCTTGCAACATGCATATTTGGAAAATAAAAATTTATGTGATAAAATTCAAACTCTTGAAAGTATAGTTAGCACATTTGATGATATGAAAATTAGAGTAAATGATCTTATCAATTACATTGAAAAATTGACAAATGGTAAAAGCAATCTGGAAAAGTTACTCGGAACTCAACATCATTTTGGTAACCGGAGTGGCTTAGGATATAGACATGATGATAAAGACAAAAGTTACAAGCCCAGATTTGCTTATGCTGGAAATCGAAGTTGGGTAGGATATGAACATGAGAATAAGAACAAAAAGAACAAGTCTCAACATGTTAAACCTGCTTCTTCTTACAGTACACACAAAGCTTGCACATACTATGAAAAATCGGGACATATAGTTTTAAGATGTCTCATTAAAACAAAAATGGAATCAGGTGGAGTTACTTTCTGAAAAATCAAAGAAAATGTTACTAACTTTCATGGACCCAAGAAAGTGTGAGTACCAAAAATCATTCCTCCTTCTCATGTATAGGCACGGTCTTTAAGCTTCACTAAGTGGTTCTTGGACAGTGGTTGTTCAAGACACATGACTGGAAACGCAGCTTTGTTAGAAGATGTTCAGACCACAAATGAAGGATTTGTTACATTTGGAGACAAGAAGAAAGGAAAGATTCTCGGCATTGATAATATTGGTAAAGGTTCCTTGACAATTATAAAACAAGTTTTACTTATTGATGATTTGAAATATAACTTGCTTAGCATTAGCCAACTTTGTGACAATGGTTGCAAAGTCATTTTTGAAAAAGATTCTTGCTCTATACTTGACAGTGGAAATCTCGAAACCATCTTTACTGCCAAACGTATAGGAAATGTGTATGTGTTTCATCTTAATGACCTTATAGCTAATAGAATTAGATGCCTATCCGTTCATGACAATGATGGTTACCTTTGGCATAGAAGATTAGGTCATGTATCTTTTGATTTGCTAAATAAATTGTCCTTAAAAGAACTTGTTAGGGGACTACCAAATATGAAATTTGATAAACATAAAATCTATGATGCATGTCAGTTTGGGAAACAAATCAAAACCTCTTTTAAACTAAAGAAAATGACTTCTACCTCAAAACCACTTGAATTAATTCATATAGATTTGTTTGGACCTATGAGGACTGCTAGTCTTAGAGGTAAGAAATATGCATATGTACTTGTTAATGATTTTTCTAGATTTACTTGGACTTTATTTCTTGAACAAAAGGATGAAGCCTTTTTTGAATTTTTGAAACTGATAAAGCGCGTCAAAAACTCGATTGGATGTAAATTGATTTTTATTAGAAGTGATAATAGCAAAGAATTTTGCAATAGTGAATTTACTCACTTCTGTGATGAAAATGGGGTCTTTCACAATTTTTCAGCAGTAAAAACTCCTTAACAAAATGGTTTTGTTGAAAAGAAAAATCGCACTTTGTAAGAAATGGCTAGATCAATGCTTTGTGAAAATGTCCTTCCAAAATACTTTCGGGCGGAAGCTGTTAACACAACATGCTATATAATAAACCGAGTTATGCTAAGACCATTTTTGAGAAAAACCCCATTTGAACTTATGTTTGATAAAACTCTTTCTATCTTTTATTTTAAAGTATTTGGATGTAAATGTTTTATCCTAAATACCTGAGATAATCTTAGAAAATTTGATAGCAAGTCCGATGAGGCCATATTTCTTGGTTATTCTTCCAATAAAAAGGCATATAGAGTATACAACAAAAGAACTCTTTGTGTGGAAAAATCTGTGCATGTTGTGTTTGATAAATCTAACATTTACACTTCAAAAAGAGATGACGATGATGTAGGGAGTTCAAAAGAAGTCAAGCTAGATCAAGTCAAAGATCTACCATTAGACACTCATGCAAAAGAAGAAGAGATTGAAGAGCTGCAAATTGAACATGAAAAAGAACAAACTGAAGATTCCACGAGTCAACAATTGCCAAAAGACTGGAAATACAAAACAGGTCATCTGAAAGAACAAATTATTGGAGATCCAAACCATGGAGTTAAAACTAGACGGTATTTCATTGACAACTTTACTCTTCTTTCAAATATTGAACCTAGCTGTATTAATATCGCATTACATGATGAATTTTGAATTATTGCCATGCAAGAAGAGTTAAATCAATTCGAAAGAAATCAAGTTTGGAAACTTGTTCCTAGACCGTATGATCGTCCTGTTATTAGTACTAAATGGGTTTTTAGAAACATGAAAATGGGGTTGTGATTAGAAATAAAGCTAGATTAGTTGCCCAAGGATTTAATCAAGAAGAAGGTATTGATTATGATGAGACATTTGCACCTGTTGCTAGACTGGAATCTATATGAATGTTACTTGTTTTTGCATCCTTAAAAAATTTCATGCTCTATCAAATGGATGTCAAAAGTGGATTTCTAAATGGCTTTATTGAGGAGGAAGTATATGTTAAACAACCTCCTGATTTTATTCATGAGCACTTTCCAAATCATGTTTTCAAACTTTCTAAAGCTCTCTATGGATTAAAGCAAGCTCCAAGAGCTTGGTATGAAAGACTTAGTGGATTCTTGATCTCAAAAGGATTTTCTAGAGGTTTAATTGATAATACCTTGTTCATAAAAAATGATAATTCTGGTGATTTACTGATTGTTCAAGTCTATGTTGATGATATTATTTTTGGTGCTACTAACGACTCTTTGTGCAAGATGTTTGCTAAGATTATGTAGCAAGAATTTGAAATGAGTATAATGTGAGAACTAAATTTCTTTCTCGGACTGCAAATTAAGTAAACTAAGGAAGGGATCTTCATAAATCAAGCTATGTATGCCAAAGAGTTGCTCAAGAGATTTGGAATGAATGAAGCAAAAGAAATTAGCACACCTATAAGTACATCCATGAAACTTGATCAAGATGAATAGGGTAAGAAAATAGATGAACATAAGTATAGAGGTATGATTAGGAGTCTGCTCTATCTTACTGCTAGCCGACCAGGCATCATGTTTTCAATATGTCTTTGTGCTCGTTTTCAATCCTGTCCAAAGGAATCACATCTATGTGCTATAAAATGTATACTCTAATATTTAATTGGCACATATGATTATGGATTATGGTATTCTCACACTAATATATTTGATCATATAGGTACACTGATGCAAATTATGTAGGATGTAAAGTTGAAAGAAAAAGTACTAGTGGCCATTGTCAATTTCTTGGACATTCTCTTGTGTTATGGCATAGTAAAAAGCAGGCGTGCATATCCATATCCACTACTGAGGCTGAATATATTGCAGCCGGGAGTTGTTGTGCTCAAATCTTGTGGATGAAGAATACGTTGCTAGATTTTAATCTTAATTTTAATTGCGTACATATACTGTGTGATAATACAAGTGCTATCAATTTAACAAAAAATCCAGTGCAGCATTCTAAGACAAAGCACATAGAAGTAAAACATCACTTTATCCGAGATCATGTGCTCAAAAGTGATGTGTGTGTTGAATATATTTCAACGGATGAACAATTTGTAGATATTGTTACTAAACCTCTAGCTGAGGATAGATTCAACAATCTGAAAAGCGATTTGGGAATTACAAGAATTTGATAACTAACCATGTGGCATAAGTTCTCTTTTTGCAGGATTTGTGGAGAAAAAGTTTTAGAAATAGTGTTTTGAATCCAAAACGCACCGTCATCTGATTTGGATGCACTTGTTGAATCCAAATCCCTCTTCCAAAATGCATTTCAAGAAAACACTCTTTTGGATGATAGTTTCAGATCGGGTCTAGTTCCAAAATCCATCTTTAATATCCTTCTTATTCTGAATTTTGAATTTCAAAAAAATTGGTTTGTGCATTTTTCTAAACTTCTCTGAAAAAATTATGTTTTCAAAGCACTTTATTTCATGTTACTCAAGACATTCAAAGCAATCTGAGTTTTTCTTTCAAAACCCTTGTAACCATCTCTTCCAAACTATCCGTGTTCCTCCTTTGCAAAAATCGACTGTCAAGAAAAAGCTCCAATCTTTCAAATGGCAAAGACAAAATCTTTGATTCTGAAACAAAAGAAGGGGCAAAAATCATCTCTTGTGATGAAGAAAAAGGTTTCGGGTTCAAGCAACGCAAAATAGAAGGAGACTTCTCCTCAACCAAACTTCTCCGCATCCCACCATAATTCTTCCGAGTCGTCTCTAGAGCAAGTGTGTTCTGAAAATAAGGTACCTCGTTTCCTTGATTCTAAATACGAGATTGAGTACAATGACTAGGTGTCGAGAAGTCGAACTGTTATCTGTGTTTATCGAGTAAACCATTCTATTTTTCTGAATCTATCAAATATTATGGGCATGTTTGATCACATTGGGTGGGGGAGTTTTCTATCCGTTGATAAGAAAATATACACTTCTCTGGTCTGGGAATTTTATGCTAACTTAAGGAAAGGGAAACTGGAAGAAATTGAGGGTGGTTTTATGATTCGCTGGTATGTGTCGAGAGTGAAGGGCAAAGACATAGAGTTTGATCATAGATTGTTCAATAAGATTTGTAATGTAAGAGATGCTAGCTTTCAATACTTTGAGCTAAACAAATTTTCCGAGGGAAATGACATTTTTTATCTGAAAAATTTTGAGAAACTATTCATTGGTGGGAAGAAATTTGGAAATTCTGGAAATAGGAGTTCAAAATGGCTGAATGATGTTGGTAGAATTTTGCATCGCATGGTGTCGACCATGATAATACCTAGCTATGGGCATAAGACTTCTATAAGTATTCTGCAAATGGTGATTATGTTGGCTCTAGCTAAGGGAAGGCAGATTAACTTTGGGTTTCTGGCAACTAAATTGATGTTGCAGTCAAGAAACACGTCAAGTAAAGCTCTGCCATTTGGAAATTTGCTGACAAAAGTTTTTAGATTTTTTGAATTTAATTTAAATTCTGCTCCCTATGATCCTTCCAGAACAAATGTTTACAGTTTTGCTTCCTTTGAAAGAATGGGCTCTGTAAGGGAAAATAATACATGGAAATTGCTGAGAGAGACCGCAGGAAAAGAGAGGGAAAATTTGATGAAGATTAAGGAGGAAGGGAAGTCTGTTCTTGGTACTGGAACAAAGAGAAAACTTGATAAAGTTCTTCAGGTAGAATCTTCTGCTAAAGGAAAAAATCCAGATACAGACATGTCTGAAAGCATTTTGGGAGCAATCAGTTCTTTAGCTGAGAAATTGGACCTTCTCAGCTCAGAAATTTAAAGCCTTGGAAATAGAATTTCTGCTATTGAAAAATCTGCTAAGCCTACTGCTCCAGTATCTTCCTCTCTGATATCTAATCATGAAAAGGATGAACCTATTTCAGAGGACAAGTCTGAATTGCCTGTTGAAGAAAATGCTCCTTCTCCTAAACCATCTTAGCAACCATCTCCCATAAAGGAAACAGTAATTCCTTCTGCTTCTCCCAAGCCCAAACCTTCTGGAAAATGACAGAAATATGTTGTGGTGAAGAGAAAATCAAACAGAATTGCAGGTCAACATTCCAAGAGGGTGTTGTGTCAAAAGCTGAAACGATAAATAAATCTTAGGCAACACTGTTAGGCAGCATAATTTTTTGTTATTCTCAAAACACTTTACTTTCCGTAAAGTTGAACAATTTAATTTCTCTGTCTTTTACATTATGCTTTTGGATAATTACTGCTGGATACTTGTTTATTTTCAGTCTCCTTCTTATATTATGCATATTCCTATCTATTCTTATTTTTTGATTGATGACAAAGGGGGAGAGAAAGATGAATTGATATGATGAACTGATCTGCTTACTGCTGTGTCTAATATGATGAACTGATCTGTTAACTGCTATGGCTGAATGATGAACTGATTTGTTAACTGTTGTGGTAGAAAAAAATGATGAACTGTTATGATGAACCGTGTTATGGTGGAGAAATGATGAACCGTTATGATGAACCGTGTTGTGGTAGAGAAATGATGAACCGTTTTTGGAAAACTGTTATGAAAAATTGATATATAACCTGTTTTAAATTGTTATGAGAAACTGATAAGATGAACAGTTGTGGGGGAGAAAAGACTATTGTGAGGAGAGAAAAATGAACTGAATGAACTGCTATGAAAATTGAAATGATGAACTGCTATATGATAATCCGTTATGAAAACTGATCGCATGAACTGATATGACTGATATGAGATGAACTGGTACTATTATGATATGAACTGAACTAAACTGATATATTCGGCATGCATATGACTAATGATATATAGAAATATCTAATTTGAACTATTTTGATAAGAATTGCATGAACTGATATGATTTGATTTACAGTATATGTTCACTGAAAATCTTCTACCTGGATAGTTGGATTTATGACATTCTATTTATGATTACTTAATTCAAAAAGCATTTTCTGAATGTTAAAGGTATCCTTGAGACTAGATTCTATGATTGATTTTCGTGCATTGAGTCAGGGAGAGTTTTGGACTCAGAAATTTCTGATCTAAAACAAATGTTCTTATAAGAAGTCATATTGAATTGATTTTTTGGACATCCAAAATCTATATCCAAAATGAATTTATGAAAAGACTCATTTTATACATTCTTCCAAAACTATTTTGGATGCATATTTTGGACGTACAAATCTTGATTTCTGAAAAGACTTATGTTTAAAATATTCATATAAGCATATATTTAGGGGGAGTATCTTATCGTATGGCTTGTGTGAAACCCCAGTTGAAACCAATCTTAGAGTAAGGGGGTTGGGATGGATATCATATTTTATTGCATGTTTAAATATATTTTTATATGATTTTATGTGCTTTGGATTTGTGATTTGTAACCTAGAAGGCTTAATTGTGATTATTGAGTAAGAAGGGCAAAATGGCAATTTTTGCTTGAGGTGAAAATAGGGAGATAGCTTGAGGATTAAATAGGAAAAATATTTGGGAGAGAAAATAAGAATAAGAGTTGTGGTGGTTTAATGGTTAGAGCTTTGGAATTAATTCTTGAGGTCTTGGGTTCAAATTCCATCATTGGAGCTTTAGCATGATTAAATTTTATTTTTGTTTGGGAAGGTTATATTTTCGGCCTTGTATGCTTAGGGAAGAGTAGAGGTGTTGTCCTAGGGGAGATATGATAGGAGTATCCCAATCCTACTCTTGTGCCCTACAAAAATTTCCAAGGGAATTCATACCCTTCTTGATCCTTAGTTTTCTTACTTCTCAATTCATTAGAATGTTTAATCTATTCAAACCAATTTCATTCTAGAAAATTCTAGCAAAGTGCTGTGGTTTTGAAGGTTCAAAAATGTCTAAGTGTAAGACATCTTGTGGGCCAAAATTGGGTAGGAGTTTTGGAAGGTTCCCAAGAGATTAATCTCCATGGTTGAACCTTCAAAACTCCACCCTAGCTATGTTCATTTTCTTCATGAAGTAATATAGAATTTTTCCAGCTTCTTGTGCATTCAAAGTGTCAAAATTTTCAGCCATCATTCCCTCCCAAATGCTGCCAGGAAAATAGCCCTCTTGACCAGCTTGAAGTCTGAAATTATGAGGCCAAAACCGGACTGCACAAATGCTGTGCAAACCAGAAAATTTTCTAGACAAATTCGCAGTTTTGGTGAACCTTCACCAAGTTGTTCTTCCAGTTTTTCATCCAGCACCTTAGCCATGTTTTTCCTCCATAAAGAAGGATAGAAACCAGCCTTCAAAGACCTCTGAATGTCCCTTCAAATCCTCTGCAAACTGACTGGAAAATGGGAACAAAAGCTGCCCAAAAAATTCCAGCAACTAGCGAAAATCTGTACAGGAATTTTTCCAGCCTTGCTCCATCTTCAACCTTATCCGAAACCTTCCTCATTTTTCTGTACAAACTTCCCTTGAATAGCCATGAACTGAGCTCCATCATCTTCTCCAACCTTCTGCTCGAAAAACCTGTCCATGGCTGCCCCTAAAATATCCCCATCAATTACTCCAATCAAGCCCTTGATTGAAGACCAAAATTCTAGCAAATATATTTAATAAACTTCCATAAAACATCCCTTAAACAACCAGACATTCCTTCACCATTAGAGCTTCCAAAACCTCTCCTCCATTGAAGATCTTCTTACCATATTTTGTTTCCAAAATTGATTCCCTAAAATATTCTTTTTGGATTCCAAACAACCAGCTTTCCTTTTCCTCTCAAATCAGAAAATTCAACTTCCTAAACCCTCCAAATCAGTCGGCCACTCCTTCCTACACAGAATTTCGGCTAGCCATCTCACTAATCTCTCCATTCTCTTCGACCTTCAAGAACACCTAGAACATCAAGAACACCTACTAGCATCCATACGCCTAATACCACTCCAAACCACTCCAATCTTCTCCAAAAACTCCAGATCACACCTACTCCACCCCTTGAAACCACTTTTGCAACTTTTAACATCAAATACCAAAATCCAACTCTCTCTTTTGGATAAAAAAACCAGTATTTTTGTGAAGGCTCAAGAACATCTTCAAGGTAAACATGATCAATCACACCACCTTCTCTCATCTTCAACTTCTAATGAATATATATATGCAAAATCATACTAATGGACTCTCTTTTTCTCTTCTCTCTCTCTCTCTCTCTCCCTCTCTCTCGGTCAAATGCTCTCCCTCTCTTGGCCGAATGGTGACTTCCACCATGGCCATGTTTTCTTCATCTCTCTTGGACGGATCTAGTCTCCTAAGAGTTAGGATCCATTCAAAGCTACTCCAAGGTACTCATCAATCAAGTAAGCCTCTTCAACCCTCTATTTAAATTCTAGATTCATGTCTCTAGGATGGTATTGGAAGGAGATGGATTATGATTAGGATTTGAGCATGTGTTGTTGTGATGAGTTGAGATTGAAGCATGAATAAATGTGTGTATATGATGGAGATGGGATTGATATATAAGTTGATTGTCTTGGTTGATTGTATGGCGTTTTTAGGGTTTAATGCATGTCTCCATGTCGTGAGTGGTATATGTGATCAAGCATGTTAGAGATTATGTCACTTTTGGTGAATAGGATTTATGTTCATTGTTAAAGCCATGAATATGTTTATGTTGGTAGAGGTTGAATCATGTATTGGTAAATTTAGATCTATGCCTTTATTCATATTTTGGATGATTTGATGAATTGGAGTGGAGTATATGTTCATGATTGTGGTTGGCAATAGAAATATGATCATGACCTAGTTGTCTCTAAGCTAATTTTATTTCTTCAATAAAATCATTAATGCTATAATTTCTTCTAGTAAATTTTAAAAACCCTAGGAAAGGTGGATTTGGACTATTTTATATAAAATAGTGATATTTTAGTCAAATAAACAATGGCTTTTATTAAAGAAATAAAATATATAGAAAATAATAATAAAGCCTTTCATATGAATATTCATAATAGGTAAAATATTAATTTTGTAAGTCTTATATTCATAAATACTATTAGAATTTATTTACTATCTTTTAATCAAAACCTATTAAAAATTACTTACAACTAATTTTAGTTACCAATTATTTTCTAACGATTAATTATCAATAGATTATTATTTTAAATAATTACATCTAGGTCCTAGGACCCTTCATCAAATAAACCCTAATTTACTTTTACCAAGATTTAAACTTTCAACTTATAGTACCTATTTTCCAAACCGTAGTTATTTTAATATCGAGCTAGATTTATTTTATAAACCTTTTTATTTGTTATCCAGCCTTAAAGTTTGGGACACTAGGGACATGATGGTAGTAAGTTGAGCTAGTTTTATTTGTGAAAGTGAATTTTAGCTTGAGTTTAATTATGGTTTATATTTACCCCAGGCGGGGTTAGGACAGCTGTTGAGGACTTTAATTTTTTCTCAAGCTAAGGATCAGGTAAGCTCCTGCATAAAACTTGTTGTTGCAAAAAGTTATTATGGCAAGCTAAACCCGAAGTTTGTGAACATTGATTTGGTAAAGGCAATTGGGGACTGTTTCCTTTCTTGTTTCTGTTAAACCAATTATTTGAAAATCAGCAAGTAATTTTATTTAAACGCTAAACTATTTCTAAACTGATTTTGACAAAGACTTTGGAGATCCTTAATTGCCATTTACAAGTGGTACTATGTTTTATTCAATTTCCCAAGTGGGATATATATATTACGTTGAGTACTCAATAAGGATAGGCAAGTAGTACTAGTTTTGAAGAGCAAGAGTGAGTCTTCTGGCAGGAGGCCACCTCCAGAAGATGAACTCAACTTAAAGAAACGCCAGTACTACTTAGTCATGTCGGTTCGAGCTAGCAGGTTTCAGTCATGTGGACTGTGTGTTGTCAGAGTGGACAACTGGTTTTGTTTGGGTGTAGAGAAGGAGAAGAATTTTACCCGGTAGGCCGATCACCTACCTTTTGTCAGTCTGCACAAAGTGTGGTATTCTGACCGTTGTATGGTTATGGGGCCCAACGTGTGATAACCCATGGCCGCCCTTTTGAGTGGTTGATTTTATTGTACTTGTACAGTTGGAAAAGCCAAAACGCCACTCTTGTTTTTGAACATCATTTATTGCTTGTCAGTATTTCACTACCTTTTTGTCAGTCTGCACAAAATGTGGCATTCTGACTGTTGTATGGTTATGGGGCTCAACGTGTGGTAACCCATGATCACCCCTTTTGAGTGGTTGATTTTAATGAACATGTATGGATGGAAAAGCCAAAACACCACTCTTGGTTTTGAACATTGTTTATTGCTTGCCAGTATTTTCCTTTTGAAATTCTTACACTTTGCATTCATGAACTATTTTCACTGGATACTCAAAGCACACACGGACTTACTGAGATTTTTATCTCATCACCCTTTTTCCCATGATTTCAGGTCGATCCTGTTGTGGGGATGAGTAGCTAGTTGTTGCCTGCTTTGAAAGATTTTTCTAATATTTATTTTGTGTAATGCTTTGGGAGTTGAGAGTGAACAAGTTTTATTTTGGATTTGATTTGAATTCTTTGTAATAAGTTTTAAGTTTAAAGTGTTGTTTTTATAATATTATTTTGATTGTGTGACCTAGTTATAAAGACCCCTTGTCCTTTGGACGGGGCGACATCCCCGGCCCTGTCGGGCCTAGGTAGTGGGGTGTTACAGCTTGTCTACTATCTCTATCAAATCATTTTGAATATTTATATAGAGATATGAAAGGTTTTAGGCTCATTGAGATATGTTTACAAGCTAATGTTCATAAGCTCTCTTTGAGATCTATACTGTGAGATTGCATTCAATTGCACCTCTTTTACTCAACATGTTCACTTATTACATAGCATTTATTTTATGTTTGTCATCACTTAAAAAGGGGGAGATTGTTAGCCCTAAGGGATTTCTTCTATGTTTTGACTTATGACAAATATTGATATGGACTAACTTGTTAATCTATTGTGATAGGATATGTTTGACCTCTATTCTTCTAAAGCATTCAGATAAGATTATTTGGCAACTCTTTTGTGATTGAATTCAAAGAATGGAAGATCAAAAGAGAAGAATGAAGTATATGGAGTTGCATATTAAGAAGTCCTTTATCAAGATCTTTAGACTAGGAAGTATTATTAAGGTATATCTATTAATTCCTATATCTCTTTATCTCTTGATTCATTTGACTTTACCATGAAGCACCAAAGGAGAAGATTTCAAAGTTTTTGAAAATCTCAGAATTTTGGATTGAATAGTTTGAATCCAAAAGATTCATCCAAAATCTTGTAAACTGTGTTGAAAAGTTTTTGCTTGAAATAGTGCCATTTTGGACTTACATTTTGGATGCATCGTCGTCCAAAACCCGAGTCCAAAACACGGATAAGTTTAAACAGAAAATTATAGCCGTTTCTTTATAACCATTGGCACTTCATTTTTTGGCTCTATAAATGGCCTTTAAAGCAAGATTAGACATAAGATTTTTGAAACATTCTTCTAGGAAATACTATTGCTTAATATTTTAAAAAATCTCCTTTTATCAAAGCTTCAAAGTGAATTCATTTTGTATCAAAGGTAAAAGTATTTTGTGCCTTGTATTCAAGAAAATATCTGCTCAAGTAAGTGAGCTTTTTACTGTTCTATTGATATTCAAATCTCTATTGTACCAAGGTTGAGGTGTAAAACCCATTAGGGTGAGGCTTGTGTTGGTTAATGTTCAAGGTTGTGTGGTAAAACCTATTGGGGTGAACCTTGTTTAGTACATGTATCAAGGTTGTGGTGTAAAAGTTAATTGGGGTGATCCTTGATGTGTTTGGTTGATTGAGAGGTTTTGGAAAACCTAGTGTTGTGATCCTTTCTTGTATGTGGTACTGTTTCATTAAATGAGTTAATGAAATTGAGTTGAAAATCCTAAAGTGTGAGCTTAAGGTAGTGGATGTAGATCTTTGTAGATCGAACCACTATGCATTCCTTGTCTCATATCTTTCTGTCATTCATTTACTGCTTTGAGGTACTTTCTTTGTCTAAATCTGGATACACATCTAAGATTTCTTGGATAACTTTCTATGTTTCCATAAAGTCGGTTCAAGCAACTTGGTGATCATCATTATCCTGTATTTTAGACAAATTGGAAGAAAGTTTTTTAGCTTGCCAAAAACCTTATTCACCCTCTCTAAGGTTTTTCAAATTTAATTATTCTTGGACTGATACAAGCCTAATAATTAAATTAATTAAATAACCCAATGGACCAATATAAACCTCAAGACTTGGCCTCGTTCATTATGTTAAGCCTTTAATTCAATTTAATTATTTCTAGACTAATATAAGCCCAATAATTAAATTAATTAAATAACCCAAATAGGCCAATATATAATGCTCTCTCTTTGGACCTTTTATTTTATTCTAGCCCAATAAATAAACTAGGCTACTCGAATAAAATAAAATTCATTTTATATAAGACCAATCCCTCAACCCAAACCCATAAGGACTTATGGGCTATTCTGAGGACCAAAAGACACATCGCCTTGGCTACTAAAATGTTCAAAATACCCCTATTATAAAAATAGCTATATTTTGTATTTTAAATATTTTTTAATATCACTATAAGGAAATATTGACCCCAAGGATAATACTGCGTTAGCAAAGTATCCGACCTACATGTGTAATAACTAAAATACCCCTCTACGTATCGTCGTATATTTAGAGAGGAAGAGTGTACTAACACATCTCTAAAAGACATCTACCATTCTTAGACTTCTAGTCTAATGATCCATGTCTCCTGGAATGTTTTAGCTTTTAAAGAGAGCTATCCTAAAGCAAACACTCAAGTTATGTTCCCTAGGGCCCTAGATATTTAGATAATTCGAACAGTTACAAGGGGTGATATAGCACAGAAACTATCTTGTACAAGTCTGTCTTAACTAACTAGTCACATATACCTAACATACAAATATATTGGCTCTATGATAGAACCTCAACTACAACATATCATTGTATATGCTTCCAGCTTCATCAGACCACCAACTCATACTCAAAAGGTAGAGTATTAGTCCACGCTGTAGCAGTAATAGTCTGAGTTTTTTCTAAATGGTACTTTTAGAAACTATTATTACAGGTCCTGTTCTACATATTCGAAATACACTCATGCTATGAAGTGAGTGGACTACCCACTGGCTAAAGGTAAGCCATTCCTTATTTAGAATTCATAACACAATAACCTAAATATGATAAGATTCCCATTTTCACTAATCGGTTAAGAACAAACGTTTATGTGTCAAGTAACCCGTGATCCATACCTTACTGTGAAAGACCACTATTCACATGGATCATTTAAACACAATGGATCCTTTCCAAATGAAATCATGCATAAATAAAATGTAAATTCACAAATAAAATTTTAAAAATAAATTTTTTTATTAATAAATTTGATAATTATATCAAAAACCTAGTCTAGAGGGCATACATTCCAACAACCTCCCACTTGTGGTTCCTGGGTTCTTTAGATTGCGAGACTGCTTCAATGTTGTCGCAATACACCACAATTGGTCTGTCCATGTGTGGCATGACTTCAAGTTTTGAAAGGAACTTCCAAAGCCAAACTGCTTCTTTGGATGCCTCCGAAGCTGTCACATACTCAGTTTCCATGGTTGAGTTAGCAATGTAAGATTGCTTGATACTCCTCCATGAAACAGCTCTTCCAGACAAGATGAAGACATATCTACTAGTAGATTTTTTCTCATCCTTATCTGTCTAGAAGTCTAAGTCTGCGTATCTAATAGGAACCAAGTCATCAGCTCTGTAAACCAGCATATAATCTCTCATATCTTTGCGGTACTTGAGGATATATTTTACAGCTTGTCAATGAACCTCCTTGGGGTTTAACTGATATCTACTAACTAAGCCTACGACAAAGCAGATATCTTGCCTAGTGTACAGTATGGCGTACATGAGACTTCCCACAGCCGAAGTATAGGAAATCCTACTTATTTTATCTTTTTCTTCTTAGAACTTGGGACAGTCCTTTGAACAAAAAGACAACCCATGTCTGCAAGGAATTAGAGCTCCCTTGCATGAGTCCATGCTGAACTTGACCAGCTTCTTGTCAATGTATGTCGCTTGGGATAATCCTTAATTCTCTGCTTCCTATTTCTAAGAAGCTTAATCCCAAGAATGTAATTGGCTTCTCCCAAGTCTTTCATACTAAGTGATTAGATAGCCAAACCTTAGTAGATGACAATGTTCCTACATCATTCCCAATGAGTAGAATGTCATCCACATATAGGACAAGAAAAATCACATTTATGCCTTCTAATTTCCTGTACACGCATGGTTCATCCTCATTTTGAATGGGACTGTAAGACTTTACAGTCTCGTCGAAATAAGTGTTCCATGCTCTGGATACCTACTTAAGTCCATAAATAGACTTTTTAAACTTGTAAATCATATGTTCCTAGCCTTTAGCAATAAAACCTTCCAATTGGGACATATAGATGTTTTCAAAAAATAGCCATTAAGAAATGCCGTCTTGACATTCATTTGCCATATCTCGTACTCATAATGACATGCGACAGTAAAGTAGATACGGCTGGACTTAAGCATGGCTACCAGAGTCTTAAGCATGTTTTATTCACTAATAGGCAACCTATATTACCATATAAGCCATGCTCTAATATAACTTGAACGTTAATATGGCAAAAATGATGAAACTAAAACATGCTACAGAAAAAAACCGAAAATAGAGCATTACATGGAAGTTATTTACCTTTGCATTTCCTCACTACTTTAGGGGGTGCTAGCGCCTTGGTTTGAACCGATTTTGGTTCCGAGATTGATTCTTTAGGCTGTTGTCCTGCAAGCTGACAACTTCTTCTGGGCATCAATACGAATCCTCTTGGCTATCGGAATATAACCCTACCTGAAATTCCTGGTGAAAGTTGTGAAAACAGTGGATGATCTTACTACTCCGACTACATGCTATTGAGAATTAATCAGGAGAGTTTTGCGTCTCTATTCTTGCTATTTTTCAAAGCACAGAGAACGCATGAGAGAGAAGAGACATGAGGTTTGAGAAGGAAAAAAAATAACGTGCTTCTGTGAACCTCTGTTGTTCCCCTCTGAATTCCAACAACCTTAATCATAGGTTATTATCCGGGTATTCAAAAATCAAACAGAGACCTTAAGGGCCACATCATGTTAAGCCATTAAATAGGCCTTTGGACCTATGACCCAGTTCATTGGGTTAAGCATTTAATTTAATTTAATTATTCCTGGACTGATACAAGCCAAAAAATTAAATTAATTAAATAACCCAATAGACCAATATAAACCTCAAGTCTTGACCCAGTTCATTGGGTTAAGCCTTTAATTCAATTTAATTATTCCTGAACTAATACAAGCCCAATAATTAAATTAATTAAATAACTCAAATGGACTAATATATAATTCTCTCTCTTTGGACCTTTTATTTTATTCTAACCCAATAAATAAACCAGGTAACTCAAATAAAATAAAATCCATTTTATACAAGACCAATCCCTCAACCTAAACCCATCAGGACTTATGGGCTATTTCGAGGACCAAAAGACACATTGCCTTGGCTACTAAAATGACCAAAATACTCCTGTTATAAAAATAGGTATATTTTGTATTTTAATTATTTTCTAATATCACCATAAAGAAATATTGACCCCAAGAATAATACTGCATTAGCAAAGTCTCCGACCTACAAGTGTAATTACTAAAATACCACTCTATGCATCATTGTATATTTAGAGAGGAAGAGTGTACTAACACTTCTCTAAAAAACATCTACCATCCTTAGACCTCTAGTCCAATGATCCATGACTCCTGGAATGTTTTCTCTTTCTAAGGGAGCTATTCTAAAGTAAGCACTCAAGTCATGTTCCCCAAGGCCCTGGATATTTAGATCATTCGAACAGTCACAAGGGGCGATATAGCCCGAAAGCTATTTTGTACAAGTTTGTCTTAACTAACTAGTCACATATTCCAAACATACAAGTATATCGGCTCTATGATAGAACCTCAACTACAACATATCAAAGTATATGCTTGAAGTTTCGTTAGACCACTAACTCATACTCAAGCGGTAGAGTATTAGTCCATGCTGTAGCAGTAATAGTCTGGTTTTTTTTTAAATAGTACTTTTAGAAACTACTATTACATGTCATGTTCTACATATTCGAAATACACTCATGCTATGAAGTGAGTGGACTACCTACTGGCTAAAGGTAAGCCATTCCCTATTTGGAATTCATAACACAATAACCTAAATATGATAAGATTCCCATTCTTACCAATCGGTTAAGAACAAACGTTTATGTGTTAAGTAACCCGTGATCCATACCTTACTGTGAAAGACCATCATTCACATGGATCACTTACTTAAACACAATAGGTCCTTTCCAAACGCAAATCGTGCACAAATAAAATGAAAATTCACAAACAAATTTTTAAGAATAAATTCTTTTGTTAATAAATTCGATAATTACATCAGAAACCTAGTCTAGAGGGCATACATTCTAACAATCAGAGCATAATAGAAACCATAATAAAGCTTCCAATGGGTATGGTAGATTCTCTAGTAGGATATTGGGCAGTCTATCATTGTATGAGTAAATGTGAATTTATAGAAATGATATGTTTTATGAAATTGGATATTGGAATAGATATGACATGTGACTTTAAAATATTATTTCTTATGATGAGCCAAAAGAAGTGCGATTTAATACAATTCCAATATCCTCAGAAAAAGAGTCTAAATTCCCAAACTCGGGCAGTAGTGAAGAGGTTGAGGTTAGGGAGACCTTATATTTGAATTATATACTAATTCTGAACTTCTCATTTTGGGACCATTAATAGTGAGATGAGACATAAAGGAGGTTGAACACCTAAAGACCCTTTATGTATGGTGCAATATGAATTGCACAGACAAGGATATATGTATTTGTGATGTACTCTAGTATTATTATATTTGAGTACTACACGTTCTGCTTTGTTATAATGTGTGGAAGGATTTGATTATATCAGCATTAATCTAACATGAATCATCAGACATTTGAAGTTAAACGTGCTACGGTTAGAGAAATTTTAGGATGGGTAACCCCTGGGAAGTACCCATGAAAGTTGAAAAGAACTGATTTATGGTTGTTTAAGGAAATGAAAGTATGATCTATATGCAAAATGATATAAATACAGGAGGTTTAATTATAGATCATACGAGAAAGATGTATGTGAAGGTATATTATTAGGTTGAAAGAATACGAGGAATTTAAATCCAATGAATCATAGGAAAACAAAGGACCCATCAAAATCCATGTGGAATAAAAGAGTAGATGGCAAGAGAAATCAGGAGTGGACATTTGGTAGAATCAAGGCAAACACAAATTTCGAGGATGAAATTTTTTTAAGGAGGAGAGAGTGTAATAATCCTCACATTTGTACTTTAATCGGTTACTATTGTAGATAGAATGAGAATTTGTGTAAGTGACCAGAATAAGAGATGATCAGTATAATGAGATGAACATCTTGGTGCAATAAAAATATCCAGGAGCATTATTGAAATTTTGAAACTTATGGGGACCTGAGTAGAATTTTGAATTTGTTCTATCCGTACCCTAAATCTTTAGATTGTGACTACTTTAAGTAGTGTGAGAATTTAAGGGTATATTAAGAACAAATATTGATCAGTGTGATGAGATGAGTATTCTGGTATAAATTAAGCTATCGGAGGTATTAGGGGTATTTTCGTAATTTTGATCGCAATTGGGATTTTGATTGCAAATTTTACAGGATTGAGAAAGAATTGAAGATTTTGAATGTTACCATTGAATTCAATGGAATTTATAGAATTTATTGGTGAAATAAAATATTTTTTCAATACAGACTCGAATTTTGGTTATTTCTGAGAAAAATTCTAAAATGCAGTCGAAATTGAAACAAGTGGCCGAATATGATTGGTAGATGGAAATAAAGTGTCAAATGGTGATTGTTTATTTCATAAAGCTTATTTTTAAGTTTTGGAAGAAAATAATTAAACAAAAAGGTTGGCGAATAAGAAAACGACACTTGGAAGGATAGCCCATAATAGGCACCATAGCATTTAATGAATTGGTCACCATTTTGGATTGAGGAGATGAATTTCAGCAATAAATTCGTCCATAAGGAATAGAGAAAGAAGATAGAAAGAAAAGAACAGAAAAACTAGAGAAAAGTAGGGAGAAAAAGAAAAAGGAGAGAGAGAAAGAAGCGTGTGTGTTCTTAGAGCTAAATCAAGTTAAGAGATCCCACATACAAGGTGAAAGTCTATTCTTCAAGAATTAAAGTCATAGATTGTGAAACCCCAGTCAAACCAACCTTAGAGTAAGGGGGTTGGGGATGCATATCATGCTTTATTTCATGATTAAATATGCTTTCATATGATTTCTATGTGCTTTGAATTTGATTTTTATTATCTTGAAGTCTTGGTGGTGAGTGATGTGTGAGAGGGGCAAAATGGTAATTTTTGCCCGAGGGAAAAATAGGGAGATAGCTTGTGGATTGAATAGAAAATAATTTTTCTAGTGAAAGTATCAACAAGAGTTGTTGTGGTTTAGTGGTTAGAGCTTGGGAATAAATTATTGAGGTCTAAGGTTCAAAGTCCATCATAGAAGCTTTAGCTTGAGTAAATTTTATTTTGCTTGGGAAAGGATGGTTTCGATCTTAAGGGCCTAGATTAATGTGGTGATGATGTTCTAGGAGAGACATGATAGAAGTAATCTCATTCCACTCCTTTTACTCTTCTCGAAATTCTTATAGGGAAAATCATTCTTCCTTGATCTTTAGTTTTCCTTAGTTTCAACTCATTGGTTTGATTAAGATGTTCTAGCCTTTTTCTTTCCAGGAAATCCAGTGGAGTGCTGAGGTCTTTTAGGATCAAAATGTCTTGGCAAAAGACTTCTTTTGGTTTGGAAAATATGGTAGATTTGTGGGAAAATTCAAGAGGAAAATCCCTCTTGAAAGCTTGCTGAAATTTTTCCTCTATCTTAGTTCATCTATTTTCATGGAATGAGCTGAAATTTTCCAGCTTGTTATACCTTCAAAAGGTCAAAAATTCTAACTCACATTCCCTGCCAAATGATACCAGAAAAATGGTCTTTAGGATCAGCTTGAAACCTGAAAGTTTTTGCCCAAATTCGGACTGCACAAGCTGGAGCAAAGCAGGAAAAATTCCTGTACGAAAATCAGCTTTGAGAGCTCAAAACCAAGCTGTTTTCTCACAGATTTTGTGCAGAACCTTAGCCATGTTTTTCCTCCATAAAGAAGGCTGGAAACCAGCCTTGAATACCCCTGAAATCCCCTTCAAAACTCATTGCAAAATGGCTTTGAGCAGCAGACGAAAATCTGCCAGAAAAATCACTGTGCAGCGAAAATTCTGGCAGATTTTCGTCCAGCTTGTTTCCTATCTCTCTTCCAGCCAAAACACCAATCTTAACCTGTCAAAACCTTCCTTAAACCTCCAACAACAGAGCTCCATTGATCCCCTTGAACTTCTGCACGAAATTCCAGTAATGGCTGTCCGAAAATCCCTCAACCAAATCCTTGCAATTTAGCTTGAATACTTTCCAAAATTTCAGCCATCTTGTTTAACAACTTTCCATAAAATTTTGCTCAATTGATCAGACATCTTCTCCACCATTGTGCACCTTGGTTTCGGCCATCACAAGCCTCCTTTAACCAGCCTTAATTCCCCAGAAGAGCTGCACAATCCAATCCGCCATAGGAGACTTCAAGCTGTCCAAACAAATCAAGATATTCTTAAGATATCTACTTTCCAAATTCACTTTCCAAAAATATTCTTCAAGGATTGTAACAACTAACCTTTCCTTTTCCCTTCCAAATCAGAGAATCAACTCTCTAAACCCTACTAGAATTCGGCCAGGCCTATTCCCATAGAAAAATCGGCAGCTGCAAACCATCTCTCCCTCTCTCGATTTTCTTTCCTTCAAGCATCAAGAACACACACACACACTACACCAAGAACACCCACTTCTTCTTTACACCTAATACCCCTACAAACCACCTCAAACCCTCACGAAAATCTCCAGATTTAGTCTACACATTGCTGTGAATCCATCAACACCATTATTAACATCAAACTCCTCCAAACATCTTGCTACTTCGGATCAAAGCAGAAAATTCTGAACAAGAACATTTTCAAGGTAAATTCACTCCATCAGCATCATCCTCTTCAAACTTGATCTCTAGTGAGAATCTATATAAATAATCATGCTAATGACTTCTTCTTCTCTCTCTCTCTCTCTCTCTCTCATGGACCGAAATTCTCTCTCTTGGCCGAATGGTCTCTTTCTCCATGATCATGCTTTCGCCACATTTCTTGAACAAGATTAGCCATCTAGGAGTTGAGATCTTCTCTAAACTCCTTCAAGTCATTCATCAATCAAGTAAGTACCTTCAATCCTCTCTTTAAACTTTAGAATCATGTCTCTAGGTTGATGTTGTGAGAAGATGAATGGCGATGGGTTTGTGTATGTGTTGTTGTCGAGATTGAAGTATGAGTATATGGACGATTGTGAAGGAGATGGGATTTATGCATGGAAGGATTATATTGGTGGATTGAATGATGAGTTGAGGTTTGATGTATGTCATAGGTAGTATTTGTGATGAAGCATGCCAGAGATTATGTCACCATTGGTGAATAGGATTTGTATGCATGATTAGATTTTGAAGCCATGATCATGTTTATGCTAGTAGAGGTTAAAGCATGTCTTAATAAATTTAGATCTATGCCTATGTGCAAGATTTGGATGATTTGATGAATTGAAGGATTGAGTATGTTATTGATTATGGTTGACCATGGAATCTTGATCATGATCTAGTTGTTCCTAAGCAAATTTTATTTCATGAATAAAATATTTACTAATAATTTATGCTAGATAATTTCGAAAACCCTAGGAAGGGTAGATTTGGAATTATAATATATGTAAAGGATATTTTAGTCAAATAAATAATAACTTTTCTAGAAAATAAAATAAATAAATATTATTTAAAATAAAAAAATTAATTAAAGCCTTTATGGAAAAGATTTATACTTAATAGAATATTTACTAAATCAAAACCCTTAAGGATTTACTTATTATTTTCCAAGAAAGACTTATTAAATTTAATCTTAACTAGTTTTAGCTATCAATTATTTTCTAACAACTAAGCTATCATTAAATCACTATTTTACCTAGTACCACCTATGACTTCTGATCAAATACACTCTAAATTTTCCTTAACAAGATTTAAACTTTCAACTTACTAGAATTTATTTCCTAATCCATTAATTATTTTAAATAACGAATTAAACTTAGCTTATAAACCTATTCAATTATTGTTTTGCCTTAAAGCTTGGGACATTAGGATCATGATAGTAGTGAATTGAGTTGATTTAAAATTGAGGAAGTGGATTACGGCTTGAATCTGATTAAGATTTGTATTTGCCCATGTGGGGTTAGGTCAGCTGTTTGAGACCTTGTTGTTGTGAGCAAGAATCAGGTAAGCTCCTGTATAAAACCTGATTGATGTGAAATGATTTCCTTATGGCAAGCCAAATGTGGAGTGTAAGGACACTCGGTTATTTGAAAGCAATTGAGGGTTGAATTCATCATTAATTCCAATGCTTAAATTATTTAAAAGTCTTTGAGCAGATTTTTCCAAACTTGAAACTCTTTCTAAAACATCAATTGGACTTATGAATCAAAAGTTATGATATAAACAAACAAGTGTGGCAAGAATGAAGAAATGCAGAATTCTAGTTGGTAAGAAATAAACTCAAGTATTGTTTTATTTGTATTAATGGATGAAAGAGAGATCACAAGAACATATGGAAACCTTAGATATTTGTTTGAACAAAGAGAGGGGAAATGAATTAATGAGTCTTTGATCATTCCAAGTATTTATCTCATTTTGGTTGGAAGAAGTGAGAAAGAAGAAAATAGAATATTTTTTATTCACATAATAGTTTTTTGTTAGTCGTACCTTAGAATAATAAGTGAGGTTTGGAATGACTCTCGATATAGGTCATTTATCTTTAAAGTTTTGTAAAGGACTAAGAGTACTATGTACGCTATCGTATTGAGCTAGGACACGAGGTGATTCCCACTATCTTTTAAATCCTATTTTAGCTAAGTATTTTCCAAAAACGATCATGTGCTTTCATGATGTAGTTAATGTTTTCCTGATATATCTTGAGATAAATGTTACACTTGAGTTTGAAAGCATTATCAAGGACTCGATTTCTTGAATATATTGAATATGAAATATCTTGTGTGATCTTTTCAATTTCCAAATCCCGATTTTGGTAAAATGTTTTCCTGATATGAAAAATGGTTTCCTGATGTGCTCAAGTGCGAGCTTTCTATATGGATTTGGAAACATGATGAACATATGAATCTTGAAATCTTGATTTTTTGAACTTGTCAATCTTTGAATCTAATACATGACTAACTTGATTAGTTGGATTAAGCTCTAATTTGAATACTTGACGTAAGCACTAACTTGACTACTTGGCGTAAGCATTAACTTGAATACTTGGCGTATGCACAAACTTGAATACTTGGTGTAAGTATTAACTTGACTACTTAGCGTAAGCACTGACTATACTTAAATACCTGAAGACTCAAATACTTGAATACTTGAATCAGAATATCTTATCTAGTATTCTGAATACTTGAATCAGCATGTTTTCACTCGAAATCTTTGAATACTTGATTTGAGAATATTTTCACACGAGAATTTCTGAACTAGCTTGCTTGTGTTGAGATTATTCTTCATTAGATCTTTACAGTGGAAAACACTAGCACACAGGGACTCACTGAGCTTTATACTCACACGTATGTTACCTCTTTTAAAAAATTTAGGTTCAAAGGCGCAGCAAAATCGCGATGGACTCTCATTGGCTCATGCTACATCTTGGACCTATTATACCCTTGAGTGTATGTATCAAAAGCCAAATTCTTGTACTTTTCTATTTTGGAGAAAAAATCCGTTGCATATTGGATAAAATTATTATAAAGACCCTTTGTCTGGGTAAATGGATTGGGTGACATTCCATAAAGTTACAACCCACTACGTTATAAAATATGGGGTGTTATATTTATGGGAACTACTTTTCTCTAAATGGGGGACAGAACAGTAGATTAATTGGTTCTAAGTACTACATTTGTTTCACAATACAAGTCATTTTAGACTTATGCACAAGAATTATGTGTCCATAAATTCTACACATGTTTAAAACTAAACATCTAAAAATGCTTATAATTAAGTCTTTGTCTACTTTGGTAATTGGAGAGAGTTGGATCATAATTAGTGAAAAGAGAGATTGCAGGGAGGGATAAAGTTGAAAAAAAGTAATAAAAAATTTTCAAGTCTAAAAGGACTTATATTGTGAAACGGAGGAAGTAGCCATTATTATTTTTTAGCTTGATTGATTTATTGGAATGTTATAGGACACTTGTTATGTGACTGGTTCATCAAACTTGAGTTCAATAACATAAAATTTTCCTATTTTGGCGTGTTGGGTTTGAGCACTACAATATATATATAGTGTTGCAAAACTACCACTTTCATGTTCACGGGTTCAACCCTAAAATATTATGGGATTTCCATGATTACTTAGAGTTACATTAGATGTAACAAAATGCCCCTTATGTTATTATATCTTACATGTGGATTAAATTCACGCTCTCATAGTAAATAGACTTTTTGTTTACATGTGATCTTTTGGACATGTGTGTACTTGTAAATTATTTTTGAAATAATGAAAACCTACTTTTAATTAAAATTTTTGGAATCTTGATGCCCATGGGTTCTAGGGTCTACTCTTAATGAAATTCATGTATTTTAGGGGATATTGGTTTCCGGAGTTACTTTTGATGCACCTAGGCTTCCAGAGTTTTTCCTTGAACATTCTATGACATGTACTTATTATTTTGAAATCCCCGGTGTTCATGGGTCTTTAGTGTTTCTCTTGATACAATTTACATGTTTCGAAGGATACATGTTTTTTAAAACATGTACTATTGCCTTCCCTACTTTTTATTTTGCGAAAATACTTACTTAAGAAGGGTTTCTAAGATACCATGTGATCTTGTTCTAGAAAGAAATATCATGACTTTTCTTGGGAATGAGATAACCTGTAATACCCCATTTTGAACCACCATTATTAGTTCATGGGGAAAGTCATGCATAGCATAGCCTATTATATTTTATTTGCTAAAATATGAACCATTTTTGTGAAGCCTATGTGATTTATGTGCTTGATGTTTCATCGAATTATTTATTTAGGCATAGTTGTGTTATATGAGGTAGTAGAGTCTTTGTTCTTGTGGAGTAGAATTTAATGAAAGAAGAATGAAGTGAGTTGAGTTAGACTTATGGGAATTTGTTTGATGAATATTAAAGCAAAGATTATTGTGGACTAATGGTTAGAGCATGGTGTGTATTCTTTGGTGACTTGAGTTTGAATCCCAACTCTTGCAAACCTTTTCCTTCTTATCTTTGATTAAACCCATTTTTCCCCTTATTTTCCTTCCCTTGGCCGAAAATCCTAGGGTTGCTGCCTTCTTATTTTACAATTTCATAAAATATGGGATTGTGATTGTTTTGGGGTTGCTAAAAAGGAATTATGGAAAATTAAATTCCTAATATTCTTTAGTTAATATTTTTCTCTAATCTTTTTAGAAAGTTAAATATTCCAACATCTAGAAATCCCTAAAAGATCTTATTCAAGAGGTTTATTATGAAATAAAAGGATAGAAGCTTTGATTTTGGAAACTAGATTTTCCCACCAAAAATAATTATTATCTAATTAATTATTTTTGCCTAAAATAAATTAGGATACTAACTAAATTATTCCTTGGATTGACATCCTATTTTCCTTAACTGATATTTCTGGAATTGAAAACCCTAGCCGCTACCTTGATTGGTAAGGTAGTTGCTTTCCAACTTTCTAAAATATAGGGGGAATGCACCCTAATTATTCCTAATCAATCAAAGTTCTCTTAAGCTAATCAAAAACTAGAAATTTCTCCTTCTTCCCATCTTATTTTCGGCCACTGTACACACACACACACACAAATTCTAGTTTCTCTTACTCTCAAATTCCCCTCTAGTTTTAAGCAAAAAAATCACTCACAAGACCCCAATTTTCCTTCCCCTATTTTAGCCTAAAGTTGAACCAGAAATCGGCCTACACTTTCCCCTTTTCCTCTCATTATCTTGAGCATAGTGGCACCTAAAAACCAGCCCTAAAACCCCCTTAAAACTTACTGGAATTCGACTACAGCAATAGAGACAAAAGCTATCATCTTTTCCTTTTTGTGATCAAGAGACCGAGGCAAGATCAACTTCTCCTAAACACTAAAAACACCCAACCCTAACCTATCCCCATCATCAAATTAGCCCTCAATCAAACCCTAAACACCCTATTCTGCCCAGAAATTCCAGCCGCCAACCCTCTGTTAGTGTCGTGCCCTAGAGGCAATCATATGTACATTGTATATGGCACATTTTATTTTAATAAAAGGCATTATTTATCTTATAGTTTCTTTTTGTTTACTTTAAGTAATATAACTGTTTGATAAAGTCCCTAGTACAACACTGTGTTAAGGAAATCATGATAGAGATCATAATATGAGATTCCTACTACACTAGATGGTATTAGTACTTAAATAGTCCCTAGTCATAGTATTAATGAGACAGGACATCATTAATACGTTAAGACTAGCAAGTGTTAGACTTCCTGATTTGATCAGGCGGTGGTTCTCATAACCATGAGTATTGAGATACTCAAAATTAACACATGGATCCTTGTTAATGGAACAAGTTCATTGGATGACCTAGCTTTGAGATAATCATATGGATAACTATTTAGTGCCAGTGATATAATCTCAATATAGCAAACGTGTAAGTATCCTTAGACTTGAAATCTCCAAGGTACTTTGTTTGCTGAACTTTGTACTTTGATTCCAATCTCTAGAGCTCGATTGAGGGCTGCCTATGGGATGGATATTGGGTACATTGTGAGGTAAACGAAAGTAGTTGAGAGGGTCAATAAAGGATTCACCACTCCTAATAGTATGGGCGAATATCTCACGACCACTTGTAGGAATTACTACTCAGAAAGTCCTTGGCCAAGGCGATTGTATATTGGAAATAGTTCCAATTGATACACATCTAGAGTAGTGGGTTCTTGGTACAAGTACTATTGTATTCAGGCCAGAATTATTTCTGAAGGGAGTTGGTACTAATTCTATACTCCAAACCGAATGACATATTGTATGGTGAAAGGAGTTAATTGCATTGAAGTTTATTATTGAAGGGTTCATGTCAAGCCACTTGACTTCCTAGACTCTTGGGTGGTCATGATGTGTTGCTAGATACCGCTCATGATATAGGAATATAGGTTTATTAATTTATGAATTATTAAACCAATCCTGATTAGAATTAATAGGATTAATTCTAATTAATTATGGTTTATTAATCTCAAAGACGTTTGGATTAATTCATATTCTCTACCAATTGACTGGGAAACCTAATAGGTCACACACAATAGAGGATTATATACCCAAGATGTTATTTAATAACATTGTGGGGTTAATTGAGAGAAAGAAAAGTTGTTGTGGACAAATTAAAATTAGTTATAATTTGTGGTACAAGTTGTAATTGTGAGAACTTGATATTTCCAATTACAATTAGGGAACTTTAATTATTTTAGAATTCCAGATTTTCTGTGATATTTCGGTTTTATGATGATATAACCGAAAAAAACCCTAAGGGTGATTCACGTGAGAAAAATAGCAGCCACCTAAACCTTCTTTTCTTCTTCTTGTCTCTCGATTTGATCTTGAGAAAGAACCCTAGCTGCCACTTAGAATTTCTACTAGCACAGAAAGCTACATGCTTGAGTATTCCTCTGTGTGGATTACTATTAGAGATAATCACACACTGTGATTATAGTGGGTAGACGTTCAACTCACGTGGAGGTTGATCATGAGGATTGCTGGATCGCGCCTCAACTTGAAGAAGAAAATTTTGTTCTTCGCACGATCACCCAAAGTTAAAAGCTGTTACCTTTACTCTCTTTATGACTTGTTTTCCACACATAGAAGAGTCCTGGGAAGGTATCTTGCTTTATTTTTCGCTGCGTCGTATGGGATACGAGCCTGAGATACCTAGCAGTGGTATCAGAGCCATGCTATGTGTGGTCTACAGACATTGTTTTGGCATGAAAAACTGTTTTTATGTTTGTCTTTGTTTGCTGTGAAAATTATTTTCACTCGAGTCGAAATCGTTTCGATCTTTATGTGTTGGATCCGTGGTATAATATGATTGTGTAAATGTCATAGCGTATTTCGAAAAGATGCTTTCTTTGGTGCTGAAAATTTCTACAGGAAAAACGTTTCTTGCGACATGGATGTTGCCCTCCGTTTCATCTTCATTTTCCATTTTGATTTTGTTTAAACTAACAAATTGGTTGTTGTTTAGAGCTTCAAAACAGAAAATACTGCTGAGAATTGTTCTCACTAAAAATTTGTAGAAGAAGAAAGCACTAGAAATTATTTCTGGAATTTTTTGAAAATCGCCGCCATTGTTGCAGAACACAGGCGGCGTCGGCTCCAGCCTCCAAGCCGGCGTCGGTTCTATTCTGTTCGCGATGTCTGAAAATCATTTTTCGAAGAGAAAAATTTTTGGAAACCAGAACAGAGCCGGCGCCGACTCCGGCTTCCAAACCGGCGCTGGTTCTGCTCTGTTTGCGACTCCCAGCTATTTAAAAAAAAAATTTTTTTTCCTGGAACAGAATTTTGAAAGGGAAAAACCTCATTTGATGAGAGATTAGACCCAAAAGCATTTTCTCAAAATTAGTTTTGAGACAATCAATTTTGTTCTTCAAAGTAATGATTTTGAAAATCTAAAATTGATGTATTCTCTAAAATAGTGATTTTAGAATTTGTTTTATTTTTCCAAAAATAGTGATTTTGGAATAATAAAAGTATATGTTTATTTTGTTTAAGCATAGTCAATGGCATGGTGGATGGTTATGGACTAAAACCAATTATATATGTTCATGCATTTTACAGTTTTGGTTTTTATGAAATAGGGCCTGCGTGTCCTGCCTTCTCTAGAATTCTTATGTAATTTTCTTATCATCTAACTCCCCTCGAATGTAACTCGAGGTTTTCTCTCTTTAGAAAATTATGTAATTAGTTTACATAGGTTAGATAAGAGTAGAGTTATTTTATTCTGGAGATGGCAACCAAAACAAGGCGAGGAGGTAAGACCTTCTACTTAAATCATGCATGAACACATAGGGTTAACTATATTAATTTCTTTTATGGCTCAAAGAAATTAATTTAGGAAAAGTCCATAACCATACCATGTAATTGCTTTATTACCATGATTATCAATTATGTGATTTATTGATTATTATGCATGTCATTCAACGAAATCACTAAAAGGAACAAATCCCTCAATTAATATTAAACCTAATTCCTTCCGTTAATATAGTAAGAACGAGAGTCCTTTTTCGAGACCAGGTTGTTGGGCAAACCTAAACCTACTTGACATTGGGCATGTTCAAGCTATGGAATTAAATTCATTTGGAATTAAATTCTTGATTAATTGGTCGGGTTTAACTAAATTCTTTATTTTGGTTGGGCAAACTCAAGCATAAAGAAATTTAGAGAAAAAGTTGGGGTAGCCCAAAAGGCATTAAGATTAAAAGCTATTAATCACCCAATGATTCGGTAGTTACATACTATGTAATTGGTATTGGATACCTACCAATGAACTCAAGGGTGATTTATTGGGCAAACCCAAGGTTATTCTTGAGGAATTTGGATACCGGCCCACTAGGAAAGCTTCCAACGGGCTTTACCGAATCAGTAGTGGGGGCTATTGGTTTGACTAAAATAGTGGAGTAAAAATGTGCTTAATTAAAGTCCTAATTATTTGCATATCATGTGCATATACAAGTAACTAATGCTCTCTATCTTTACATCTAGGTCACTTGCATCATGTCAACGAACTTGAACTTATGTAGCATTTTGGAAACCAACAAGTTAACCGAATTAAACTATCTTGATTGGTATAGAAATTTAAGAATGGTTCTCAAATTGGAAAAGTTGCTCTACGTGCTAGATGCTCCTATTCCACCACCACCAACCCAAGATGCTCATGCTGATGAGCATGCTGTCCACAAGAGGCACAATGAGGATAGTGATATAGCATCATGTATTATGCTAGCATCCATGATTCCTGAGTTGTAAAAATAGCACGAGCATATGGATGCTCAATCGATCATTTTACATCTTCAAGAGCTATTTGATGCCCAAGCCAGAACTGAGAGATATGAGATCTCAAAGCAACTATTTCATTGCAAAATGGTAGAGGGTTCTTCTGTGGCCACTTAGAGGTTGAAGATGCTGGGCTTGATCGAAAAGCTTAGATCTCTCGGGTTTGCAATGGATCATGACTTAAGTGTTGACTTAATTCTACAATCTTTGCCTAATAGTTTCTCACAATTTGTGATTAACTATTAGATGAACAAGATTGAGTCCACCATTCCTGAATTGATCAATCTTCTCAAAACTACGGAGTCCTCCATGAAGAAGGATTCCAATGCGGTTTTAATGGTAGAATCTTCCTCTTCTAAGAAGAAAGTTCAAAGGAAGAAGAAGAAGTCTGCCATGAAGCCCAAAGGTGGTGTGAACAAGAAGGACGTAGCTACCAAGGGCCCATGCCATCATTGTGGGAAGATGGGCCACTGGAGGCGCAACTGCAAAGCCTATTTGGAGACCATCAAGGACAAGAAGCAGAAGGAGAAGCTACAAGCACTTCTACTTCTTCTCCACGTATGTTTATGATTGAGATAAATACTGCCTTTAGAAATGAGATATGGGTATTAGATACCGGATGTGGATCTCATTTGTGCAATAACTTGCAGGGACTAAAGAGCAGTAGAAAGCTAGAGAAAGACGACGTGGACCTACGTACTGCAAACGAGGCAAAGGTTGCTGCGCTTGCTGTGGGGACATACGAGCTGAACTTGCCTTCGGGATTGATTCTAGAACTGAAAAACTGTTATTATGTACCAGTTTTAATGAAAAACATTATCTCAATTGCGTGTTTAGAATTATGTAGATTTCGTTTAATATTTAAGAATAAATGTTGTTGTTTTTCATTAAATGATATTCATTATGGTTCAGCAACTTTAGTTAATGGTTTATATGTTCTAGACTTGGACAATCCAATTCTCAATATAAACAATAAGAAACCTAAAATAGATAACTTTAACACCTCTTACTTATGGCATTGTCGTTTGGGCCATGTAAATGAAAATCATGTTTCTAAGTTACACAAGCTTGGTGACTTAGGGTCATTTTATTATGAATCATATGGCACATGCGAGTCTTGTTTATTAGGTAAAATGAGTAGAACTCCTTTTCTAGGAAAAAGAGAACGGGCCAAGGAGTTATTAGAACTCATACATTCTGATGTATGTGGCCCAATGTCAATACAAGCAAGAGGAGGTTATAATTATTTCATAACCTTTATTGATGATTTCTCACGATACGGGTATTTGTATTTAATGAAATACAAATCTGAGGCCTTTGAAAGGTTCAAAGACTTCAAGAATGAAATAGAGAAACAACTTGGAAAAAGTATTAAGACTCCAAGATCTGATTGAGGAGGAGAATACTTGAGCCAAGAGTTTCTGAGTTATCTTAGAGATAATGGGATATTATCTCAATGGACTCCGCCACATGCACCTCAACATAACGGTGTATTTGAGAGAAGGAATCGAACCCTTCTAGACATGGTATGGACCATGATGGCTTCGCAGACCTACCAAAATCATTTTGGGGGTATGTACTAGAGACTTCTGTTTATATACTAAATAGAGTTTCAACAAAATCGGTTGATACTACCCCATTTGAGATGTTCTTTGGTAAGAGACCAAAGTTATCTCACTTGTGAGTATGGGGTTGTCCTGCCTTTGTCAAAAGACCACAGTCAAACAAACTTAAAAGTAAGTCTGACAAGTGTTTGATTGTGGGATATTCGAAAGAATCTTTCGGATATTACTTCTATCTACCCTCTGAAAATAAATTGTTTGTTTCGAAGCATGCCGTCTTTTTAGAGAAGGAGCACATGCTCAAAGGGTACAGTGGGAGTAAGATTGAACTTAGTGAAGTTAATAAAGATCAAACAAACGAGGATCAACCGTCTAACCCCACATCTATTGAGAGAATAGATGAACCTTTTAATACACAAGAACCTCGTAGATCTAGTAGGATACGTGTGGCACCTGAGAGATATGGATTTCTCATTAGTGACCACAATGACGTATTGCTCATAGATAAAGATGAGCCTACTACCTACAAGGATGTTCTGAATAGTTCAGAATCTGAAAAATGGCTTGAGGCCATGAAGTCAGAGATGGATTCCATGTACGACAACCAAGTATGGACTTTGGTTGATCCACCCAAAGGAATTAAACCTATTGGGTGCAAGTGGGTTTTCAAGAAGAAAATGGACATGGATGGTAACTTAGTTACCTATAAAGCACGACTAGTGGCAAAGGGTTATCGTCAACAATATGGTATTAACTATGATGAAACCTTCTCGCCAATAGCCATGTTGAAATCCATCAGGATACTCCTAGCCATTGCTGCTCATTATGATTATGAGATTTGGCAAATGGATGTGAATATAGCTTTTCCATATGGAAATCTGACTGAGAAAGTGTATATGACACAACCTGAGGGTTTCACATCCAGTGATGGCACAAAGGTGTGCAAGCTGCAAAGGTCAATTTATGGACTTAAGCAAGCTTTTAGGAGTTGGAATATTCATTTTGATGAAACAATCCAAGAGTTTGGTTTCATTCAAAACATGGATGAGCCTTGTGTATACAAGAAGGTTAGTGGGAGTGCAATTGTTTTCTTACTGCTTTATGTAGATGACTTATTGCAAATAGGAAACGATATACCTGTCTTGAAAACGGTTAAAATTTGGCTGTCCAAATAATTCTCCATGAAAGATCTTGGAGAAGTAACCAATATTCTTGGAATAAGGATCTATAGAGATAGATCCAAAATGTTGTTTGGTCTTTTATAGTCTACATACATAGATAAAGTGATAAAGAGGTTTAGCATGGATCAATCCAAAAAGGGATTCTTGCCCATGTCACATGGTGTAAACCTTTCAAAGTCGATGTTTCCCAAGACACAAGTTGAAAGGGATTACATGAGCAAGATTTCATATGCCACGACAGCTGGATCTATCATGTATGCTATGATATGTACTAGGCCCGATGTATCTTATGCTCTCAGTTTGACGAGCAGATATCAATCCGACCCTGGTGAGGGTCATTGGGCGACTGTAAAGAATATCCTTAAGTACTTACGAAGGACTAAGGATACGTTCTTAGTATATGGAGAAGGTGATTTGAAAATAAATGGGTATACTGATGCCAGTTTTCAATCTGACAAAGATAATTTCAAATCACAGTCCAGCTACGTGTTTATATTGTGCGGAAGGGTAATAAGTTGGAAAGGTTCCAAATAAGACATTATTGCCAACTCTACGATAGAAGCTGAGTACATAGCCGCTTCTGAAGCAGCTAAGGAAATAAAGATAGAGAGAGTTCCCACGGATGAGAACATAGCTGACCCACTTACGAAAGAACTATCCCAAAAGAAATATGATTGTCATGTTGAGTCATTCGGTATTAGATACATGAATGATTGGCATGTTGGATTGTATGCCCTCTTAGACTAGGTTTCTGATGTAAAATCGAATATTTTAATAAAAGAATTCATTTTCAGAAATTGTTTGTGAATTTACTTTTTGTTTGTGCACAATTTTTGTTCAGAACAGACCCATTGTGTTTAAATAAGTGATCCATGTGAATGGTGGTCTTTCACAGTAAGGTATGGATCACGGGTTATTTAACACATAAACATTTGTTCTTAACCTATTGATGAGACTGAAAATCTCATCATGTTTAGGTTATTATGTTATGAATTTCAAATGGGGAATGGCTTACCTTTAGCCAGTGAGTAGTCCACTCACTTCATGATATAAGCGTATTTCGAATACGTAGGATAGGACCTGTAGTAGTGGTTTCTAAAAGTACTATATGATAGAAACTTAGACTACTACTGCTACAGCGTGGACTAGTACTCTATGACTTGAGTATGAGTTGGTAGTTTGATGAAGCTGGAAGCATATGCTTTGATAGGCTATAGTTGAGGTTCTATAATAGAACCAATATACTTGTGTATTGGTTATATGTAACTAGTTAGTTAAGACATACTTGTACAAGATAGTTTCTACACTATATCGCCCTTGTAACTGTTCGAATGGTCTAAAATGTCCAGGGTCCTAGGAAACATGACTCGGATGTGTGATTTAGGGTAGCTCCCTTGGAAAACGGAAACACTCCAGGAAGTCGTGGATCATTGGACTAGAAGCCTAAGGATGGTAGATGTCATTTAGAGGGGTGCTAGTACACTTCTTCCTCTCTAAATGTACGGCGATGTGTAGAGGGGTATTTTAGTCATTTCACTTGTAGGTCGGAGACTTTGCGAATGCAGCATTGTCCTTGGGGTCAATATTTCCTTATGGTGATATTATGAAATATTTAAAATGTAAAATACAGCTATTTATATAGTAGGGGTATTTTGGTTATTTCAGCAGCCAAGACGATGTGTCTTTTTGGTCCTCGGAATAGCCCGTAAGTCTTAACTAATTTTGGGTTGAGGAATTGGTCTCAGTTCAAGAGGATTTTATTTGATTTTATTTTGGATGTCTAATTTATTATTAGACTGGAATAAAATAAATAAATAAATAAAAATAGGAGGTGAGAGAAATTAATTATCTGGTTTAATTGGTTAATTAATTATTCAGGGCCTAGGTCCAGTATGAATAATTAGGAAACTAACCTGGGCTTAAACTAGGGGAAATAATTAATGTTTAATTATTTATTGGGTTATTTATATAAGCCCAAGAAATAAATAATTGAAGATTAATTATTTCGGTTCATTTGGGCTCATTAATTATTTATTGGGTTATTTATATAAGCCCAGGAAATAAATAATTAATGTTTATTATTTTAGGCCTTTTGGGTCCAAGAAAAATAATAAATATTATTTCGGCCCAATAGCTTGGACGGTAGGGTTTTTTCTAGATATGGTTTAGATGAGTTTAGGGTTAAGCCAAACTTATTCTCAGGATAACATCTGGGTGTTTGAAATATGATATTCCGGGGATATGTTTATCAGATAATCAGAGACCTAGTTTTGGATGACCAATAAACAAGTCTCTGGAGAAAGAAAAACCCTAATCCTCCCTAACAACAACAAGAGTCACGCAGCTCTCTCTCTCTCTCTCTCACGTCTCTTCACCTCTGTTTGTTCTCCTTGGAGCTTTGCTAACCAATAGCAAGAGAACCAAAGAGACTTGAGATCGTTCTTCTTCACCGTTGTATTCACCAACTAGAGGTTGGGCAGTGGCATATTCTGAGAGCTGAAAGGCTTGACGTTCATGCAAGCAAGACGAAGTAGGAGGCTAGCGGGTTTTCAACCGGAAGCTTCTTCAAGTGGGCAAGGCGAAGCGATTCCTGTCGTTCAATCCACTCCTACTCAACCTAGTAGGTTTAAAGCGCGCAAATGTATGATCTTAACGCTTCCGTGCGGCTTTTAAGGCTTGCATTTTTTTTCCTCTGTTTTTTTTTCGTTCAAGCATGCTCCTCTGTTTCTGCCCGTCCATGTGGTATCAGAGCCAATAGTTCTTTGATCAACTTAGGGAGCATGGTATTTAATAAAAATGGAGAAGATGATTGTTTGGTGATTATACCTGTGATCCTTTGCTATTTTGGTATGGGATAGCATGACTGTGAGCTTCACCGTTGAAGCATAGGTATCTCTGTAAAATTTTTTGGCTTTGATGTTTGATCGTGTAAACCCAATTTAAGTGGGTATAGGCGGTTGTGCTTTTGTTTTGGATGAGTTTTTGTAAGTAAAAATGTCCAAAGAAGCCAAAGAAATAAGCAAAATTCGAAGAGCAGAAGGCTCTGCAAATTTCGCGCGAAAAAGAAGAAAAAATGAAGAAGAGAACTGTTCCTAAGCCGTTTGAGCCAAGCCAAGCTGCTACCGAAATTGTGACAAAAGCCGCGTTGTTCGCGCCTTGGAGCTGAGCCAGATTGTGTGGAAATTGAGCCGTTTTCAATTGCAAATTTGCAAGTGAATTGCGCGGGTCGAGCGGCGGGTTATTGGGCGAGTGTGTGGGTCGCACGCGGGTCGGCTGCTGAGGAGAAGCGGTCGCGGGCGGATCCATGGGCTGCGGCTGGAAGGCGATCCGGTGCGGTGCGGTGGACTGCAGGCCATTTAGGCGCGGATTCGGTGCGGCCAGTGCAGTGGACTGCCAGCTATTTTTTGCAATTTTTTTATTTTTTTCTTTTTCGTTTTGGGTCCCATACCAGGCGAAGTTAATATTTTTGCAATAGTTTATATTCTTGGAATATATTTGCATGAAAAATATTAGTAAGGGATGTTATGATTAAACAAGATAATTAATTAATTAATTAATGTGTTTAATTATGTTATTTGGGGACTTAGGTTTAAAAATAGAAAAGCATGAAAACGTTTACTGTTTTCTAGCATGCTATTTTTTTGTGTAACTATGTGTGCCTTTTCTCAAAGACCAAAGTCTTTGGGAACATTTTTTACAAGAAAAATATTTTTCTTCAAAAATTAAATGGTTATTTTAATTTGTACAAAAATTAATCCTTAAATATTTTCTTAAAGGATTTAATCATTGACATAGAAAATATATTAGATTTTGATATTTTTGTAAATTAAAATGGAGAGCCATTTTGTTTTATTTTGCACTAGAAAAATTGTTTTGTCTAATAAACTTGAGACCAAAGTCTCTAGAAAATTTTAATTGGAAAATTTTTGAAATCATTAAGTTTTAAATTAAATAAAATTAGTCCATGAAAAAATCTCTCAAAGGATATAAACCTTGACATAGAGATTTTAGTGGGCTTAGATATTTTGTTTTTGAGTTAAGAAAAAACTTATTGGAAATTTCAAAAGGATATTTTTCCAGAAAACCTTTATTTTAAAAGACTAAGTGGGAGAGGGGTTCCAATGGCCCTACGACTTCCATCACGGTCCTCATTAGAGATCGTGGGTCCCTTCGCGTCACCCTGGGAGTGAACCCGTATAGGATGGGGATACCACAAGGATCTAGATCTAATGGAAGGATATAATTAATAACCCGGGGCACGTACTATGATCGGCCAGCCCGCGTTGGAGGTTATAGTGTGAGGTATGTCCATAGGAAATGAGAGGAAACGACCATCCCACGATGGAGTTATCCTCTAGATCATTACCTAGAAGGGACATTAATTTGTGGTGGTTAATACACTTAGTTTAGGGAACTGTTAATCTTCCTAAGAAGCTATGTCAGTTTTTCTAAGAGCCAAATTATTTCTAGTGCACAAATTTTATTTTGTTTTCACAAACTAAATTCTTTCTTTTATTTTTTGATTTTCAGAAATAGTGGGAGGTTCTTTTAGTCCATTGGCCGTTATTCTCAGGGAGAATAAGTTAATGGGTCCAAACTATATGGACTGGAAAAGGAACCTGGACATAATACTCACAGCCGAAGAGTATAAGTATGTCCTTTATGAGACCTGTCCTGTTATCGGAAAAGGTTCCACCGCCGAAAAATGAGAGGCTGAGAAGGCATGGAAGAAGGCTGACGAAATGGCACGTTACTATATGTTAGCCTCCATGTCTAATGTGCTCCAGTCAAAACACGAGCACATGGCTTCTGCATATGACATTAGTCAATTATTGGCTACTATGTTCGCAGACAAGAGCCGGCTCGCAAGGCAAGAGGCTCTTCGAACTATTATAAATACTGAGATAGTTGATGGAGCATCAGTCCGAGAGCATATGCTCAAGATGATTGCTGCTTTCGAGGAGGCAGAAATCTTAGGGGCTGTCATTGACCCCAAGAGCTAAGTGGACATGGTTCTCGAATCTCTACCGGGTTCCTTCATTCAGTTCAAGTTGAACTATAATATGAACAAATTGAACATGAGTTTGACTGAATTGATGAAGGAGCTCCAGATGGCGGAGAAGGTCATGAAGCCGTAGTCAAAGGCCATGATTGCTAAGGCTTCTTCCTCAAGAACTGGTCCTAAACCCAAAAATTTCAAGAGGAAGAAGGGGAATGCAACAACCTAGCCCAAGGACAAACCAAAGGGCAAGTGCTTCAAATGTGGGAAGAAGGGACACTGGAAAAATGAGTGTCTAGATCTTCAAGCCAAGAAAAACCCCATAGGTAATGTTTTCTATCTAGAGTCTATATCAATGGTAGGATCAACTTCCACTTGGATTGTTGATTCAGGAGCCACTGATCATATCTATAACTCTTTGCAGGGGTTTAGAAAGATTAGAAGACTCAAGAAGGGCGAATATGGGCTACGAGTGGGTAATGGAGCACAAGTCTGGGCCCTTGCAGTGGGAGAGCTGGATCTTATTTTTTATTGTAATAAAATAGTGGTTTTAAAAGACATTTTATATGTATTGAATTTCGTTAGAATTTGATTTCAGTTGTAGAACTTATAAATCAAGGATATTCTATATCTTTCCATTCTGGTATTTCTATCAATAGAGATGGAGAAATTTTATGTACTGGGTACATGTATGGAAATCTGTTCTTTTTAAACCCTATTAACAACCAATCAAATAACGCTCAGTCTGAACCTTTAACTAAGAAGAGAAAAACCAATATCAATGATTCATACCCTTGGCATCTAAGGTTGGGTCATATTAACTCAACCAGGATTCAGAGGCTAATCCATGATGGGCCTTTAGGCTCATTGAGATTGGAAAGTTGGCCTCAGTGTGAATCCTGCTTGATGGGAAAGATGACCAAAAGGTCATTTACACCAAAGGCGGATAGAGCCAAGGAGGTGTTGAGTCTTGTTCACACTGATGTGTGTGGTCCATTGTCTACACCAGCTAGAGGAGGTTTTGAGTACTTCATCACTTTCACGGATGATTGTACGAGGTATGGTTACATTTATCTGATGAGACGTAAGTCTGACTCTTTTGACAAGTTCAAGGAGTTTAAGGCTGAAGTGGAGCGTCGGACAGGTAAATTAATCAAAACCTTACAATCGGATCGTGGTGGAGAGTACCTCCTTGTTGAATTCAAGGACTATATGGTACATCATGGGATAGTATCCCAGCTCTCTGCGCCTGGAACACCCCAGCAGAATGGAGTAGCTGAGAGAAGGAACAGGACATTGATGGAAATAGTCCGAAGCATGATATCTCATGCTACTCTTCCAGTGTCCTTTTGGGGATATGCCCTGGAGACAGCGGCATATATTCTGAACTTGGTGCCTTCCAAGTCAGTACCTAGGATTCCCTATGAGATGTGCACTGGGCGTAAGCCAAGTCTGAATCATCTCAGGATTTGGGGTTGTCCAGCTTATGTACTGGTCAAGGGAGACAAGTTGGAACCAAGATCAGAATTATGCTATTTTGTTGGCTATCCAAAAGGGACAAAAGGAGGTTACATTTATCATCCCAAGGTGTAACACCCCGCTACCTAGGCCCGCCAGGGCAGAGGATGTCGCTCCGTCCAAAGGACAAGGGGTCTTTATAACTAGGTCACACAAATAAAATTGTGGAATAAAAATAATACTTTAACTTTAAAATTTATTACAACCCCCCCCAAAAAAAACTCCAAGAATAAATCCATGAATTCCCAAAACAAAACCATAAATAAAATTATCCACTCTTGTCTTCCCAAAGCAATACATAGAATTAAATGACAACAATCTCTTCCAAGGCAGATACTACTAGCTACTCATCCCCACAGCAGGATCGACCTGAAATCATGGTAAAAAGGTGATGAGACAGAAATCTCAGTAAGTCCGTGTGTGCTTAAGTGACGGGAGAAAACAGTTTGTGAATGCAGAGTATAAAAATTCTTTATAAAAGATCACTGGCAAGCAATAAACATTAGTCAAAATCAAGAGTGACGTTTTGGCTTTTCCAACCATAAATAATTGGTAAGATCAATCACTCAATGAAATGGTCATGGGTTACCACACATTGGGCCCCACAACCGAATGGTCAGCATACCACACTTTGTGCATACCGCCGGCCAGAATGCCATACTTTGTGCAGACTGACAAAAGTAGGTGATCGGCCTACTGGGCAAGATACTCATCCGTCTCTATACCCCAAACAACAACCGGGTGTCCATTCCGGCACAATATAGTTACTTAACTGAAAATAAACTGCTAGCTCGGACCGGTACGACTCACTGGACTGACATCTTATCCGGGAATGACTCACCCCTTAGAGGTGGCCTCCTACTGAGGGACTTACCCTAACCCTTCCAAGACTAGTCCTAATAGTCCACCCTTATTGAGTACTCAACGACGTTTCCCTCTTGGGATAAAATGAACAGAACATGATTCCACAGGAAACTGGTAATTTAGGGATCTCCAAAGTCGTTATCAAAATCAGTTTTAGAAAGTATTTTGAGTTTGAGTAAATCTGCTCAATAATTCAATTGCTTGAAATAAGGAAGAATTCCACCCTCAATTGCCTTTATATACATGAGCGTACATACACTCTACATTTGACTTGCCATAAAGAAAATGTTTCACATTAGTCAGGTTTTATGCATGAGCTTACCTAATTCTTACTCAGAAATAAAAGGTCTCCAATAGCTGACCTAACCCCACAGGACAAATACAAATCGCAATCAATTTCAAGCCACAAACCACTTCCTCAATTTTAAGTCAACACAACTTACTACTACCATGATCCTAGTGTCCCAAGCTTTAAGATTAAACAATAAGTAAATAGGGTAAGAGTTGAGCCTAGTGTGATATTTAAAATAATTAATGGTTTGAGAAATAAATTTTAATAAGTTGAAAGCTTAAATCTTGTTAAGGAAACTTTAGAGTTTATTTGATCAAGAGTTTAGGTAAAATAATGATTTATTAATAATTTAGTTGTTAGAAAATAATTGATAGCTAAAACTAGTTGAAAATGAATTTAATGAGTCTTGCTTGAAAAATAATAAATAAATTCTTAATGGGTTTTGATTAAAAGATAATAATTAAATTTGTAGTAATAAATATTTCACTAATCATAATTATTTCCATAAAAGGCTTTAATTGATTTCATTATTTTAAATAAGATATATATATATATATATATATATATTATTTTTCTAGTAAAGCTATTATTTATTTGACTAAAATATCCTTATTGTTTATAATAGTCCAAATCTACCCTTCCTAGGGTTTTTCGAAAATACAAAAAAAAAATTATTTTATTGAATATTTTATTCAAGAAGTAAAATTAGTTTAGGGACAACTAGATCATGATTCAAATTCCTATGGCTAACCACAATCAAGAACATGCACAATCCTTCAATTCATCAAATCGACCAAATCTTTCATATAAGAATAGATCTAAATTTATCAAGACATGATCTAACCTCTACTAGCATAAATATGATCATGGCTTTACCAATCCATCATGAATAAAAATCCTATTTACCAATGGTGACATAATCTCTAGCATGCTTTGACACAAATACTACCTATGATATGCATCAAACCTCAATTCAACATACAACCAACTAATATAATCCTTCCATGCATAAATCCCATCTCCTTCACAATCATACATATACTCATGCTTCAAGCACAACAACACATACTCAAATCCCATTGCCATCTACCTTCTAACAACATCATCCTAGAGACATGATTCTAGAGTTTAAAAAGGAAGATTGAAGGTACTTACTTGATTGATGAATGCCTTGAAGGAGTAGAAGATGCTAGTCAGTACCAATGCTAGATACTTGGAAGATGATCAAAGTACTTCCACTAAAGGTTCAATGAGGTTTGAACTTGAGGAGAAGTTATCTACGGAATCAACTTCTTCTGACCCGATTGTGGAACAAGAAGAGGCACAGCCTCAAGAGCCTATGCAAATGGAGCCTCATCGTAGTGGGAGGGTGTCTAGGGTTCCGGATAGATGGACTGAAGAAGCCATTGAGCTGGTCTCCAATCATCAGGAACAACACCCCACTAGATACAAAGAGGCTATTGCTGATGCCGATGTAAATCTGTGGCATGAAGTAATGAAAGCTGAGATTGAGTCTATGTACCTCAATCAGGTTTGGGATCTTGTAGCTTCACCAGAAGGAATAAAATCCATTGGGTACAAGTGAGTGTACAAGAGAAAGAGGGAAGCGGATGGGAAGGTGGAAACCTTCAATGCTAGGCTTGTGGCGAAAGGGTATACTTAGAAAGAGGGAATCGACTATGAGGAAACCTTTTCCCCGGTAGCCGTGCTTAAATCCATCCGCATCCTCCTTTCCATCGCATGTCACTATGACTACGAGATATGGCAAATGGATGTCAAGATGGCATTCTTAAATGGCCATCTTTGCGAAGACATCTATATGTCCCAATCGGAAGGCTTCATTGCTGAAGGCCAGGAACATATGGTTTGCAAGCTTAAGAAGTCCATTAATGGACTTAGGCAGGCATCAAGAGTATGGAACATTCATTTTGATGAGACTGTAAAGTCTTATGGTTTTATTCAAAACGAAGATGAACCATGTATGTATAGGAAACTTGAAGGCATTAATGCGTTTTTTCTTGTCCTGTATGTGGATGGCATTCTACTCATTGGAAATGATGTAAGGACATTGTCATCTACAAAGGTTTGGCTGTCTAATCAATTCAGTATGAAGGACTTGGGAGAAGCCAGCTACATTCTTGGGATTAGGCTTCTTAGAAATAGGAAGCAGAGAATGTTAGGGTTATCCCAAGCAACATACATTGACAACATGCTAGCCAAGTACAGCATGGACTCATGCAAGAGAGCTCTAATCCCTTGCAGACATAGGTTGTCATTTTCTTTAAGGGGCTGTCCTAAGTCTCAAGAAGAAAAAGACAGAATGAGTATGATTCCCTACGCTTCGGCTGTGGGAAGTCTCATGTACACCATGCTGTGTGCTAGGCCAGATATATGCTTTGCCGTGAGCTTAATTAGCAGATATCAGTCAAACCTTGGGGAGGTTCATTGGCAAGCTGTAAAGCATATTCTCAAGTACCTAAAGGGAATGAGAGATTATATACTGGTTTACAGGGCTGATGATTTCGTTCCTACAGGATACATAGACTCAGACTTCCAGGCAGATAAGGATGAGAGAAAATCTACTAGTGGATATGTCTTCACCTTATCTGGAGGAGCAATTTCATGGAGGAGTATCAAGCAGTCTTGTATTACTGACTTAACCATGGAAGTTGAGTATGTGGCAGCTTCGGAGGCATCCAAGGAAGTAGTTTAGCTCCGGAAGTTCCTTTCAGAACTTGGAGTAGTACCACATATGGACAGACCGATTGTGATGTATTGCGACAACACTGGAGTAGTATCGTAATCTAAGGAGCCTTGGAACTACAAGAAGGGGAAACACATCGAGAGGAAGTACCACCTGATTCGGAATTTCATCCAGAGACGAGAAGTCGTGGTGAAACATATTGCCTCAGAAAATAATCTAGCAGATCCATTCACCAAGCCTTTGGCTGAGAGAGTCTTCAAGAGATACTTAGACGCCATAGGGGTGGGCACCTATGGACTTGCCTAGTCTTAGAGTGCAAGTGGGAGATTCTTGGATTGTATGCCCTCTTAGACTAAGTTTCTGATGTAAAATCGAATATTTTAATAAAAGAATTTATTTTCAGAAATTGTTTGTGAATTTACTTTTTGTTTGTGCACAATTTTCATTCAGAACAGACCAATTATATTTAAATAAGTGATCCATATGAATGGTTGTCTTTCACAGTAAGGTATGGATCACGGGTTATTTAACACATAAACATTTGTTCTTAACCTATTGATGAGACTGAAAATCTCATCATGTTTAGGTTATTATGTTATGAATTCCAAATGGGGAATGTCTTACCTTTAGCCAGTGAGTAGTCCACTCACTTCATGATATAAGCGTATTTCGAATACGTAGGATAGTACCTGTAGTAGTGGTTTCTAAAAGTACTATATGATAGAAACTTAGGCTACTACTGCTACAGCGTGGACTAGTACTCTATGACTTGAGTATTAGTTGGTGGTCTGATGAAGCTGGAAGCATATGCTTTGATAGGCTATAGTTGAGGTTCTATAGTAGAACCAATATACTTGTGCATTGGGTATATGTAACTAGTTAGTTAAGACAGACTTGTACAAGATAGTTTCTACACTATATCGCCCCTTGTGGCTGTTCGAATGGTCTAAAATGTCCAGGGCTCTGGGAAACATGACTAGATGTGTGCTTTAGGGTAGCTCCCTTGGAAAGCGGAAACACTCCAGGAAGTCGTGGATTATTGGACTAGAAGCCTAAGGATGGTAAATGTCATTTAGAGGGGTGTTAGTACACTTCTTCCTCTCTAAATGTACGGCGATGTGTAGAGGGGTATTTTAGTCATTTCACTTGTAGGTCGGAGACTTTGCTAATGCAGCATTGTCCTTGGGGTCAATATTTCCTTATGGTGATATTATAAAATATTTAAAATGTAAAATACAGCTATTTATATAGTAGGGGTATTTTGGTCATTTTAGCAGCCAAGGCGATGTGTCTTTTTGGTCCTCGAAATAGCCCGTAAGTCCTAACTAATTTTGGGTTGAGGAATTGGTCTCAGTTCAAGAGGATTTTATTTGATTTTATTTTATTTTGGATGTCTAATTTATTATTAGACTGGAATAAAATAAATAAATAAATAAAAATAGGAGGTGAGAGAAATTAATTATCTGGTTTAATTGGTTAATTAATTATTCAGGGCCTAGGTCCATTATGAATAATTAGGAAATTAACCTGAGTTTAAACTAGGGAAAATAATCAATGTTTAATTATTTATTGGGTTATTTATATAAGCCCAAGAAATAAATAATTGAAGATTAATTATTTCGGTTCATTTGGGCTCATTAATTATTTATTGGGTAATTTATATAAGCCCAGGAAATAAATAATTAATGTTTATTATTTTAGGCCTTTTGGGTCCAAGAAAAATAATAAATATTATTTCGGCCCAATAGCTTGGACGGTAGGGTTTTTTCTAGATATGGTTTAGATGAGTTTAGGGTTAAGCCAAACTTATTTTCAGGATAACATCTGGGTGTTTGAAATATGATATCCCGGGGATATGTTTATCAGATAATCAGAGACCTAGTTTTGGCTGACCAATAAACAAGTCTCTGGAGAAAGAAAAACCCTAATCCTCCTTAACAACAACAAGAGTCACGCAGCTCTCTCTCTCTCTCTCTCACGTCTCTTCATCTCTGTTTGTTCTCCTTGGAGCTTTGCTAACCTATAGCAAGAGAACCAAAGAGACTTGAGATCGTTCTTCTTCACCGTTGTGTTCACCGACTAGAGGTTGGGTAGTGGCATATTCTGAGAGCTGAAAGGCTTGGCGTTCATGCAAACAAGACGAAGTAGGAGGCTAGCGGGTTTTCAACCGAAAGTTCTTCAAGTGGGTAAGGCGAAGCGATTCTGTCGTTCAATCCACTCCTACTCAACCTAGTAGGTTTAAAGCGCGCAAAGGTATGATCTTAACGCTTCCGTGCGGCCTTTAAGGCTTGCATATTTTTTTCCTCTATTTTTTTTTTCGTTCAAGCATGCTCTTCTGTTTCTGCCCGTCATGGCTCTAGTGCAAGTGGGAGTTTGTTAGTGTTGTGCCCTAGAGGCAATCACTTGTACATTGTATATGACACATTTTATGTTAATAAAAGGCATTATTTATTTTACAGTTTCTTTTTGTTTACTTTAAGTAATATAATTGTTCGTTAAAGTCCCTAGTACAACACTGTGTTAAGGAAATCATGATAGAGATCATGATATAAGATTCCTACTACACTGGATGGTGTTAGTACTTAAATAGTCCCTAGTCATAGTATTAATGAGACAAGACATCATTAATGCATTAAGACTAGCATGTGTTAGACTTCCTGATTTGATCAGGCGGTGGTTCTCATAACCATGAATATTGAGATACTCAAAGTTAACACATAGATGTTTGTTGATGGAACAAGTTCATTGGATGACCTAGCTTTGAGATAATCATATGGATAACTATTTAGTGCTAGTGATATAATCTCAATATAGCAAACGTGTAAGTATCCTTAGACTTGAGATCTCCAAGTTACTTTGTTTGCTGAGCTTTGTACTTTAATTCCAATCTTCGGAGCTCGATCGAGGGCCGCCTATGGGATGGATATTGGGTACATTGTGAGGTAAACGAAAGTAGTTGAGAGGGTCAATAAAGGATTCACCACTCTTAATAGTAGGGGCGAATATCTCACGACCACTAGTAGGAATTACTACTCGAAAAGTCCTTGGTCAAGGCGATTGTGTATTGGAAACAGTTCCAATTGATACACATCTAGAGTAGTGGGTTCTTGGTACAAGGACTATTGTATTTGGGCCAGAATTATTTCTGGAGGGAGTTGGCACTAATTCCATACTTCAAACCGAATGACATATTGTATTGTGGAGGGAGTTAATTGCACTGAAGTTTGTTATTGAAGGGTTCATGTCAAGCTACTTGACTTCCTAGACTCTTGGGTGGTAATGATATGTTACTAGATACCGCTTATGATCTAGAAATTTGGGTTTATTAATTGATGAATTGTTAAACCAATTCTAATTAGAATTAATAGGATTAATTCTATTTTATTATGGATTATTAATCTTAAAGACGTTTGGATTAACTCATATTCTCTACCAATTGATTGAGAAACCTAATAGGTCACACACAATAGAGGATTATATGCTCAAGATGTTATTTGATAACATTGTGGGGTTAATTGAGAGAAAAAGAAGTTGTTGTGGACAAATTATAATTAGTTGTAATTTGTGGTACAAGTTGTAATTGTGAGAACTTGATGTTTTCAATTACAATTAGGGAGCTCTAATTGTTTTAGAATTCCAGATTTTCAGTGATTTTTCGATTTTATGATGATATAACTGAAAAAAACCCTAAGGGTGATTCACGTGAGAAAAACAGCAGCCACCTAAACCTTTTCTTCTTCTTCTTCTCTCGATTTGATCTTGAGAAGGAACCCTAGCCGCTACTTAGAATTTCTGCTAGCTCAAAAAGCTACGTGCTTGAGTATTCCTTTGTGTGGATTACTATTAGAGATAATCACACACTGTGATTATAGTGGGTAGACGTTCAACTCACGTGGAGGTTGATCACGAGGATTGCTGGATCGCGCCTCAACTTGAAGAAGAAAATTTTGTTCTTCGCACTATCACCCAAAGGTAAAAGCTGTTACCTTTACTCTCTTTATGTCTTGTTTTTCACACATAAAAGAGTCCTGTGAGGGTTTCTTGATTTATTTTCCGCTGTGCCATATGGGATACGAGCCTGAGATACCCAGCACCCTCTCCCATATCTCGGCTAAAATAGTACCAATCTCCACCGAAATCGAAACTTAAGAGCAAGGTAAGTGTGAAACCCCATCTAAAACAAACCCTAGAGTAAAGGGGTCGGGATGCATATCATATTTTCTTGCATGCATAAATTTATTTTTTGAATGATTTTATGTATTTTAGAATTGTGATTTATAGGTTAGAAGGCTTTATTGTGCGTATTGAATAGGAAGGGCAAAATGGTAATTTTGTTTGAAGTGGAAATAGGGAGATAGCTTGAGGATTGAATAGGAATAATATTTAGAAGAGAAAATAAGAACAAGAGTTGTTGTGGTTTAGTGGTTAGAGCTTTGGAATTAAGAACAAGAGTTGTTGTGGTTTAGTGGTTAGAGCTTTGGAATTAATCTCTAAGGTCTTGAGTTCAAATTCCATCATTTAAGTTTTAGCATGATTAAATTTTATTTTAGATAGGTGGATATTTTTTGCCCTTGCTTGCCATAGGGAGGAGTAGGAGTGTTGTCCTAGGGGAGACATGAAAAGAATGTCCTAATCCTACTCTTATACCTTACAAAAATTCTTAAGGGATTCATACCCTTCTTGCTCTCTAGCTTATCTTAATTCTTTATCAATTAAGTTGCTCAATTTGTCCAAGCCATTTTTATTTCTAGAAAATTCCAGCAAGATTCTTTGATCTTGGAGTTTCGAAAATGTCTATATGAGGATAGCATATTGACTAAAAATGGGGAAGGGGTTATGGAAGGTTCCCAAGAGAATTAATCTCCATGGTTGAACCTTCAAACTCCACCTTATAAGTGATCATCTTCTTCATGTAGCAAATCTGGAAATTTTCCAACTTCTTGGTTTGACCAGCTTTTGAAAACTTCTGCCATTTTTCCCACTTAAATGCTGCCAAAAATATAGCCAACTTGATCATCTTGAAGACTGAAAACATTGGCCAAAAATCAGACTGCACAAAAGTTGTGCAAACCAGGAAAATTCCTGGGCAGTTTTCGTAGCTTGGTAGGCCAAGAACCAAGCTGTTTCTTCCACCTTTCCAACCAGCAATTTAACCCTGTCTTCCCTCCATAAAGAAGGCTGGAAACCAGCCTTAAAATACCTTCCAATACCCCTTCAAACCTTCTGCAAGTCGGCTGGAACATTGCAGAAAAATTTGCACAAAAAATTCCAACAAACCTCTTGAATGAACAACCAGAAATTCCAGCCTTGTTCCCTCTTCAACCCTATCCGAAACTCACTCCCAATTTTCTGTAAAACCAACCTTGGTCAGCCATGAACTGAACTCCATCACCTTCTACATTGATCTGCACGAAATGAATACCATAGCCGCTCCTTAAATCACTCCTTCAATCACTACAATCAAGCCTTCATTTGGAATTCAAAATTCCAGCAAATTACTCCATGAAAACTTCCATGGATTAAGCCTCAACCAACCAGAAATTTCCTCCACCATTGCACTCCATGATTCGGCCACCTTATAGCTCATTCAAACCTCATTCAACTTAGCAAAACTCCAGCACAATCCAGTCGGCCATAGCAGCTCCAAGAACCTCCATCAACCAAGCTATTCTTACCATATTTTCTACCTTAATTCACTCCCTAAAATACTCCTTTTGAATTTCAAACAACCAGCTTTCCTTCTTTTCCCTAATCTAAAAATTCAATCACAAGGATTCTCAAATCCATTCGGCCAACACCACTCAACAGATTTCATCCAGCCTTTCCTCCATTCTCTCCATTTTTCCAAAGAACACCAAGAACACACACTACCATTCTCCAAGCCTAAGACCACTCTAAACACCTCCAATCTGCTCCAAAAACTCCAGATCACATCTACTTATCCTCTAGAATCCATTTCTGTAATTTATAACATCAAACGCTGAAATTAAGATTCTACTTTCGGATAAAAAAAACCAGAATTTTCTTGAAGACTCAAGAACACTCTCAAGGTAAATATGAACGATTATGTTCATCTTCCTTTCTCTTCGATCTTTAGTGAAATATACTAATACTCTCTCTTTTTCTCTTTCTCTCTCTCTCTCTCTCTCTCTCTCGGCTAAAATGGTTGTTTCAACGATGGCCATTTTCTATTCTTCTTCTTGGTCAGATAAAGTCTTCCAAGCATGTGGACTCTTTTGAGACCTCATCAAAGTAGTCATCATTCGAGTATGTCTCTTTAACCCTCTCTTTAATTTTAAAATCATGTCTCTTAGATGTAGTTAGAAAAGGAGGGAATATGATTGGTGATTGAGTATGTGTTTATATGATGGAGTTGGGATTGAAGTATGAGGATGATTTGTCATGGTTGAGTTTTATGATGTTTTAGGGTTTGTTGCATGCTCTTCATGTCGTGAGTTAGTGTGGATGATTAAGCATGATAGATATTATGTCACCTTTGGTGAATAGGATTTTATGTTCTTATATTCTTGTTGAAGCCATGAATATGATTATGTTTAGTGGAGTTTGGATCATGTGATGGTAGATATGGATCTATGCTTTTATTCATGAATTGAATGGTTTGTGGATTAGTGTTAGAGTCTATATTCATGATTATGGTTAGCAATAGGAGAATTATGATCATGACCTTGTTGATTAAGTTAGCCAAGTTTAATGCATTAATAAAAATTAATACTATATTTTCTTCTAATGATTTCGAAAACCCTAGGAAAATGTGGAATTGGATTGTTATATGAAATAATGATATTTTAGCCAAATAAATGATATCTTCTATTAAAATTAAAATATAAAAATATTATATATAATAATAATATTAAATAAAGCCTTTTATATAAATAATCCTAATAGGTAAAATATTAATCTTATAAGTCATATATTCAAAAATACTATTAAAATTTAGTTATTATCTTTTAATCAAAATATATTAAAATTTACTTATTATTAATTTTATTTATCAATTATTTTCTAACTATTAATTATTAATTAAGAGAATAGTAATAGTTTATTATTTTAATAATATCACCTAGGACTTAGGACCCTTTATCAAATAAACCCTAGTTTATTTATTAATAACAAATATTTATACCTACAACTTATTAGTAACTATTTCACAAACCATAGTTATTTTATTATCAAGTTAGATTTATTTTATAAAATCCTTTTGATTATCTAGCCTTAAAGTTTAGAACATTAGGGTCATGATTGTAGGAAGTTGAACTAGGATTATTTATAGAAGTAGCTTGGCTTGAGTTTAATTATGGCTTGCGTTTACCCCAGGCTGGGTTAGGTCACATTTGGAAGATCTTTGAGTTAGCTCAAGCAGAGGATCAGGTAAGCTCCTGCATAAAACTTGTTTGTTGTAAAATATTACTATGGAAAGCCAAACTCGAAGCATGTGAACACTTATTTTGTAAAGGCAATTAAGGACTGTTTCCTTTCTTGTTTCAGTCAAACAAATTATTTGAAAATCAACAAGCAGTTTTGCTCAAACACTAAACTATTTCTAAAACCAATTTTGATACAGACTTTAGAAACCCTTAATTGCCCTTTTCAAATAAAGCTATGTTTTATCAGTTTCCTCCCAAGTGGGATAATCAACGTTGAGTACTCAATAAGGGTAGGCTAGTATTACTAGTTTTGAAGAGCAAGAGCGAGTCTTCTGGTAGGAGGCCACCTCCAGAAGATGAACTCAACTTGGAGAAGCGACAGTACTACTTAGTCATGCCGGTCCAAGCTAGCAAGTTTCAGTCATGTGGACTGTGTGTTGTCGGAGTGGATAATTGGTTTTGTTTGGGTGTAGAGAAGGAGGAGTATCTTATCCGGTAGGCCGATCACCTACCTTTTGTTAGTTTGCATAAAGTGTGGCATTCTGACCGTTGTATGGATATGGGGCCCAACGTGTGGTACCCATGGCCGCTTATTTGAGTGGTTGTATTTATTATGCACTTGTATGGTTTGAAAAGAGGAAAACGCCACTCTTTATTTTAACCTTATTTATTGCTTGCCAACATTTTCTCTTATGAAATGTTTCAACTTGCATACATGAACTGTTTTACCTGAACAGTCAAAGCACACACGGACTTACTGAGATTTTTATCTCATTGCCCTTTTTGCCATGATTTCAGGTCGATCCTGCTGTGGGGATTAGTAGCTAGTGGTTGCCTGCTTTGGAAGATATTGTGTTATTTCTTTTATGTAATGCTTTGAGAGATGAGAGTAAACAATTTTTCTTTGGATTTGTTCTTGAATTTTTAGGTTGTAATAAGTTTTAATTTCAAAGTATTTTTTTATTTTTGTTGTATGACCTAGTTATAAAGACCCCTTGTCCTTTGGACGGGGCGATATCCCCGACCTTGCTGGGCTTAGGTTGTGGGGTGTTACAGTAAGCAACTCTTCAACCTCCTCCAACTTTTATTCAATTCTTCTTCTTCTTATCTCCTAAATTTTGAACAAAAAAGGGCTAATTTACCCCCCCCTATTTTTTGTGATTTTCAAACAAAAAGGATTAAGGGACTAATCATCTCTTCATCTCAAGAGAACTCAAATGATCACCAAGGAGCCACCTTTGCTTTCTTGTCTTGTCTATCTAAGAGGCATTTTGAGACTCAATCCCTATTGATTTGAATGAGACTGATTTTATAGTGATGCTAATATGCATGAAGTCTTGCATGAAAACCATGAATAGATAGGATTGATGAGGTTGACGGTGCCATGTTGTGAACTAGGTGTATATGGAGTAAAGAATGGTTCAATATTGCTATAAAAACCTAGAACTATTGTATGTTGAATAAAGATGGGATTTTTTAATGAAGTTAGGGTGATTATATGGATTTAAGAATAGTTGAGTATGAGAGTTATCATGTTTTGTTATTTAAATTGAGTGTATGCATGCTTGATGATGAGTAGCATAATGAGAGAAGGTTATGGGCATAGTTTATTAAATTGATTCGTTTAGATGCCATGGTTGATCTATGGGATCATAGAGATTCATGTTGTATAAAATAATAGTGCTAAGCCATGTGCACTATTTTGGTTCTAACCATAGAATCATTGCTTCTAGATAAGGAGGAAGTTTGAATAGAGTGTAAACATTGGCTTTGGTTTGGCTAGTTGGGTAATCAAGTAAGTCCTAGCATAGCCGTTTTGCTAAATATTACATGTTTGCAAGTCTTTTGTATAATGGTTTTGAAATGGTGTCAATATTATGATTGACATGATTTCTGAAACTTTGGTTGAATATGATAACTTATTATTGTGGTATTTGGATACTTGAATTGAGAACGTAGATATTTTAAACTCCAAATGATTTTGTCAAATCTTAACTTTCAAACTAAAAATGGTTTATTTTCCTTTATCACTAAAACATTTTGAAAGGCTTGATGTGAAAAACCACGTTTTGCAAAGATAAGGTAATCAATTATTGTGAAAATAAGAAAAATGATTCTGCCTCTAAATGGGGAGCGTTGAGTACTCAGTAGGGGTAGGCTAGTGGTACTACTCTTGGAGAGTTAGAGTAAGTCTTTTGGTAGACAGCCACCTCCATAAGATAAACTCTGCTTAAAGAGGTGACAAAACTACTTAGTCAGGCCGGTCCGAGCTAGCATGTTAGTCCAAGTGGACTTTATACTTTTGGATTGGACAACTAGTATGTTGGGGGTAGAGATGGAAGAGTATTTCACCATAGTGGGCGGATCACCCACTACCCAGTGTTGAATGGTTACATTGGGAGCTATCATGATGGTAGTCATGATATTGCCTTGATGTTGATATTGATATTGAATCATTACTAATCCCTACTTTATGAAACTATGATATCCATGAGTAGATGACTTATTGAGAGTTGTTTTGAATATGGTGAGCATTGCTCCACTCAATGATTTTTTATTGACGAAAATTAACTTTGCAAGCATATTTTGTGGTTTTGATAAACCTGCATGCTCGAAATATTTAAATGTGACATCCGCACACACGTGACTTACTGAGATTGATTCCAATCTCACACTGTTTTATGTTATATTTTCAGGAGAGTACTTTTATTAAGTAGGTTGATGGAATAAGAGATGATCATTCTGTTTATTTTATTATTATTTTTTGCTTTGTATCTCTTTTGAGAGACGATTGTTGAATCCGATTATTGTTTTTATTTTATCTAGTCATTTTCCTTTTGTACGTCATTATAAAGACCCTTGGTCCATTGGACGGGCGACATCCTGCCCTATTTGGATACGTAGTTAGTGCAGTATTACAAGTGGTATTAGAGATTAGGATTAGGCGATTGACTTGATTGAATAGTACCTAAACCCTAGGAATTGAGATTTATTGAATAATACTTGAACACTAGAAATCGAGATTTAGTTCTGACTTCCTTATTTTATTTATAGGATGACTAGAAGATTCGCAACTATGACTAGAGACTGGCCTTTTATGTGTAGTCTCGCTAGTGGTAGAGCACCTAACCCCAACCCCGTACCAGATTTATCATCATCCGATTTAGAGACAGAACCCAAGAGAGGATTATTTTTGGGTGCAGATGAGGTAGACCATGAACCACCTATAATAGAAGACTTCAAAGTAGAGAAAGATCTCGAGGACCCGATACTTGAGATGCTTGCAGTTGAGAAGAATGAGGATATGGTAGAGTATGGGGGAGATGATGAGAGGGAGATCGAGGGTGGAAGAGCAATGAATGATGAGAGTGGGGACGAGCTAGGAGGACTTGGGATTGATGGGGAGATAGGAGAGCTTAAGAGCGAGGGTGAAGTGGAAGTGATTGAGGGGGAGGATAGTATTGATAAACCTGCAATAGTATGACTTGAAGAAGGCCTACTGGTGGCCGAAGATGAAAAAGGATGTGGTGCAATAGTCTCTACTTATCTGACTTGTCAGAAAGTGAAGACGAAGCATAAGAAAGCAGTTGGATTACTGCAACCGTTACCTATTCCCGAATGGAAGTGACAGGAAGGACGATGGACTTTGTTATCGAACTACCGATGTCGAAGACTTTGAAGGATGCCATTTGGGTCATGGTGGACAGGTTGGCCAAGACTATTCACTTTATTCCAGTGTTAAAGATTCTATGGAGAAGCGGCTAAAACTTGCATTTGGGAAGTGGTTAGATTGCATGGTGTACCATCGGGTATCGTATCCGACAGGGATCCTAGGTTTACTTCAAGATTTTGAACAAAGTTTTAAGAGCCAATGGGGGCGACTTTGAAGCTCAGCACTTTTGCTCATCTGCAGATTGATGGACAGTCCGAGAGAGTCATCCAGATATTGGAGGACATGCTTAGGGCTTGTGTGTTGGATTTTGGAGATAAGTGGATAGATTGTATACCCTATGTTGAGTTGGCGTAAAACAACAGTTATCAAGTGTCGATTGGGATGACATTCTATGAAGCATTATATGGACGAAAATGTCAAGTACCGTTGTACTAGAGTTAGACTGAAGATGGGCAAATCGACAAGACTGGGGAGGTAAACCTTGAGGAGATGGCAAACAAAGTAAAGATGATAAGAGAGAACCTAAAAGCAGCGCAAAGCTAATAGAAGAGTTATGCAGATAACAGAAGAAGAGAATTGGGAATTCAAGTGGGAGATCAGACCTTTCTAAAGATAATGCCTAGCAATGGGATTCTGAAATATCCCAAAGGTAGAAAGTTGAGTCTTAGATATTTAGGACCATTTTTAGAGATCGAGAAGATTGGACTTGTAGCATATCGATTGGAGTTGCCGAAAGGGTTGGCAAGAATTCATGATGTGTTCCATGTATCTCAGTTGAAGAAAAACAACCCTGACTCAAAGTATGTATTGAACGAGGAGCCATTGATTCTACAACCTGATTTGAGCTATGTTGAGAAACCCATTAAGGTTCTGAATCGAAGTGTCAAGGTGTTGATGAGTAAACAGATACCTATGGTGAAGATTTTATGGGATCATCATGGTACTTAGGATGCCACATGGGAAACTGAAGATTGGGTAAAGAAGAAATATCCGAACTTGCTCTAAAGGTATGATGCTCTGAATTTAGAGATAAAATTTTCTTAAGGGGGAGAAGATGTAATACCCCGTTTTGAACCACCATTAGTTCATGGGGAAAGTCATGCATAGAATAGCCTATTATATTTTATTTGCTAAAATATGAACCATTTTTGTGAAGCCTATGTGATTTATGTGCTTGATGTTTCATCGAGTTATTTATTTGGACATGGTTGTGTTACATGAGGTGGTAGAGTCTTTGTTATTGTAGAGTAGAATTTAATGAAAGAAGAATGAAGTGAGTTGAGTTAGACTAATGGGAATTTGTTTGATAAATATTAAAACAAAGATTATTGTGGACTAATGGTTAGAGCTTTGTGTGTATTTTTTGGTGACTTAGGTTCAAATCCCAACTCTTGTAAACTTTTTCCTTCTTATCTTTGATTAAACCTTTTTTTCCTTGTTATTTTCCTTCCCTTGGCCGAAAATCCTAGTGTTGTTGCCTTCTTATTTTCCAATTTCCTGAAATATGAGATTGTGATTATTTTGGGGTTGCTAAAAAGGAATTATGATAAATTAAATTCCTAATATTCTTTAGTTAATATTTTACTCTAATTTTTTTAGGAAGTTAAATATGCCAACATCTAGAATTCCATAAAAGATCTTATTCAAGAAATTTATTATGGAAAGAAAATGATAGAAGCTTTGATTTTGGAAACTAGATTTTCCCACCAAAAATAATTATTTCTTAATTAATTATTTCTACTTAAAATAAATAGGACATTAATTAAATTATTCCTTGTACTGATATCCTATTTTCCTTGCTGAAATTTCTGGAATTGAAAACCTTAGCCACCATCTTGATTGGTAAGGTAATTACTTTCCAACTTTCTAAAATATAGGGGGAATCCATCCTAAGTAATCCTAATCAATCAAAGTTCTCTTAAGCTAATAAAAAGACAGAATTTTTTCCTTCTTCCCGCCTTATTTTTGGCCACTGTACACACACACACACACACACACACACACACACACACACTGTAATACCCCGCCTAAAACCACCTTTGACTATGGGAAAAAAAAAAGTCATGCATTGCATAGCATTTCGCATTTCATGTGTTATCTTAAAATTATTCTTGCATGGGTGCATGTGATTTTCAACTTTTGCATTTGATTTATTTGGTGTGAAATAATTATGTTGTTTAAGAGTTGGTTAAGTGAAGTTTAGTCGAGGAGATGGAAGGATGAGAATTAGGGTGGAAAGAATTTCTTAAAGAAATATTAGCATTGGAGTGGTTTGGAATAGCGGGGAGGTTGGTGATTTCCTTTGGTGACCCGAGTTCAAATCTTACCTCTTACGAATCTTAGTTTTCTTTTTGAAAATTCTTTTCCCTAGACTTCTACATGTCTTGGCGGAAAAAGACCTAGCCATCCTAGTGAATTTTCAGCACCATCGTTCTAAGGAAATAAGTCTCTATATTTATTTCCTAAATTCAAGGATTTTTTATGTGAATAAAGGTTACTGTTATTTTCAACTTTTGTTCCCTTTGATTTTTGAAAAAACCCTAGCTGAATAACTAAATTCCAACTTGATTTTAACTTACTAGATTTTGTAATGGATAGTTGGAATTAAAGTGTTATTTTTCTAGATGGATACCTTATGGATTTTGAACCTAGAACCTTAGCTAAAAATCTGGAAAATTTTCCAGCTAGGTGCCGCCACTTTTTGAAGAAGTTTTAGCCCAACTCAAACTCTTCCAACACTAGGAAATCTTATCCAAAATCCTTTAGCAAATCAGATTTTATTTTAATCCTACTTCAACTAGGTTTTGCTTCCTTTTTCTAGCAGAATTTCGGCAGCCTTGTGCAAGCATAAGCTGTCCGAAATTCCAGCACTCCTAAGTGCAGTCCAACTCTTCAAATCCTAGCTCAAAACATCTAGAACACTCCTCATCAATTCAGATTACCTTAGCCACACAAAAACCAGATTTTACTCATTGGAATTCTAGAAATTCGGCCAGCTTAGGAACCAGAATTTCGACCAGCCTTGCACAGGAAATTTCGGCCAGCTTGCACTCCAACTCAAACAAAAATTCTGCACACCAAAACCTACCAAAATCCTCAGCTGATTAAGCCAATTTTCAGCGCCTAAAACCCTCGCCTTTCCTCTGTAAATCGCGGCAGAGCAACAGCTAAAACAGTCCAGAATTTCTCCCCTTTGGTTCAGTGATTTTCGCACAGCACATGAGCCATTCTTGCAGAGAATTTTAGTTCTCAAAACCTACTCAAACTCTTCCTTATTTTGGCCAAAAACTCTGAACGCACACAGCCCTTTTCTTGAGTAATATTTCGGCCAGCATAAGGTAGCAATTGCACAATATTTTCTCCTCATAAACCCTTCCAAATTCGGCAGCAACAAGGTGCACAGCAAGTTGCAATTTTCAGCCTTGCTGTCCACGAAACCTAAAGCCATTAGGAGTCTTTCTTAACACCACCATCTAACCCTAAATCATAGTAACCGACTACCCTCTCCATTCTACATGAAAATTCCAGCAAGAATCTCCCTACAATTTTCGAAAATCACAAGAACAATTCCTAGTAAGAAACCGACCACACTCTAAGGTAAGCAAAAACCATCTTAACCTCTTGATTCCTTTCTTCCATCAATTCTTCTCCTTTTCTTCCCTTGAATCACGCCACCTAAAGGCTGATTTCATCCCTTTTACCTGCTTTCAGTCAAAAGGAAGGAAAGAAGGCAACTTTTTTCTTCTACTCGAACGAACTCGGGACGAACACCGTAGGAGCATCGAGATCTTGTTAACCCGATTGTTACAAGGTAAGGGAATCCTTACCCTTGATGTCGAAATTAAGGTTTAATATGGTTAATGATGTCCATTAGCATGATGAATGGGTATTTTGAGTCGAGTAATTAATTAAGCATATTCGATGCATAGCAATGCCATATTTTACTGTGGTAATGATAGATATGAGTTGTGATAGTCAAGGCAAGCCTTTTTGATATAATATTCATGTCTTTGATGAATATATGGTTATAGAATATGAACTTTGGGGATTGGTTAATTTATTGGGAATTAGATAGTGGATTGTGAATTGTTATGGGAATAAATGAGTTTAGAGCATGTTCGAATTGATTGAGACCTTGATCATGATATTATATGGTTTTAGATCACGAAGATATTTGAGGAAAGCAAGCTGCGATTTTATCTCATTTGTCTGAAGTATATCAGGTAAGTCCTTGCATAAACTCTTTTGTTAAATGTTGTGATGGCAAGTTTATGTTGTAAAGTTTTGTGAAGCTATTGTTAAACTATGTTCGCTTGGGTTGTAAACGTGGATATTTATTCTTTAAACGGTTTTGTCAAACTAACGATTTTATCAAGAAAACTATTCTTTTCTTCTACATTTTTAGAAAACTCTTCTAAAGAAAACCACGTTGCACACAACCAAGGTATGGAAATATTTTGAATTAGGAATTCACGGATATGTTCGTTGAGTACTCAATAAGGGTAGGCTGACAATACTAGTCTTGGAGGGCTAGAGTAAGTTTTCTGGTAGGTGGCCATCTCCAGAAGATAAGTTTCGCTTGAAAAGGCGACAATATTGGTTGGTCAAGCTGGTCTGAGCTAGCATTTGTACCCGGTAAGGTATTATTTATTTTCCCGGCATGGTTTTATTGGGTGTAGAGAAGGAGGAGTATCTCACCTGGTGAGCTGTACACTCACCCTGATCAAAATGCCCAACGTGTGGTAATTTGGTCCTGGCAAGGTGCACAAAGTATGGTGCCTTATCCTCATGGAGCCTAACGTGTGGTGACATGACTGTTTATACGAGTGAATGATTTGTTTTGTATAAAGTGTGATTATGAGAAAAACCCATTGCTTGCGAAAAGAAAGTATTTATGACTTGCCAAATATTCCTGCAAATATTTTCCACTATGCATACGCGAATTGTTTAAAACACCATGTGTACACACAGGACTTACTGAGATTTCATCTCACACTATTTTATATCATGTTTTCAGGAGATAGATTGTGCTAAGCCAGCGGGGCATGTGATAGTTAAAGCTTTTGTTATTCTTTTCCCATTTTGTTCTAGGAGCTAGTTGTTGTTTAAGCATCTGAACGATATTTGCTTTATTTCGTATTGCTCCAATTTGAGCCGGATGTAATAAGAGTTTTTCTCTATTTATCTAAGCTAATTCTCTTTGGGGTTGCCTTTGTATTTTATACCTCGTTTCAAAGACCCCTTGTCCTACGGGACGGGGCGACATCCTCGCCTTTTGAGCGTACGTAGTAGTGGGGTGTTACACACACTCACGAAAATGCAAGTTTCCTTACTCTCAAATTTTCATCGGGTTTTAAGCAAAAAAACCACAACACATATAATATCCCACTACTTATGCCTCTATTAGGGTTGGGGATGTTGCCCCGTCCACAGGATAAGGGGTCTTTATAACTAGGACTCACAAAATAAATAAAAGAAACAACTCAAAATTAAACTTATTACAACCCAAGCAATACATGAATAAGTTCCAAAAATAAATAAATAACTGCTAAAGAGTCTCAAATGAAATATATAGGAAAAGAAATAAATCTTCAAAATATAGGCAATCTCTAATCAATAACCTTCACAGCAGGACCGACTTGAAAACATGGTATAAAATATGGTGAGACACAAATCTCAGTAAGCCCGTGTGTGCTTTGAGTGTTTTAGGTAAAATAGTTATTGTATGCAAGTTGAGAAATTTTTATAAAAGAAAGTGCTGGCAAGTCTCAAATAAATTTCACAAATGAAGAGTGGTGTTTTCCTTTCAAATCATACATGTATATAATAAATAGAACCACTTAATAGAGGTAGTCATAGCACCACACTTTGTGCACCACGACAAAATAACGTTCAGGATGCCACACTTTCTGCATACTGACACAAGGTAGGTGTACAACCTACTGAGTGAGATACTCCTCCATCTTTACACCCAAACTTACCAATTGTCCATTCTGAAAATACACAGTCCATTTGACTAAACTTGCTAGCTTGGACTAGTACGACCTACAGGAGTGGCATCCTATCCAGGAAGGACTCACCCCTCAGAGGTGACCACCTATGGAGAGACTTACGCTAACCTTTCAAAGACTAGTCCTAGTAGTCTACCCTTATTGAGTACTCAACGTTGTGTTCATCCCACTTGGGAAAAGAAAGATCATACATTGATTCTCTTCGAAATAGTAATTATAGGTTCTAAAACTCTTGTCAAAGTTGGTTTTTAGGAAAAGTTTAATATTGTGTATAAAACTGCTTGTATAATTTCAAATGATTTGCTTGACTGAAAAGAAAAGAAAAATTGTCCATAATTACATTTACAGTAAAATACTCGTATACATCAAGTTTGACTTGCCAAGGTAACTTTGGTCTTCAAACAACTTTATGCAGAAATTTACCTAATCTTTTGCTCTTCTTGGGAAAAAAAAGTCTTCCAAGGTAATTCAGGTCAACATCACCCCGCTTAGGGTAAATACAAGGTATAAACCCAACATCTAGACAATACTTGCATTAAATAAATAACTCTTCTGTCAACTAGACACAACAACATCTAACTATGACAGTAATGCCTTAAGCTTTAATACTAGTTAGTAAAGTATTATATATAATAAAATTAATTTGATAAGTTAAAATAAATAGTTGTTATAAATAATAAATAAGTAATAAATTATAATTTTAACTATTCATTAACAAATACTAAATAATGAGTGTATTGGTAATAAATAAAATTAGTAATAAATAATGGGTAATAATAAATCCTAAATAATATTGGCAATAAATAATATTTAAATAGTATTATTATAAATAATAATAAATTATACCTAATTTTAAATAATAAATAATAAATAACAAATAAAATTAATAATAAATAAATTATTATAATATAAATAATATTTATTCGTGTAAATAAAAGTTTTAGTGAAGCTAACTAATAATAATATGATTTTAAAAGTTATTTGATATTAATTAATTCCAATATATTATTATGTATATTAAAAATATTTTATTTATTTAACTAATAAAATAATAATATTTTAAATAATCTTCTATTCTGAAACTACATAATGTTTTTCAAATTTAGTAAATAAAACAACAACAACAACAACAACAACAATAACAATAATAATAGCAAGAATAATTCTAAAAATAATAAAAGTAGTTTTTACAATAATTTTATTACTAGAGAAAATCCATGTACATATTCATACACATGAGGATTCAATAAATAACATGTCAATCTATCTAAAAAAAAAAGACTTGAATTAACATATACCATAACAAAGATGATATTCTACTAGGCATAATATTATCTATGGATTTATTGAAAAATAATATCATGAAGGCCTAATAAAAAATGGTGGCATAATGTCTAATATGAATCAAAACATCCATAAAGCTCTTAATCATAACGAATATATAGTGATTCTAAAGCATAATCCATAAGTCACCTCATTCATTCCAATTCTCATGTCTTAAATCCACTCCCTCTACCTATATACATATCTTCAACCCCACTTTATTCAATCAACCTATCATCATCCAAGACTCTTGATTTTGAGAATTTAAAGAGGAGATCAAGAAAGAAATACTTGATTTGATGAACGTTTGATGAAGGTTTTTCCTTGCTTAGTGGAGGTCCTTGAGTGCTTGATGGCTTTAATAATCCGAAAATTGTCCATGGTTGTTCATCACCATTTCGGCCAAGAGAGAGGGATAGAGTGAGAGAGGAATGAATGAGAGTAAGAAGAGAAGAATATATAGAATTTGAAGAAAACAAGAAAATAAGAAATTATTTTTATTTTACATTTTTAGTGTTCTTTACATCTTCAACAAAAAGGGTGGTTTGATTCGTTTGAAGGTTCAACTTTGTGTATTTTGGTGTTATAAAGTGCACTAAGAAAGAATATAGGTTGAATACTAATGCTTTAGAGAGTTTGGAAGTGATTGGAGATGTTTAAAAGTGATTTAGGCTTGAAGATGTGTAGTGTGTGTTCAGGAATTTCGTGTGTGCTGTGTGAGTGATGGCCGAATGGCCTAGCTTAGGGGGAGCTTTCGGTTATCCAAGAATGAGAGAGAGAGAGAGTTTCAACTTTTTTAAAATTCAAATTGAGAGAAAAGTGGAGATATTTGAGGTATAGGATTGGGTAATGGTGTTTACTCTTGGAAGATTTCTTGTCCTTCAATGGTGTATGGCTGAACTAACTATGTTTTAACCAAGGAATGGAGAGTTATTTTAGTCTTGGGTTGGCCGAAATTGGCTATGGAATAGCAGTGAATTTTCTAGTTTTATCAACTAGCTAGATGACTGTTTAATGCAACAAAAATCTAGAATTTAATTTGAAGTTTCAATAAGTATGGATAGAGTGAAGATAGGAGTGTTTTGATGTATGTTAATGGAGTCTTATTGATCAAGGTAGGTGGTGAAGCCAAGAGGTTCTGTCCATGGCTATATGAGGGCTGAAACTTGATGAAGTTTGTTGAAGAAATTTGGCCCTAGCATTAAATAGGTAAAGCTGGAAAAAATTTTGGTATTGAAGCTAAAGAACTCTTGGAATTTGAAATGGTTTTGGTGCAGAATTTTTGGCCTTCTTTGGAATGATTTTGCAGCTGGAATTTAAGGTAAGTTAGAGAACAAAAAGGGTATGAATCCCTTAGAGATTTTTGTAGGGCACAAGTGTGGAATTAGGACATTCCTTTCATGTCTCTCCTAGGACAACATCCCTACTCCTCCCTAAGGCATGCAAGGTCGAAAATAGCCTACCTATCAAAAATAAAATTTAATCATGTTAACACTTAAATGATGGAATTTGAACTCAAGACCTCAAGGATTTATTCCAAATCTCTAACCACTAAACTACAACAACACTTGTTCTTATTTTCTCTCCCAAATATTTTTCCTATTTAACCCTCAAGCTATCTCCCTATTTCCTTCTCAAGCAAAATTACCATTTTGCTCTTCCTACTCAATAAGCACAATTAAGCCTTCTAGTCTACAAATCACAAATCCAAAGCACATAAAATCATACAATTTTTTTTTTTATGCATGCAAGAAAATAAGATATCCATCCCGACCCCTTACTCTAGGGTTGGTTTTAGTTGGGGTTTCATAGGGTAAGCTCCTGTATAAAACTTATTTTCTATAAAAAGGTTGCTATGGCTAGCCAAACGCAAAGTGTGTGAACACTCATTTTGTAAAGGCAATTAATGACTATTTCCTTTCTTGTTTCAGTCAAACAAATTATTTGAAAAAAAACAAGCAGTTTTGCTCAAACACCAAACTATTTCTAAAACCAAATTTGACACGGACTTTAGAAACCCTTAATTGCTATTTCTAAATAAGGCAATATTTTATCAGTTTTCTCCCAAGTGGGACAATCAACGTTGAGTACTCAATAAGGGTAGGCTAGTAGTACTAGTTTTGAATAGCAAGAGCGAGTCTTCTGGCAGGAGGCTACCTCCAGAAGATGAACTCAACTTGGAGAAGCAACAGTACTACTTAGTTATGCCAGTCTGAGCTAGCAAATTTCAGTCATATGGATTGTGTGTTTCTGGAGTGGACAACCGGTATGTTTGGGTGTAGAGAAGGAGTATCCTACCCGGTAGACCGTACTGCTACCTTTTGTTAGTCTACACAAAGTGTGGCATTCTGACCGTTGTATGATAATGGGGCCAAACATGTGGTAACTCATGGTTACCCTTTCGTGTGGTTGATTTTATTGTGCACATGTATGGTTGGAAAAAAGGAAAATGCCACTCATTATTTTTAATATTGTCTAATGCTTACTAGTACATTTTCTTATGAAGATTTTACAACTTGCATACATGAACTGTTTTACCTGAAACACTCAAAGCACACACGGACTTACTGATATTTTTAGCTCATCACATTTTATGCCATATTTCAGGTTGATCCTATTGTGGGGATAGTAGCTAGAATGTTGCTTACTTGAAGACTCTTATTGTTCATTTTTTATGTTGCTTTGAGAGATGATAGTGAACAATTTATTTTTGGATTTGTTCTTGAATTTTTGGGTTATAATATGTTTTAATTTTAAAGTATTGTTTTATTTCCGTTTGTGTGTCCTAGTTATAAAAACCCCTTGTCTGTTAGACTGGGTGACATCCCCGGCCCTGTTGGGCCTAGGTAGTGGGGTGTTATAAGTGGTATCAGAGCTTAGGTTATAGGCAATTATTGATAGTAAATGTTCTATCTTATTAAGATCAGATCTTTTATCTAACCTATCTTGTTTATGCTGTAGGATGGTTAGAATACATAGAATCGTGAGGAAAGGGCAGTAATGGCATCCTCCTATCCCTATCTACCCAGAAGACCTACCAGTGCCTCAACCTATACCTTAGCCTACACCGCAACCAATTATTCCCTTGGAAGATAGCATTAACGAAGAGGCCCCGATCAATAAGCCACCCCCAATACCTGTAATAGACTTGGTTTTTGACAGTGAAGATGAGGAGATTGATATGGAATATGTTCCCCACCCTCCTAGTCCCGTAGTTGACTTTTCAGCTGTTAGTGATGATCCAAGGAAGATAGATTACGAATCTCCACCTAGACCTTTCTTCATACCTCCACCTAATCAGGTTGAGACTGGAGAGAGTTCTAGGCAACCCGGGAAGGAGCCAATGGAGGGGTTTGCAAGTGGGGCTGGGATAGACTTCATTAAGAATTCTGGGGGATGGTTCTATGAGGCCGACTTTGAAGATTCTGATGAGGACTAGAGGGGCTAAGAGTCGTTAGGATCAGGATGTTTATTTATTTCTTTCCATAAACTCCTATGTTAAGGATTTCATTCCTGTTTACTGCTTTAATTCCAAATTTATACAAATAAGAGTACTTGGAGTACTCTAAGGTTTGAAAAAAAATTTATGCAATTCTTTATACAAAAAAACTTGCATATGATTTTCTTTTACCTAAACCTGACTGTAAATGCATGCTTAAAATATTTTAAACTTGAATGCATAAACTCATTATCTGGGCATGGATGAGAATGGCACCCAAGCGCCATGTAGCCATATCAGGCAAAAGAGTTCCGGAGGCAGAACCTGTGACACCGGAGGTTGAGACGACTTAAATGCAATCACCTAACCGGGGAAATGAGAGTGGGCCAGATTTTGAAATGGGGTCTGAAGCACCTGTTGAAGTGATGATAGGGCAAGTGTTCAGCAAGATGGCGGAGATTCTATAGACTTTGATGAGCGAAGGAATCCCAAAGGAGAGGATGAAGCTTTGGAGCGGTTTCTGTAATTTCAACCACCCGTCTTCTTGGGAAAAGCTGAGCAATGGATAGAGCAGATAGAAGACATATTCGCTACACTTCAGTACACTGAGAAGCGAATGGTGAAGTTTGATGCATTTTGTTTGATGGGGCCCAACTCGGGCATGGTGGCAGCGGGTTTAGGACGACTGGGAGATGATTGATCAAGACTAGACATGGGCCAATTTTGTGGAAGTATTCAGAGCTGAGTATATCCCTTAGTGGATAGTGGAGAAGTGGGAAGATGAGTTCAAGAATCTAAAGTAGGGAGGTATGACGGTAGCTCAGTACACAGCACGATTTACCCAACTATTAAAGTACTGCAACAGACTAGTGGACACTGAACATAACAGGACAAGACAATTTGTCAAGGGGCTCAGCCAGGAGTTGAGAAGGGCGTTGGCACCTTCTCCACCAAGGACCTACTCTGGGGCCGTAGACACAGTCACCCGGACAGAAAATGAGGACTGTAGCAGAATGGCACCGAGACCTTTCCAGCCGCCAAGGTAACAGCAAGGACCTTTTCAGAGGCAGCAACCTTACAAGTGCCCCGCCAACCAGCAGTGGCAGAATCGGGGAAAGAAAGCTCGGACAACACTAGCTGGTCCTATGCAGAATCTTCCGTTATGCCAGTAATATGGGAAAAGGGGCCACACAGAGAGAAATTGTTGGTCCAAGGGAGCTGAGCGGGAAAGTCAACATTGTTGCTGATTCCCTGAGCTGAATAATCAGAATGACCAGGCTAAGAGTGCCGGAGGTTCAAGTGGTTCAGGATATGTTGGATAGAAGAGCAGAAGTGCAAGGGGAGAAAATTGTTGTTAGCAACCTGAAGTTGATACCAGACCTAAGGCGGGAAATTATCGAAGCTCAGCAAAGTAATGCAGAATTTCAGCTTTTGAAGGACAAGGAGCTCAAACGGCAAGGCAGTGATTTCTAGCAGGACGAAGTGGGAGTTTTGTATTTTAGAGATTGGTTGTGTGTACACGAAGAGCACCAATTGAAGGACGGAATTTTGGAAGAGGCGCATAAGAGCAAGTACGCCATTCATCTAGGGGAAGTCAAAATGTACCAAGATATAAAAAAGACCTATTGGTGGCCCGATATGAAGTGGAACGTGGTTAAGTATGTCTCGACATGTCTTACCTATCAGAAGGTCAAAGCGGAGCCCAAAAAGTCAGCAGGACTATTGCAGCCGTTACCAGTACCTGAATGGAAGTAGGAGGAAGTGACCATAGACTTTGTTACCAGACTTCCTATGTTAAGGACCCAAAAGGACGCCATATGGGTGGTGGTGGATCGGCTAACCAAATCAGCACATTTCATTCTAGTGAATGTAAGAGATTCCATGGAGAATTTGGCTCAGACCTATGTGTGAGAAATAGTCCATCTGCATGGCGTGCCTTCCAGTATTGTGTCCGACCGAGACCCGAGATTTACATCCTGATTTTGGGGCAAGTTTCAAGAATTAATGGGGCCGAGTCTGAAGTTCAGTACGACGGTGCATCTGCAAATCGATGGGTAGTCAGAAAGCGTTATACAGATACTAGAGGATATGCTGAGAGTGTGTGTTCTGTATTTCGGGAATAAATGGATAGAATATGTGCCGTATGTGGAGTTGTCGTACAATAACAGTTATCAAGCTTCGATTGGAATGGCTCCATATAAGACACTATATGAGCGTAAGTGTCAAGTACCGTTATACTGGAGTTGGTCAGAAGATGGACATATAAGCAAAACCGGAGAGGTTTGTGTTCAGGAAATGTTGTACAAGGTTAAGTTAATCAGGGAAAGGTTGAAAGCAGCCTAGAGCCGACAAAAGAGCTATGCAGACAATAGGCGAAGAGAGTTAGAATTCCAAGTGGGGGACAAGGTATTCCTAAGATTAACTCTAAATAGAGGAATTTTGAAGTATCTAAGAGGTGGGAAGCTAAATCTGAGGTATTTAGGACCGTTCTTGATAAAGAAAAGAATTGGGCCACCGATTGGATTTGCCAAATGGAATGACAGGAATTCACGACGTGTTTCATGTATCGCAACTGAAAAAGTATAATGCCGATCCCGATCATGTATTGAATGATGAGCCGTTGGTGTTGCAACCCGATCTGAGCTACGTGGAGAAACCCATGAGAATATTGGACCGAAGTATCAAGACTCTTCGGAACAAGCAAACTCTGATGGTAAATGTGCAGTGGGAGCATAATGGCCCGTAAGATGCCACATGGGAAATAGAAGAATGGGTAAAGCGGAAGTATCCCGATTTGAGATAGAGGTACGCTTGAGTTTCGGGACGAAATTCTCCTAAGGAGGGGAGGATGTGAAACCCCAACTAAAACTAACCCTGGGTTAAGGGGGGTCGGGATGCATATCATATTTTCTTACATGCATAAATACATTTTTGAATAATTTTATGTGCTTTAGAATTGTGATTTATAGTCTAGAAGGCTTAATTGTGCTTATTGAGCAGGAAGGGTAAAGTGGTAATTTTACTTGAAGTGAAAATAGAGAGATAGCTTGAGGATTAAATAGGAAGAATATTTGGGAGAGAAAATAAGAACAAGAGTTGTTGTGGTTTAGTGGTTAGAGCTTTGGAATTTATCCCTAAGGTCTTGAGTTCAAATACCATCATTTAAGTATTAGCATGATTAAATTTTATTTTGTTTAAGGTTGGACTTTCAGCCTTTGTATTCCATAAGTAGAACTAGGAGTGTTGTCCTAGGGAAGACATGAAAGAAATGTCCTAATCCTATTTTTATGCCCTACAAGAATTCTTAAGGGATTCATGTCCTTCTACTCTCTAGCTTACCATAATCCTTTATCACTTAAGTTGTTCAATTTATCCCAAGGCCATTTTTATTCCCAGAAAATCCAGCAAGGTTCATTAACCTTGGAATCTTGAAAATGACTCTTAGAGGATAGAGTATTGGCAGGAAATAGGGAAGGAGTTAGGGTGGGTTCCCAAGGGAATTAATCCCCATGGTTGAACCTTCAAAGTCCACTACATAAGTGTTCATCTTCTTCATGGTAGCAATCTGGAAATTTTCCAGCTTTCGAAATCTTTAGCCATTTTTCTCATTCAAATACTGCAAGAAAAATAGCCAATTTGTTCTGCTTGAAGACTAAAACCTTTGGCCAAAAATTGGACTGCACAAAGTTGTGCAAACCAAGAAAAAAAAACCTGGACAGTTTCGCAGCTTAGTAGTCCAAAAACCAAGTTGTTTCTTCTGGCCTTCAAACCAGTAATTCATCTCTGTCTTTCCTCTATAAAAAAAGGCTGGAAACTAGCCTTAAAGGACCCTCCAATACCCCTTCAAACCTTCTGCAAGTTGGCTAGAGCATTGCAGAAAAAACTGCACAAAAATTCAAGCAAAACATCTCGAATGAACAACCAGAAATTCCAGCATTACTCCCACTTCAACCTTCTTCGAAAATCACTTCAACTTTTTGTGAAAATAACCTTAGTCAGCCATTAACTGAACTTCATCACCCTCCTCCATTGATCTGCATGAATGAAAACCAAAACCCCTCCTTAAATCACTCCTTCAATCACTACAATCAAGCTTTCAATTAGAATTTAAAATTTCAGCAAATTGCTCCATGAAAACTTCCACGGATTGAGCTTCAACCAACCAGAAATTCCCTCCACCATAACACTCAAAATTTTGGCCAACCTATAGCTCTTACAAACATCATTCATCTCAACAAAACTTCAAAAAAACCGGTCGGCCATAGCAGCTCCAAGAACCTTCATCAACCAAACCACTCTTACCATATCTTCTACCTTAATGCACTCTATGAATTACTCATTTTGAATTTCAAACAACTAGCTTTCTCTTTTTCCCCTAATCTGAAAATCCAATCACAAGAATTCCTCTAACCATTCGGCCAACATCCTTCAGCAAATTTCGTCCAGCCTGCTCCCAATCTCTCCATTTCTTCAAGAACACCAAGAACACACACCACTATTCTCCAAGCCTAAGGCCACTCTAAACACCTCCAATCCCTTCCAAAAACTCCATATCACGTCTACTCGCCCTCTAGAGACCATTTTTGTATTTTATAACATCAAACATTGAAAATAAAATTCTGCTATCAGATAAAAAAGTAGAATTTTTCTTGAAGATTCAAGAACTCTCTCAAGAAAACCAAGAACGATTTTGATCATTCTTCTTTTCTCTTCAATCTTTAAGATAATGTACTAATATTCTCTCTCTCTCTCTCTCTCTCTCTCTCTCTCGGCCAAAATGCTTGTTTCAACCATGGCCATTGTCCTTCTTCTTCCTTGGACAAATCAAGCCCCATTCGCGTGTGGATCTCCTTGGATCTTAGACAAGATTGTCATCTACCAATTCAAGTTTTATGATATTTTGTAGTTTGTTGCATGCTTTTCACGTCGTGAGTAAGTATGGATGATTAAGCATGATAGATATTATGTCGCCTTTGGTGAATAGGATTTTATGTTCTTGTATTCTTGTTAAAGCCATGTATATAATTATGCTTGGTAGAGATTTAGCCTTGTGATAGTAGGTTTAGATTTAAGTCTTTATTCATGAATGGATTGGTTTGTTGATTGATGTTGGATTTTATGTTCATGATTATTGGTAGCAATAGGAGAATTATGATCATAACCTTGTTGATCCTAGGCTATCTTAATTGACCAACTTTAGTACGTTAATAAAAAAAAAAAAAATTCTAGTACTATATTTTCCTCCAATAATTTCGAAAACCCTAGGAAGCTTTGGAATTGGATTATTAAATGAAATAGTGATATTTTAGCCAAATAAATGATATCTTCTATTAAAAATAATATATATATATATATATTATATAATAATGATAATAAATAAGGCCTTTTATATAAATAATCATAATAGGTAAAATATTAATCTTGTGGGTTATATATTCATAAATACTATTAAAAATTTATTTATTCCCTTTTGATCAAAATTTAATAAAATTTACTATTAACTTTATTTACTAATTATTTTCTATCTATTAATTATTAATTAAGAGATTAGTAATAATTTATTATTTTTAAAAATATCATCTAAGACTTAGGACCCTTCATCAAATAAACCCTAGTTTATTTATTAATAACAAAGATTTATATTTAAGCCTATAACTTATTATCCCTAGTTATTTTATCATCAAGCTAGACTTATTTTGTAGAACCCTTTATCATTTAACCTTAAAGCTTAGGACATTAGGGTCATGATTGTAATGAGTTGAACTAGGATTATTTATGGAAGAAAATATAGCTTGAGTTTAACCATATGGCTTGTGTTTACCCCAAGCGGGGTTAGGTCGACTTTGGAAGATCTTTGAATAGCTCAAGCAAAGGATTAGATAAACTCCTATATAAAACTTATTTATTGTAAAAAGGTTACTATGGCAAGCCAAATGCGAAGTGTGTGAACACTCATTTTGTAAAGGCAATTAAGGACTGTTTCATTTCTTGTTTCAGTCAAACAAATTATTTGAAAAACAACAAGCAGTTTTGCTCAAACACCAAACTATTTCTTAAACTAATTTTGACACGGACTTTAGAAACCCTTAATTGCTATTTCCAAATAAAACAATGTTTATCAGTTTTCTCCCAAGTGGGACAATCAACGTTGAGTACTCAATAAGGGTAGGCTAGTAGTACTAGTTTTGAAGAGCAAGAGCAAGTCTTCTGGCAGGAGGCCACCTCCAGAAGATGAACTTGACTTGGAGAAGAGACAATACTACTTAGTCATGCCGGTCCAAGCTAGCAAGTTTCTGTCATGTGAACTATGTGTTTTTGGAGTGGACAACCGGTATGTTTGGGTGTAGAGAAGCAGGAGTATCTTACCCTGTAGGCCGTACACCTACCTTTTGTCATCTACACAATGTGTGGCATTTTGACAGTTGTATGATCATGGGGCCTAACGTGTGGTAACCCATGGTCGCCCTTTCATGTGGTTGATTTTATTGTGCACATGTATGGTTGGAAAATAGGAAAACACCACTCATTATTTTTAACATTGTCTAATGCTTGCCAATACATTTTCTTATGAAGTTTTTACAACCTGCATACATGAACTGTTTTACCCGAAACACTCAAAGCACAGACGGACTTACTGAGATTTTTTTCTCATCACCATTTATGACATGTTTCAGGTCGATCCTGCTGTGGGGATGAGTAGCTAGAATGTTGCTTGCTTGAAGACTCTTGTTGTTCATTTTATATGTTGCGTTGAGAGATGATAGTGAACAATTTATTTTTGGATTTGTTCTTGTATTTTTTTTTGTTGTAATTAGTTTTAATTTTAAAGTATTGTTTTATTTTCGTTTGTGTGTCCTAGTTATAAAGACCCCTTGTCCTTTGGATGGGGCAACATCCCCGGCCCTGTTGAGCCTAGGTTGTGGGGTGTTACATTAGGTGTATGGAAACATATTGTATAATATCCTTCTTCATCCTGGGCCGCTAAAAAGCTTTCTTCAAATCTTGATACATGTTCACTTCTCCCGGATCAATGGTATACTCATCCTTATGTGCCTCTTCTAAAATATTCTTCCTCAATTCCAATTGATCACTCTTGACTTATCTTGTCAAAAGTCACTGCCTCCTCGCTTAAGTTCCTTATCCTTGAAAAGCTAAAATACAACATTATCTTGTTGTGCTTTGATAATTTCCTACCTCAGATCTGGTATTAACCTTAGATTGCTGATGTAAATCCTTTATTCTTGTTCCTCTATCTTTATATCCAAAACATCCTGAACTACTTGAACTTGTGTTCTCAATCTTACTATCTTAACATTTCGACTCAAAGCATTAACAACAATATTGGCTTTTGCTAGATGACACTTGATAGGACACCAATATTCCTCTAGGAATTCTATCGATCTTCACTCTCTCAAGTTCAAGTCCTTTTGTGTAAAAATATACTTTAGGTTTTTGTAATCTGTGACCACTTTATACTCAACTCCATACAAATAACATCACCACTTTTCAAGGTAAATATAATAGCAGCCAACTCCAAATCATAAGTTGGGTAATTTACTTTATGTGGCTTCAAGTCCTTCCTATCCTGCATTAACACTGCTCCTAATCCCTCCTTAGATGCGTTGTATATAAGGCATAGGGTTTATCTCCCTCTAGAAAACTTAACACCGAGGATGTCATTTGCCTTCGCTTCAGATAAATGGTATATCATTCTTTAATAATCAAATCATAGGTGATGCTAAGGTCAAGAATCCTTTAATGAAGCACCGATAATATCCAACTATTCCTAAGAAACTTCTGATCCTGGTTGCTTCTAATTTGAGACTACTTCAACCTTAGCAAGTTCCACCTTAATACCATCTTTCAACACCATATGTCCAAGAAATGATAATGCATCCAGCCAAAACTCGCATTTGCTAAATTTTACGTAGAGCTTGTGCTTACTCAATTTTTCCAATACCATCCTCAAATGTTCAGTATGGTCTTCCGGGTTTTTGGAATAGTTAAGTATGTTATCGAGGAACACTACCATGAATTTATCCAGATAGGGTTGCAAAACCCGATAGATGAGATCCATGAATACTACCAGCGTATTAGTCATCCCGAAAGGCATTACTATAAACTTATTTGACCATATATGGTATTAAAGGCTATCTTGGAAATATCCTCCTTTTTAATCTATACCTGGTAGTAACCTTACCTCAAATCTAGTTTGGATTAGCAGCTAGACCCTTGGAGTTGATCGAATAGCTCGCCAATCAAAGGTAGTGTATATTTATTCTTGATGGTCAAATTATTTAACCCCCGATAATTAATGTATAGCCCTAGTGTTTTGTCCTTTTTCTTCACGAATAGCACAAGGGCTCCCCATAGTGAAGTACTAGCCCTTATATATCCCTACTTCAATATTTCTTCTAATTGCTCCTCTAGTTCCTTCAATTCCATTGGAGCTATCCGGTATAAAGTCCATGATATAGGTTCTGCTCCTAGAATTAAGTTTATAGTGAACTCAACTTCCTGTGTAGGAGGAAGGAAAGTGAGTTCAACAAGAAATACATCTGGGAATTCCTCCACCACTTCGGTGCTCTTGAAGGTTCACTGAACATTGGCTTGTTTATCACGTAGGCTAGATATCCATGACAACCCTGTCTCAGTAGGTTCTGGGCTGTAGCTCTAGCTATTAGAAATTACAATTCCTTTATCCGTGTAGTATTGCATTCAAGCACATCGCTACCAAGTCTGATAAATTCCACAAACATATTCTTACAATCTACTTTTGCACCATCTTCGCTAGCCAATCCATACCAAAAAATTACATCATAATCATTGAGAGTTAAAACTACGAGATCTCCTTCCCAACTCCAATCTCACAATTCTACACATATTTATTTGCTCGTACTATTTTCCCCAAAAGAGTACTTACCAACAGGGTGTAAGGTAGTTCAATTTCATCCCAACCTAAATGATATCCACAAGTCTTGCTTAGATAAGAATGTGTGGATTCGGGATATGTTAAAGTATTAGCAAAACATCCTCGAATAGTAAACGTACTTTCTACCACTGCCGCATCTATTCCAACCTCTTCCCTATTTAGTGCAAAGACCTTTGCCTTTACCTCTAGCTTTTGTGTTGCACTTCCTGAGACTTCTGAGCTATTTGCTCTATTGTCTCCAATAGACTGTGTTGGGGCTCCTTTTCTAATTCTCAAGGGTTTTGGGCAGTTGTTCCAGAGTTGTGTAGAATCCTTGCAGTTGTAGCATTTCCTCTCGGCTCCCTTCTAGCAATTTTTCTTCACATGACCTCTCTTGCCACAGTATTGGCATGTTGGCAAGTTCTGGGCAGGGCCAGTCGATGCGGTATGACATGGGCGAAATTCACCACTAATTTCCTAATTATTTGAGGCTAATTCGAGACACTTTTGATGTAATAATTAGGCATATTCTTTCCTATTTGATATTTTGCTTGTGGTAAAATCATCAAGATTTTTTTTGATATTTTGCTTTTGGTATACTTGATGTGTAATCCCATAATACATATTAATCCCAAGTATACTCATCACAAGCAAAGCATAGGGAATTAAAGAGTATCGATTCTCAAAGGAACAAGAACACACTAATCACTTTTCATTCATTGTTTAACCAACCAAATAAAGTGATAAAATGATTAAAAGAAAAATAAAGAAATATGTACAATTAGAGCATTTAGAAATATGCAATTTAGACAAAGGCTTTTGAAAACATGACAATGAATTACTTAGCACATATCACAATCAATTATTATTTTGGTCTTATGAAGGATTTTATATAGACCCCTTTTTTTTTTTTTTGTTGCTATCCATGGAATCACTACTTTCTAGTTAAAGTAGTGAACATATTTTGTCTTAACTAATTTATCCAAAAGATGAATTAAAATCAGTTGTAATATAAACCTATATATTTTAGGTGATTTAAAACAAGAAATTAGTCAATGAAACCATATTCTAGCAATCATCAACCAATCTTTGATTACCTAAGTTCATAACAATTAAGCCCTTTTTTAAGCAAGTAAATAGATAACAAATATGAAATTAATTAATTAAAGTTATTATCAATCCCTTTTTCAAGCAAGTTAATAACAAAAATCAGTCAACCAACTCCATAAGCAAAACAAGTAATCAAATCCCAAGATATATAATAAATTAATCAAAATACTAAATTAACTTAAGAAATCATGAATCCTGAAAACAATGTCAAATTATAATGAAAATATTGAATACATCATTGTTTAAGAAAAAGAAAACAAAGGTAAAATAAAGCACTCATAGGCAAGCCTCCTTCTTCTCCTTTAAAGGCTCTCTTGAACAACCCTCCATGAATGGTGAATCTCTTATTATTTGAGTGAGTGGAAATTTTTCTCTTGGATTCTCCTCATTTTCTCTAGTGTTTTCTGTTGGTTTTATAGGCTTCTTTGATGCTAAATTCATTGTTTGAGGAGTCCGAACTAAGTAGGATTCAAAAAATATCAAAATCTTTAAAAATTACTAAATCCATGCACAGGATTTTCACCATTCCAGAGGCGACCTGGCACTGAGTCCAGTAGACCCACCTGGTAGCAGGTGTGTTCTATTTTTCTCCTGAAACTGCTCTATTTTTCATTGTTCTGGTAGAATGTACTTGGCACCAGGTGTGTTCTGAAATTTCTCCAATTTTGCTCTAAATTAACTCAAATTTGCATAAATTTGTCAAAAACACTTTTCACAAGGAAAATATCAAATAGGAAGGAATGTGTCTAGTTTTTGCATCAAAAGTATCTTAAATTGACCTCAAATAACTCTGAAAATAATGATGGTTTTAGCCCCTATCAATTCCCCTACACTTGAACTTTTGCTTGTATCTTTAGCCCCTATAAAGTAAAAGCACTTAAGACAAGAAAATCATCAAGAAAACGCAAGCTCTTTCTCATTCTCAAAAATTTGAAACATAACATGAATTATAACTTTCTTTCAAACTTTAGATGAAACTTTTACCATTCACACCCTTTGAAAACAATTTCAACTTTGAAACATTTGACAAGACATCACAAAACTCTTGAAGTCAAATTAACCAAGTTTATATCTTAATCTAAGAAAATTATTTCACCCTTTAGGTAAAAATATAGACAATATGAATCATACAAGTTAAGCTATCCACCAACTCAAGCATTATAAATCCAAAAATTGCACAACTTAAGTTATTAAATAAAAGAAGCACCCCAATTTTTCTCTCTCAATTTTTTTCAATGACTTAGGGAATTGATAGCCTTATATGCATCAATTCCTCTTCACACACTGTATTGGCCCCATTTTAGTTATCATTTATCATTTTTTCAACACACACTCTCTCTTTTGCTTTTGGAAATTCATAGCCTCGAAGAAAGTGGAATTCTCTTCACTATCCGTATTGGCCCCCATAATTAAGCAAAAACAATACTTTCTCATCTTCAAAGAGGAAACAACAGTCAACTCATTTTTCTCAATTATTCAACTCACAAAAATAAAAAAAATTCCACAATTTTCTACAATGTTTCTTCTCAAAGATTTTGTCTCCTCACATTTCTCATCATAACTCAAAGCTAAGCAAAGTTTAAACCCATAATACGTGAGTTAGACAACAAACTTTCTCCACATTCATTAGACTCTCCATATTCAAAGTAGATGAGTCAAATAATTTTCAACCACTAATGCATAAATAAGATTTATCCAAATTCTCAAGTCTTGACAAATATCCTATCAAATAATCTAATTTTATAAAAATCTACCAAATGAATAATAAAAAATAATATTCAAGTAAGAAAAAGAATTACAAACTTGCTAATCAACGAAAACCACAAAAAATTTAAAAAATTGACACAAAAATGATATGAAAAATATCTTCAATACCTAAATTCTCGCTCCACACTTAAACGGGACATTGTCCTCAATAGCCAAAGATACATTAATGAAAGCAAAGCCAAAAAGACAAAAATAAATAAGGAGGAAGAATAAAGAGAAGAAAATACTTCCATTACACATTAGGTCCAACATGTGGTAATCCACTATAAGGAGTAGTAATTAGAAAAGTCATAAGAGTGGCTAAAAGTGCAAAGAGTAGATCAATAGTCTTCAAACTCATCATCATCATCATCATCATCACTATCCCTCGTTGCTCAACTTGTGGAGGCACTAGTGGATTACTGGATCAAGGTTGTCAACTTTTGCTCCTGGGCATCTTGGCAATGATGGAGGTTAGCCATGGAGTCTCGTGGCTAAAGAAGGATAGCCATTTAGCTCTCCAGTTGGGCCTTCACTTGTGCCTTAAAATCAGTACGAGAAGGAGAGTCAGTGGCATGGGTACGAGATTGAGTAGGCTGTTCCTCTTCCTCTTCGGACAGCACCAGCTGGTCCTATGCAAAATCTTCCGTTATGTCGGCAATGTGGAAAAAGGGGCCACACAGAGAAGAATTGTTGGTCTAAAGGAGGTGAGTGGAAATGTTACCACTGCGGGGACCCAAACCACCTACGGAACGCCTGCCCTAAGATTCACCGAGTCGGGCAAGGGAATCCGACTCAAATCTTGAGGGCCAATCGAACCAATTCCATGGGAGCATCTGGGAGTGGAGCGCAGAAGCCTCAAGCGAAGGAAAAAGTATTCGCTCTCAACAGAGAGGAGGTTGGAACTGATGCAGCAGTGGTGGAAGGTACGTTTACCATCCAAGAACATTCCATTAATGCATTAATAGACCATAGATCTACCCATTCCTATTTAAACAAGAACTGTTCATATTATTTGAGTTGGGATGGAGTAGAACTACCCTTTACTTTGTTGGTGAGTACACCTTTGGGGAAGATGGTGCAAGTGGATCGGTATGTGTGAAATTGTAAAATTGAAGTGGGGAGAGAAGGCTTGGAGGGAGATTTGATAGTCCTGGATATTGACGATTATGACTTGATATTGGGAATGGATTGGCTAGCAAAGCATGGGGCTAGGGTAGACTGTAAGAATAAATCGGTTCAGCTCATTAGATCAGGGTGTGATGTGTTAGAATTTAACGGCAAGAGAGTGAAGGAATTGAAGTATTTGATAGCTGGGGCTAAGGCCCGAAAATTATTAAAGCAGGGATGTCAAGGATATTTAGCTTATGTGATAAACAAGCCAAAGGACCAATGCACACTAAAGGATACTGAGGCAGTAAAGGATTTTCCTGATGTGTTCCCCGCAGAACTCACTTCCCTACCTCCCAGCCGAGAAGTTGAATTCACCGTTGATCTAGTTCCAGGAGCAAAACTAGTGTCTCGGACTCCATATCAGATGGCACTGGCGGAGCTGAAAGAGCTGAATGAGCATTAGAAGAGTTGGTGAAGCAAGGTTACATCAGACCTAGCACGTCGCCCTGGGGAGCACCTATGTTGTTTGTGAAGAAGAAGGATGGGACTCTCAGAATGTGCATCGACTATCGGAGCTTGAACAACCTGACGATCAAGAATAAGTACCTCCTACCATTGATTGATGAGCTGTTCGACCAGTTGCAAGGATCCAGTTGTTACTCTAAACTGGATTTGAGGCAAGAGTACTATCAAGTGAGGATAAAAGAGGAGGATGTCCGTAAGACGGCCTTCATATAAGATATGGTCACTATGAGTTCGTGGTAATGCTATTCGGGGTAACCAATGCACCAACAATATTTATGGATTTGATGCATTGAGTGTTTCGACCCTACTTGGACAAGTTCGTGGTGGCCTTTATTGATGACATACTCATTTATTCTAAGAGCCTGGAGGAGCACGTAGAACATTTGAAGCTGGTATTGGAGAAGCTAGGGGAGCACATGCTTTTCGCCAAGTTTAGCAAGTGTGAGTTTTGGCTGGATAGTGTGGCATTTCTGGCCACATAGTGACCAAGGATGGAATTAAGGTAGACCCAGCAAAGGTTGAAGCAGTTTCGGACTGGAAGCAACCGGAGAATATCACCGAGATTCGAAGCTTCTTGGGGTTGGCTGGTTATTATAGGAGGTTTATCAAAGGATTTTCAACGCTCGCATCGCCTATGACCTGACTACTGAGAAAGGACGTACTATTTGTTTGGAGTGAGAAATGTGAGAAGAGTTTTCATGAACTGAAACAGAGATTGATGACAGCACCAGTGTTAAGTCTGCTAGAAGGAGATAAGCCTTATGCACTGTATACCGATGCTTCGAAGGAAGGTTTGGGAACAGTTTTGATGCAAAACCGAAAGGTGATCGCCTATGCTTCTCGAAAGTTGAGGCTTCATGAAGTCAATTACCCCACGCATGATCTAGAGCTGGCTGCCATTGTGTTCGCTTTAAAAAAGTGGCGACACTACTTGTACAAAGCTGAATATGAAGTGTTCACTGATTACAAGAGCCTGAAGTACATCTTCACCTAGAAGGACTTGAATCTGAGGCAGCGAAGGTGGATGGAATTTTTGGAGGAGTACCGTTGTCCAATCAACTATCATCCCGAGAAGGCCAACATTGTTGCTGATGCCCTGAACAGAAATGTCAGTATGGCTAGGCTAAGGATACAGGAGATTCAAGTGATTCAGGATGTGTTGGATAGAAGAGCGGAAGTGCAAGGAGATAAAATTGTTGTTAGCAACCTGAAGTTGATACTCGATCTAAGGCAGTAAATTATTGAAACATAGCAAAGTAATGAAGAATTTCAGCTTTTCAAGGACAAGGAGCTCAAACGGCAAGGTAGTGAATTCTGACAAGATGAAGTGGGAGTTTTGTATTTCAGAGATCAATTGTGCACACCTGCAGAGCATCAATTGAAGGACATAATTTTGGAAGAGGAGCATAAGAGTAAGTACGCTATTCATCCGGGGGAAGTCAAAATATACCAGGATCTGAAAAAGAACTATTGGTGGCTCAGTATAAAGCGGAATGTGGTTAAATATGTCGCGACATGTCTCACCTGTCAAAAGGTCAAAGTAGAGCACAAAAGTCAGTAGGACTGTTGCAACCGTTGCCAATACTTGAATGAAAGTGGGAGGGAGTGACCATGGACTTCGTTACCGGACTTCCTATGTCAAGGATCCAAAAGGACGCCATATGGGTAGTGGAGGATTGACTGACCAAGTCAACACATTTCATATCAGTGAACGTAAGAGATTCCTTAGAGAAGTTAGCTCAGACCTATGTTCGAGAAATAGTCCATCTAGATGGAGTGCCTTCCAGTATTGTGTTCGACCAAGACTCGAGATTTACATTCCGATTTTGGGGCAAGTTTCAAGAATCAATGGGGTCGAGTTTGAAGTTCAGAACGATGGCACATCCGCAAACCGATGGATAGTTAGAAAGAGTTATACATATATTAGAGGATATGCTGAGAGTGTGTATACTGGATTTTAAAGATAAATAGATCAAATGCGTGCTATATGCGGAGTTATCATACAATAATAGTTATCAAGCTTTGATTGGAATAGTTCCGTATAAGGCACTATATGGACGCAAGTGTCAGGTATTGCTATATTGGAGTTGGTCAGAAGATGGTCATATAAGCAAATCTGGAGAAGTCTGTGTTAAGGAAATGTTAGGCAAGGTCAAGTTAATTAAGGAAAGGTTGAAAGCAGCCCAGAGCCGACAAAAGAGCTATACAGACAACAGGCAGAGAGAGTTAGAATTTTAGGTGGGAGACAATATAATAGAGGATGAATCTCTAGCTCTTTTAGCCCCAAGTGCCAACCCCCAGGTCTCTGGAGTTGCATTCAGCGATGGGTTGAGAGAAAATATACAAGGGAGATGAGAGTGTTTTGAAAAAATGGCCAAGAATGGCCGTTTTTAGCTTGTGGCCGATCGGGCATGGTGCCGGGTACATAGACTGGGCCTGGCACTGAGCTAATTCTGCCTTTAGTTTACTTTTGGGCCATGCTAGCCCAACGCCCGGGCTAAAGTTCTGGCCTGGCACCAAGTTAGCTTTGGCCGACCAAAAATCATCATTGTTTTAATTAATTAAAGCAAACAATAATAAAAACATGCAATCGTGAAGAGAATACAGTCTTAAATTTAAAAAGACAACAACATGAATGCAAACATATGAAAGTTATGTCCAACAAAACCAAAGTAGCCAAAATTATCGTTTTCCATGGTCTTGGTCACGTGGATTAGTCTTCATCTTTCCTGGAAGGGATCCCCCTTGTCGATCTCTAAGGAGTTTGTCTAGTTGTTCAATTTAATTCTCAAGGTTGCGCATGAACGCCTCCAAATTTCTCGTGGTTGCATCCACTCCTTGAAACCGCATCTCTGTACCACTTACCAGTTGGTTGACCAACTCCTCCAATGATGGCTTAGGCGGTGGTGCATTGTAAGGCATGGGATGTTAAGTCCTTTGATTCCCGAAATTAGAAGAAGCCTGCATAAGTTGGTTTTGGTTGTTACATGAAAAGTTAGGATGATTCCTCCAATTAGGGTTGTCGGTGGTGCTATAGGGATTATTACCTTGTCGTCCGTTGCCCACAAACACGGCTTGCTCTAATGACTCTTGTGATGATCCCATATTCTGGAACTCATGATTTAGATGCCTTTCTCCACAAAAATCATAATTAACAGCCATTACCTATCCTGGGGAAGGAGACATCAACATTTGGTCCATTTTTTGTGTTAGTGCCTGTGAAACCCCACCTAAAGCCAACCCTGGAGTAAGGGGGTTGGGATGTATATCATATTTTCTTGCATGCATAAATATATTTTTGAATGATTCTATGTGCTTTAGAATTATAATTTATAGTCTAGAAGACTTAGTTGTGCTTATTGAGTAGGAAGGGTAAAATGGTAATTTTACTTGAGGTCAAATAGGGAGATAGCATGAGGATTAAATAGGAAGAATATTTAGGAGAGAAAATAAGAACAAGAATTGTTGTGGTTTAGTGGTTAGAGCTTTGGAATTAATCTCTAAGGGCTTGAGTTCAAATCCCACCAATTAAGTTTTATCATGATTAAATTTCATTTTTATATAAGGTAGAATATTTTCGGTGTGAAACCCCAGTCAAAACCAACCTTAGAGTAAGGGGGTTGGGATGCATATCATATTTCATTGCATATTTAAATATATTTTTATATGATTCTATGTGCATTGAATTTGTGTTTTATAGTCTAGAGGGCTTGATTATGATTATTGAGTGAGAAGGGCAAAATGGTAATTTTTGCTTGAGGTGGAAAAAGGGTGATAGCTTTAGAATTGGATAGGAAAATATTTTTAGAGGGAAAATAAGAGCAAGAGTTGTTGTGGTTTAGTGGTTAGAGCCTTAGAATTAATTCTTGAGGTCTTGTGTTCAAATTCCATCATGGAAGCTTTAGAATGATTAAATTTTATTTTTGCTTGGGAAGTGGAAATTTTCAGCCTTATATGCTTTGGAATACGGTAGAGATGTTGTCCTAAGAGAGTCATGATAGAAGTATCCTAATCCTATTCTTTTGCTCTACACAAAATTCCTAAGGGGAATTCATTTTCTCTTGATCCTTAATTTTTCCTATTTCTCAATCCATTAAGTTGTTCAATTTGTTCAAGCTAATTTTATTCTAGAAAAATTCCAGCAATGTGCTGTGGCTTTGAAGGTTCAAAATGTCTTAGAGAAAGACATCTTATGGACCGAAACCATGGAAGAGGAGGAAGGATTTCAAGTGAATTAATTTCCCTAGTGAACTTTCTAAAACTTCACTTTAGCTAGGTTCATTTTCCTTTATGCATTGAACTGAAATTTTCCAGCTTCTTGTGCCTTCAAGGTGTCGAAATTCTTAGCCATTATTTCCTCTCAAATGCTGCCAAAAAATGGCCCTTTTGATCAGCTTGGAACCTGAATTTTTTTGGCCATTTTCGGGCTGCACAAAGGTGGTGCAAAACTAGGAAAATTCCTGGGCAAATTCACAGCCTTAGAGGTCCGAAACCAAGCTGTTTTCTTTCAGTTTTTGTTTAGCATCTTAGCCATGTTTTTCCTCCATAAAGAAGACTGGAAACCAGCCTTGAAAGACCGCTGAAATATCCTTCAAACTCCCTGTAACCTGGCTGGAAAATGGCAGCCGAAACTGCCTAGAAAAATTCCAGCAATATCGAAAATCCTGTGCAGTAATTTTCCAGCTTTGTTTCCTAATTCAGCCCTGGCCAAAAATCCATCTTTCTTCTGCAAAAACCACTCTTAAACAGCCATGATCATAACTCCATTGTCTTCCCCAAGCTCCTGCATGAAATTCAGACATGGCTGCCCAAAAATTTTTCCAAAAAAAATTACTGCAATCATGCTTGATTAGTTACCAAAATTCCAGCCACCATAATTTAACAACATTGCATAAAATAACCCTCAAACAACCAGACATTCCCTTCACCATTATATTCCTTATTTTTTGCCACCCTTAGCTTCTTTAACCAGCTTTCATCCAGCCGAAACTCTGCACAGAAATTCGGCCATGGCAGCTTCTCAAAAGCTCTCCAATAATCAAAGATATTCTTGTTTCCAAATTTGCTTCCCAAAAATATTCTTCAAGGATTTCAACACAACTAGCCTTTCCTTTTCCTTTCAAACTAGAAAAATCATCTTCCAAAACCTCTCCAAACAATTTGGTCACTCTCTCCCTCAGAATTTCGGCCAACATTAACCAAAATTCCTCCATTCTCTTCAACCTTCAAGCACACATAGAACACCAAGAACACCTACTCCTTTATTTTGGCTAATAATTCTCCAAATCACTCCAAGCTTCTTCTAAAAAATTCCAGATTTCATCTATTCACTGCTATGAGTCCATCCACACCGTTTTTAACATCAAACTCCCAAATCCAACTTACTCTTTTGGATAAAAAACCAGAAGTTTTGTGAAGGCTTAAGAACACCTTCATGGTAGGGTTGTTCTAACAACTTCATCTTCTCTAATCTTGATCTCTAATGAGTATATATATGAATAAACATGCTAATGGTCTCTCTCTCTCTCTCTCTCTCTCTCTCTTGGCCGAATGGCTTCTTCTCCAATGGCCATGCTTTCTCCATCTTCCTTAGATAGATCTAGTCATCTTGGAGTTGAGATTCATTCGAAACTCCTTCAAGGTTTTCATCAATCAAGTAAGTCTTTTTAACCCTTCTTTTAAATTCTAGATTCATGTCTCTAAGATGATGTTGATAGAAGATGAATCATGATTGGGATTTGAGTATATATTGTTGTGATGAGTTGAGAGTGAAGCATGAGTACATGATGGAGATAGGATTTATGCATGAAGGGATTATCTTGGTTGATTGTATGATGTTTTGAGGTTTAATGCATGTCTTCATGATCAAGTATGCTAGAGATTATATCATCTATGATGAATAGGATTTATATTCTTGTGTGATTATTAAAGCCATGATTATATTTATGCTAGTAAAGGTTAGATCATGCCTTAGTAAGTCTAGATATATGCTTATATGCATAATTTGGATGAGTTGAAGAATTGAAGGATTGTATATGTTCGTGTTTGTAGTTAGCTATAGAAATGTGATCATGACCTAGTTGTCTATAAGCTAATTTTTATTTCATGAATAAAATATTTCATAATATGATTTTGCTAATAATTTCGAAAAACCCTAGGAAGGGGGTAGATTTGGATTATTATATATAATGAGGATATTTTAGTCAAATATATAATAGCTTTTGCTAGAAAAATAATATATATATATGTGTAGATATTATATAAAATAATGAAATCAACTAAAGTTTTTTATGGAAATAATCATAATTAATGAAATATTTATTACTAAAAATTTAAGTATTATCTTTTAATCAAAACCCATTAAAAATTTATTTATTATTTTTCAAGCAAGACTCATTAAATTTATTTTCAACTAATTTTAGTTATCAATTATATTCTAACAACTAAATTATTAATAAATCATTATTTTACCTAATACCAACTAGGACTATTCATCAAATAAACTCTAAATTTTTCTTAGCAAGATGTAAACCATCAACTTATTAGTACTTATTTCCCAAAACCTTAATTATTTTAAATATCAAATTAGGCTTATCTTATAAACCTATTTATTTATTGTTTGGCCTTAAAGCTTGGGACACTAAGATCATGGTAGAAGTGAGTTGAGTTGTTTTAAATTGAGAAAGTGGATTTTGGCATGAGTTTGATTGTGGTTTGTATTTGCCCATGCGGGGTTAGGTCAGCTGTTGGAGACCTTATATTGTGAGCAAGAATTAGGTAAGCTCCTGCATTAAACCTGATTAATGTAAAATGTTTATTATGGCAAGCCAAATGTAGAGTGCATGGACACTCATTTCTGTAAGGCAATTGAGGATTGACTCCTTTCTTTTTTCAACCAAACAAATTATTTAAAAACCCATAAGCAGATTTACTCAAACTCAAAACTCTTTCCAAAACTAATTTTGACAAAGACTTTGGATACCCTCAATTGCCATTTTCATGTGGAACTATGGTTTGTTCATTTTCCCAAGTGGGTTACATTACGTTGAGTACTCAATAAGGGTAGACTGCTAGGACTAGTCTTTGAAGGGTTAGGGTGAGTCTCTCAGTAGGTGGCCACCTCTGAGGGGTGAGTCCTTCCCAGATAAGATGTTAGACCAGTAGGTTATGCCGGTCCGAGCTAGCAGTTGTTTATTTTTCAGTCAAGTGACTGTGTTTTGCCGGAATGGACACCTGGTTGTTGTTTGGGTATAGAGAATGAGGAGTATCTTACCCGGTAGGCCGATCACCTACCTTTTGTCAGTCTACACAAAGTGTGGCATTCTGACCGGTTATGGGGCCCAACGTGTGGTAACCCATGATCATTTATTTTGAGTGGTTGATTTTATTGATTATGTATGGTTGGACAAGCCAAGGAACCACTCTTGCTTTTGACTAATGTTTATTGCTTGCCAGTATTTCTCTTATAAAGATTTTATACCTTGCATTCACAAACTATTTCCACTGGACACTCAAAGCACACACGGACTTACTGAGATTTCTATCTCATCACCTTTTTACCATGATTTCAGGTCGATCCTGCTATGGGGATGAGTAGCTAATGTTATCTGCCTTGGAAGAGAATGTTGTCATTTATTTTTATGTGTTGTTTTGGGGAGTTGAGAGTGGATAATTTTACTTATGGATTTGTTTTGGGAATTCATGGATTTGTTCTTAGATTTATTCTTGGGATGTAATAAATTTTAAGTTAAAGTATTATTTTTATTCCACTATTTTATTTGTGTGACCTAGTTATAAAGACCCCTTGTCCTTTAGACGGGGCGACATCCCCGGCTCTGGCGGGCCTCGGTAGCAGGGTGTTACATTCGGCCCTTGCATGCCATAAGAAGAAGTAGGAGTGTTGTCCTAGGAGAGACATGAAGGGAATGTCTTAATCCTATTCTTATGTCCTACAAGAATTCTTAAGGGATTCATTCCCTTTTGTTCCCTAGCTTACCTTAAATTCTTCACCAATTAAGCTTGTTCAATTTATCCAAATTCATATCTTAATTCCAGAAAATTGAACAAGGTTTATTGACATTGGAATTTTGAAAATGGCTCTTAGAGGATAGAGTTTTGGCTGAAAATAGGGAAGTATTTAAGGAAGGTTTCCAAGAGAATTAATCTCCATGGTTGAACCTTCAAACTCCACTCCATAAGTATTCATCTTCTTCATGGTAGCAAACTGGAAATTTTCCATATTCGTGGACAGTCTAGCTTTCGAAAAATTCAACCATTTTTCTTACTCAAATGCTACCAGAAAAATGACCAACTTACTCAGCTTGAAGACTGGAATTTCTTTAACAAAACTGGACTGCACAAATTTGTACAAACCAAGAAAAATTTCTGGACAATTTTGCAGCATGGCAGGCCAACAATCAAAGCTGTTTCTTCAGCCTTTGAACCATTAATTAACCTCTGTCTTTCCTCCATAAAGAAGGCTGGAAACCAGCCTTAAAGGACCCTCCAATACCTCTCCAAACTCTCTGCAAATCGGTTAGATCATTGCAGAAAAAACTTCACAAAAATTTAAGCAAACCATTTGAATGACCAACCAAAAAAATTCCAGCCTTGCTCTGCCTTCAAGCCTTGTCCGAAAATCACTTCAAACTTCTATGAAATTAACCTTAGTCAGCCATGAACTAAACTCCATCACCCTCCTCCACTGACCTACACGATTGGACTCCATAGCCACCCCTTGAATTCCTCCTTCAATTACTCCAATCAAGCTTAAAATTAAAGTTAAAAAATTCCAGCAATTGCTCCATGAAAACTCCCTTGGATTAAGCTTCAAACAACCAGAAATCCTCCCACTATTGCACTCCCAATTTCGGCCAACCTATAGCTCCTTCAACCCTTATACATTTCAGCAAAACCAGTCAGCCATTGTAGCTTCCAAGAGCTTCCATCAATCAAACAACATTACCATATCTTCTACCTTGAAACACTCCATGAATTACTCCATTTGAATTTCAAACAACCAGCTTTCCCTCTTCTCCCTAATCTGAAAATCAAATTACAAGAATTCCTCAATCATTCGACCAAAACATTCAGCCTTTCGTCCAGCTCTCTCTCCAATTCTCTCAATTTCTCCAAGAACACCAAGAACACACACTACCTTCCTTCAAGGCTAAGACCACTCAAAACACCTCCGAACCCTTCCATTAACTCCATATCACACCTACTCACTCCCTAGAGTCCATTTCTAGATTTTATAACATTAAATATTGAAAACAAAAATATGCTAACGGATCAAAAACCAGAATTTTCTTGAAGTCTCAAGAACACTATCAAGGTAATCAAGAATGATTTTGTTCATCTTCTTTCCCTTCAATCTTTAACATAATATACTAATACTTTCCCTCTCTCTCTCTCTCTCTCTCTCTCGGCCGAAATGGTTGCTACAACCATAGCTGTTTTTCTTCTTCCTTCTTGGACGATTCAAGCCTTCCAAGCGTGTGGATCTCCTTGAATCTTCATCGAGATAGTCATCAACCAAGTATTTCTCTTTAACCTTCTCTTTTATTCTAAAATCATGTCTCTTAGATGTTTTTAGAAAAGGATGGAATATGATTGGGGTTTGAGTATGTGTTTATATGAAGGAGTTGAGATTGGAGCATAAGGATGCTTTGTCATGGTTAAGTTTTATGATATTTCTTGTAGATCGATGCATGCTCTTCATGTCGTAAGTGAGTATGGATGGTTAAGCACACTAGATATTATGTCACTTTTGGTAAATAGGGTATTATACTCTTGTTTTCATTGAAGCCATGAATATGATTATGCTTAGTAGAGATTTGACCATGTGATAGTAGGTTTGGATTTAAGCCTTTATACATGAATAGAATAGTTTGTTGATTGATGTTAGATTCTATGTTCATGATTCTTGTTAGCAATAGGAAAACAATGATCATGACCTTGTTGATTCTAAGCCATTTTAATTGACCAATTTTATTACATTAATTAAAATTAATATCATGATTTCCTCCAAAAATTTTGAAAACCCTATGAAGTTGGATTTGGAATATTAAATGGGATAGTAATATTTTAGCCAAATAAATGATAATTTTTATTAAAGGACACACACACACACACACACACACACACACACACACACACACAATAAGTCAAGCCTTTTATATATATAATAATAGTAGGTAAAATATTGCTCTTGTAGGCTATATATTCATAAATACTATTGAAATTTATTTATTATCTATTGATCAAAATTTAATAAAATTTATTTATTATTAATTCTATTTATTCATTATTTTTTTAACTATTAATTATTAATTAAGAGATTAGTAATAAGTTATTATTTATTTTAATATTATCATTTAGGACATAGGATTCTTCATCAATTAAACCCTAGTTTATATATAACAAAACTAAAGATTTGTATTTGAACCCATAACTCATTAGTAATTATTTTACAACCCCTAGTTATTTTCATTTATCAAGCTAGACTTATTTTATAAAAACCTTTATCATCTAGCCTTAAAACTTAGGACATTAGGGTCATGATTGTAATAAGTTGAACTAGGATTATTTATGGAAGCAAATATAGCTTGAGTTTAACCATATGCCTTGTGTTTACCTCAGGAGGGGTTAGGTCAACTTTGGAAGACTTGTGAATTTGCAATCAAAGGATCAGGTAAGTTCCTGCATAAAACTTATTTGATGACAAAAGGTTACTATGGCAAGCCAAAAGCGAAGTGTATGGACACTCATTTTGTAAAGGCAATTAAGGACTGTTTCCTTTCTTGTTTCAGTCAAACAAATCATTTGAAAATCAACAAGCAGTTTTGCTCAAACACTAAACTCTTTCTAAAGCCAGCTTTGACATGAACTTTAGAAACCCTTAATTGCTATTTCCAAATAAAGCAATGTTTTATCAATTTTCTCCCAAATGGGATAATTAACGTTGAGTACTCAATAAGGGTAGGCTAGTAGTACTAGTTTTGAAGAGCAAGAGCGAGTCTTCTGGCAGGAGGCCACCTCTAGAAGATGAACTCAACTTGGAGAAGCGACAGTACTACTTAGTCATGATGGTCTGAGCTAGTAGGTTTCAGTCACATGGACTATATGTTTCTGGAGTGGACAACCGGTATGTTTGGATGTAGAGAAGGAGGAGTATCTTACCTGGTAGGCCTTACACCAACCTTTTGTTAGTCTGCACAAAGTGTGGCATTCTGACCGTTATGTGGTTATGGGGTCCTACGTATGGTAACCCATGGTTGCCCATTTGAGTGGTTGTTTTTATTGTGCATATGTATTGTTGGAAAAGCAAAATACCACTCTTTATTTTTAACATTATTTAATGCTTGCCAGCACATTCTCTTATGCAACTTTTACAACTTGCATACATGAACTGTTTAACTTGAAACACTTAAAGCACACACGGGCTTACTGAAATTTTAATCTTATCACCTTTTATGCCATGTTTTCAGGTCGATCCTGCTATATGGATGAGTAGCTAGTTGTTGCCTACTTGAAGACTCTATGCCATTTATTTTATATGTTGCTTTGAGAGATGATAGTGAACAATTTATTTTGGATCTGTTCTTGAATTTTTGGGTTATAATAAGTTTAAATTTTAAAGTATTGTTTATTTTCATTTGTGTGACCTAGTTATAAAAACCCCTTGTCCTTTGGACGGGACGACATCCCCGGCCCTGTTGGGCCTAGGTAGTGGGGTGTTACAATGCCTCCACCTTGGCCTCCAAAGCCGCCATGGCATCCACCTTGTGTACTCCATGAACACGATCTCTTGATCATGAACTACGCCAAGTGTAGTTATTCGTTGCAAGATTTTCAATCAAACCAAATACCTCCTCTGGGGTTTTAGAATTAATAGAGCCTCCTGCAGATGCATCAACCAATTGCCTAGTAGCAAAACCCAAACCACTATGAAAGATTTACATTTGCATGCCTAGCTCGAACCCATGATGTGGACACTTTCTGAACATTTCCTTAAAACTTTCTCAACACTTATAAAGATTTTCAGATTCTAACTGTTGGAAGGCAAAAATATCGGTCCTAAGCTTGGATATTCTAGCTGGGGGAAATATTTTGCCAAAAATGTTTCAGCTAAAACATTCCAAGTGGTAATAGGTCTAGCTAGCAAGGATTTTAACCAAGATTTAGCTCTATCTCTCAAGGAATAGGGAAAAGGCCTTAGTTTAATGGCATCCTCAGAAACACCATTCATTTTAAACGTGTCACAAATTTCTAAAAAGCTCACAAGATGGGCATTAGGATCTTTGTCCTGTAGCCCATCAAAATTGTACCATATTTTGGATCATTTGAATTATGTTGGGCTTTATTTCAAAATTGTTAGTCTCTATCCTAGGTCTCGTGATACTTGAGCCTATACTTGATGTTGCGGTTATAAAAAAATCGTCAATAATCCTCCTACAATTACCACTATTACTGCCATTGTTGGGTTGATAACCCTCCATGTCTTTGCTTACCCTTTTGCTCACAACCTTATAGACCTTTGTGAGGGCTATCTCGAACGCAAGATCAACATCTACTATGTTGGCTTTAAATTGCCGGGTCATACACTAAGGGCAAGATTTACAGAAAATATCAGATAGTGAGATTATTGAATTTACAAGTTAGACAGTTAGTACATATTCACAAATTGAAGTTAGAAAAAAATACAACATGCAGCGACATTAAATTACAAGTACAAAAAAAAAAAAAAGAAAGAAAGGACATCTATTCATACTAAAAACATATATATATATATATATATATTCATATATTTACATATAGACATGTAAACATATAAACATGGTTAAATAAACAAAATCCAATCTTTCATGATATTTTTCCTTGGTAACGGCTCTAAAAACTTGATGCGTAAATTTTTTGTGTATAAAACTCATCAAATTTAAATCCACCGCTTAGTCAAGTTTTAGTTAAAACATTAATCCCCTAATACACATACAAGTAAGTATACTCATCGCAAGTATAGCATAAGGAATTAACGAGTATCAATCCACAAAGGAACAAGTACAAACTAATCACTTTTCATTCATTGTTTTACCAACCAAATAAAGTGATAAAATCATAAAAACAAAAATAAAAAAATATGTACAATTCAAGGATATAGAAATATGCAATTTAGTCAAAGGCTTCTAAAAACATAATAATGAATTACTTAGCACATATCACAATAAATTTTTATCTTGGACTCATGAAGAATTTAATATAAACCCAGTTCGTTTGCATTCCATGAAATTACAACCTTTCAGTTAAATTAGTGAACATACTCTGTCTCGACCAATTAATCCAAAAGATGTATTAAAATCAATCCTAATATAAACCCCTATATTCTAGCTGATTTAAAATATGAAATTAGTCAATGAATCCATATTCTAGCAATCATCAACAAACCTTTGATTACCTAAGTTCTTAACAATTAACTCCCTTTTCAAGTAAGCTAAGAAATAACAAATACGAAATTATTTAATTGAAGTAATTATCAACCCATTTTTCAAGCAAGTTAATAACAAAAATCAATCAACCAACTCCGTAAGCAAAATAAGTAATCAAATCCCATTATATATAATAAATTTATCCAAACACTAAATGAACTCAAGAAATCATGTATCCTGAAAACAAGGTGAAATTAAAATAAAAATATTAAATACATCATTGTTTAAGAAAAAGAAAACAAAGCTAAAAGAAAAAACTCATAGACAAGCGTTATTCTTCTCATTTGAAGACTCTCTTGAACAACCCTCCTTTAATGGTGACCATCCCATTCTTTGAGTGATTGGAATTTTTGCTCTTGGATTCTCCACATTTTCTCCTATGTTTTCGCTTGGTTTTATAGGTTTCGTTGATGCTAAATTTATTTCTTGAGGAGTCTTGGCTGCGTAGGATTCAAAAAATACCAAAATCTTTAGAAAATTACCAAATTCGTGAACAGGATTTTCGTAACTCCAGAGAAGACTTGGCGCCGGGTCCAATCGACCCACCTGGCTATAGGTGTGTTCTATTTTTCTCCTAAAACAGCTCTATTTTTCACTGCTCAGGTAGATTGGACGGGGAGCATGGTCCCGTTATCAGGCCAGGCGCTAAGTCTGTTTGTAAATTTTTCCAATTTTGCTCAAAATTAACTCGAGTGTGCACAAATTAGTCAAAAACACTTTTCACAAGCAAAATGTCAAATAGGAAGGAGTTTGCCTAGTTTTTACATCAAAAGTATCTTAAATTGAACTCGAATAACTAGAAAAATAATGATGACTTTAGCCTTTATCCAAAAACTTGATGTGTAAATTTTGCGTGTATAAAAATCATCAAATTTAAATCCATTCCTTAGTCAAGTTTTAGTTAAAACATTAGTCCCAAAATACACATACGAGCAAATATACACATTGCAAGCATAGCATAGGGAATTAACGAGTATCATTTCTCAAAGGAATAAGTACACATTAATCACTTTTCATTAATTGTTTAACCAAGTAAATAAAGTGATAAAATCATAAAAAGAAAAATAAAGAAATATGTACAATTCAAGGATGTAGTAATATGTAATTTAGATAAATACTTTTGAAAACATGACAATGAATCACTTAGCACATATCACAATCAATTATTATCTTAGTCTCATGAAGGATTTATTATGGACCCATTGCAGTCTATGAAATCACTACCTTCTAGTTAAACTAGTGAACATATTCTGTCTTAACTAATTTATCCAAAAGATACATTAAAATCAATCATAATATAAATCCCTATATTCTAGGTGATTTGAAACATGAAATTAGTGAATGAATCCATATTCTAGCAATCATCAACCAACCTTTGATTACCTAAGTTCTTAACAATTAACCCCCTTTTCAAACAAGTTAAGAGATAATGAATATGAAATTAAATAATTGAAGTCATTATCAACCCCCTTTTTCAAATAAGTTAATAACAAAAATCAATCAACCAACTTCGTAAGAAAAACAAGTAATCAAATCCCAAATATTTATAATAAATTGATCAAAATACTAAATTAACAAAGGAAATCATGAATCTTGAAAACAATGTCAAATTACAATGAAAATATTGAATATATCATTGTTTAAGAAAAAGAAATCAAAGGTAAAAGAAAGTACCCATAGACAAGCCTTCTTATTCTTCTTTGAAGACTCTCTTGAACAACCCTCGTTGAATAGTGAATCTCTCTTTCTTTGACTTATTGGATTTTTTGCTCTTGGACTCTCCTCTTGTTTCTTGTGTTTTCTCTTGGTTTTGTAGGTTTCTTTGAGGCCAAATTCGTTGCTTGAGGAGCATGGCCAAGTAGGAATCAGAAAATACCAAAATCTTTGGAAAATTAGCATATTCATGAACAGGATTATCGGCACTCCAGAGCAGACCTTGCACCGGGATCAGTTGACCCACTTGGCACCAAGTGTGTTCTATTTTTCTCTTGAAACTGTTATGTTTTTCAATGTTCGGGCAAATTGGACCTAGAACCTGGTCCCCTTATCAAGCTTGGTGCCAGTTATGTTCTAAAATTTCTCTAATTTTGCTCAAAAATTAACTCAAATCTGAACAAATTAGTCAAAAACATTTTTCACAAGCAAAATGTAAAATAGGAATGAATACGCCTAGTTTTTACATCAAAAGTATCTTAAATTTACCTCAAATAATGATGACTTTAGTATTTTAGGTGTAGAAAAATCATTAAATTTAAATCCATTCTTTAGTTAACTTGTAATTAAAACATTAATCCAAAAATACACATATGAGCATGTATACTTATCGCAAGCACAATATAGGAAATAAACGAGTATCAATCCTCAAAGGAACAAGTACAAACTAATCATTTTTCATTCATTGTTTAACCGACCAAATAAAGTGATAGGATAATAAAAAAGAAAAGTAAAGAAATATGTACAACTCAAGGATGTGAAAATATGAAATTTAGACAAATGTTTTTGAAAACATGACAATGAATCACATAGCACATATCACAATCAATTATCATCTTGGTCTCATGAAGTATTTAAAATAGATCCACTTCATTTACAATCCATGGAATCACTATATCCAGTTAAATTAGTGAACACATTCTGTCTCAACCAATTTATCAAAAAGATGCATTAAAATCAATCATCATATAACCTCTATATCCTAGATGATTTAAAATATGAAATTAGTCAATGAATCCATATTCTAGCAATCAACAACTAACATTTGATTACTCAAGTTCTTAACAATTAACCCCCTTTTCAAGTAAGTTAAGAGATAACAAATATGAAATTAATTAATTTAAATTATTATCAAACCCTTTTTCATGCAAGTTAATAACAAAAATCAACCAATGAACTTCGTAAAAAACAAGTAATCAAATACGAAGGAAAATAATTAATTAATCAAAGAAATAAGTTAATTCAAAATCATAAATCCAAAAATAATATCTAAATACAATTAAAGAATTAAACTCATTACTGTTTAAGAAAAAGAAAACAAAGGAAAGTGATAAGTACTCGTAGACAAGCCTTTCAATTTCCATAAAAACACTTCCTGAAATTAATGCTTCTTGAGTAATTTCTCTAGAGAAAATAGTAGTGGTGCACTCTAAAAATATATCTAATTCTCCATATTGAGCACACATTTTTTCCTACGTAAATAGCCTTTATTTATAGGCTTACAAGTTTCTCAAAATTCCTAAAACAGAAGAAGTAGCAATTTCCTAATAAAATTCTAAATAAAAATAAAGCAGTACACCAATTCAATTTGTGAAAATAATTGGCAACTATGTTTTAGCATTTTGCACTAAAGTCTTATTCCTGTTGAAGCCAAATTTCTCTTCATCAAAACCTCCAAAGAAAAAAGAAAAATGGCACTTTTATAGAATTCTGCTCACCTGAGCCGAATTCCCTTGTCCTAAGCTATCGAAATTTCCTTTCTTTTGAAGCTAGCTTGCCCGAGCCATGAAGCCTATTACTTGAATCTTTAGCTGAGCCTCTGATTTGTTGAAGACTGAAGCTGCCAAAATTTCTTTCTTCTTGTTACAATCAGCTCACTTGAGCCGATTGACTGCCAAGCTGCGTTTTCCCTTCTATCGAGCCGTCGAAGCCACCTCGATTTGTCTTTTTTTGGTTGCATCCTTCCCAAGATGTCTTTCATCCTTATCAAGATATCTTCTTTGTCTTTTTCCTTTTTTCTTTGTTTGCTTTTGCTTCCTTCTATGACCGAGTCTTTTTCTTTCTTTTCCATTTTCATCTCTTGTCCTTTGTTGACCGTGAGCTGCGACTTCACCTTAAGCTTCCCACGATATTCAATTAATACTCACAAGGATTTCACTTGCTATTTTTTTTCTTCTTTTCCAATTCCAATGTCAGATCCTCTTTTTCACTTTTCTGTCTTAATCCAGACTTGGCCCAGCATTAGGTCCACCTTCTTATCCTGGTGTCGTGTCAAAACTGGAAAGTTATCCAATTTTCCTTCAAATTCACCTATTGTTACATATAATCATAGAAAAGAATTTGTATAAGTGAAATATTAAATTGGAAGGAATATGACTAGTTATTGTATTAAAAATGTCATAAAATATGCTCAAATAACTATGAAATTATATGATAATTTAAGCCTTGTCAATTCCCCCACACTTAAATTTTTGCATGTCCCTACGCAAAATAAAAAGCACAAAACACAAATTTGCTCTTCTTAAATTCATCCATAACAAAGTCACAATTTCTTCTCCAACATTAGATAAAAATTGTCATTCATTAAACCCCTTAAAAATCTTTTTAAACTTATGCATTAAATCAAATATATCAAGACCCTCAAAATTAAGTTAAACGTGGTTATACTTTAGTCTAAGAAAATTAGTTCACCCTTCAAGCTAAGATATCGATAACACAAATCATACAAGTCAAGTTGTTTAACTACTTCAAAACTCATAGAATCAAATTTGCAAAACAATAAGTAGCAAAATAAGGAGACGCTCTTGTTCTTTTTTTTTTTCAATTACTCTCGTTTTTTTTTCTTTAGCCTCAAGTGCATGAATATTACCTTCACACACTGTACTGGCCCCTAACATTTTTTTTTTTTTTAACTTTTTGGGAATTAGTCTCAAGAAAGTGCAATGGTTCTTCTTTTTTCTTTTCCACTAACTGTGTTGGCCCTATTAAGCAATTTTCTAATAAGATAATCATTTTCTTTCCGAATAAAATAAACATTTTCTTTTTCACTCATTTTGTTTTTCATTCTCACCAAAAGAAAAATGCACACTCTTTTTTTTCAAGTCTCACCATCTTTATTCACAACCCTAAGTTAAATAAATTTAGAAAACCATGAATCAAGAAGTAATCAACAACTCTTCCCATATTTCATTACATCATCCATATCTAAACAAGAAAAGTAGAATAAAATTCACATACTAAAATATAACCATTATTAACTTAAATTGCCAAGACTTAACATATTCAACTTAATATACGCTTTTATTCAATAAAATCTAACCAATTTGATTGACAAAATCATATCCAAAATGAAAGAGAAAAATATACCCTTATCATAGGCAAAATCAACTTCATAGAAAATCCTTTAAATCTCAAAAAGATGCACTTTAGAAAATATTAAATCCCCCTTCCCACTCCCCCCCAACTTAAATTGGATATTGTCCTCAATGACCTAAAATATCACAATAAAGCATAACCAAGGGACCAAAAATGTAAAGAGGGAAAAGAAAATAATACTCCCCAAGGCAGATTCGCTCTAGGAAAAGAGAAGGTCTCATTCAAGAAGTCGAAAGAAATAGTGTCATCAACATCGGAGAAACCTACAAAAAGAAAAATAAACACACTAAGTAAAAGTATAAAAAGGAATGGAAAGAAACCAAAATCAAAGCACACTAAAAATTAAAGAAAAAGAAAAAGAGAAAGTTAAAGCAATTAAGAACCTCCTGAAGTAGAGCCTCCAAGCAGGCCTCTAAATTGTCCTCCAAAAGTACTACTAAATAGACCACCACGACCTCCAAATGGATCATGAGGTCCTCCTTGTCTCTCCCAATATTGTTGCTAATAATACCCTTGAATGTCTTGATTGAGCCTTAGATTGTGCAAAATATCTTCGTGACGTTGAGTTTGCTCAATCCTATCAAAGTTTGATCATTCCTCACCCTCATATCAGCTATGGCTACCCTCAGTCTAGCCATTTCATCCCTCAAATGCACTAGAGATTTATGAATGTTGGCTAGAATGTTATCACTAACATTTGATGGTCACCCATAATACCTTTGTGGTTGGGAAGGTTCCTCTTCTTGCTCAACTAGAAAATTAGGAATGCTACGTTGGGGAACCTCCCTTGGCCTTAACCATGTGGATGTTGTATCATGAAACTTATAACCACAATGAGTGAAGACTTGTGCAGTGACGACACTACATGAAGTAGTAGGTTTAACAAGTTCATTCTCTATAGAAATATCAAAAGCATTTAAAACTTGTGAAATCACCAAGGGAAGAACAAATGCTTTGATAGCAAGGCCATAAGCCACCACCTCTCACATAGAAGTTAGTAACAAAGGGTCAAGGGGAATTAGTTCTCCATGAAGCATTTTAGAGCGTATATAAACATCAATGATTCTAACTTCATACACACTACTCAATCGAGGGCAAACATTGAAACACAAATTATACAAAATAACCTTCTATTGAGGAGAAATATAATTACTGGGGAGAAAAGAAGAACCATGTGTAGAAATTTTTAGTTCCAAGCCCAATTGCTAATAAGCAACATTAAAATTCCAAGTTGGTTCAGAAGAGATCATTTTATTGTAGTGGTCAATTTCAACACAAGGGCCACTATCATCCATTCCTAAATTGGCAACTAGTTGACTCCTAGTCAAAACTATGGAGATGCCTTTCACAGATATTTCAATTTGTTGCAAATGTCCTTGCATTTTGCTTTTCATTTTAGCAAAAAATTCCTTTACAAGGGCATGACAAAAGTCACATCTCAACCCTAATATAGGACCCCAACCAATCCTTCCAAATATCTCAGTTATATTCAAAGATCGATCAAGAGAAGGTTTGATTGTTTTTCCAACAATGATCGTATTTGAGGCCCTAGAATCATACCATTCCTCACATTTTTTATCTTTGAAATTCTTTGGAAGAAAAGAAGTTAGCTCTGAAGATGGGTCAAAAGTTAAGAATGGTTTAGTGCGTTTGTGAGGTTTGAACAATTGTTTAGTTTTAGGAATTTTGACTCAACTAAACACACTTTGCAAATGGTTTTCTTTTCAGTGTAAAACTTTTTCCAAAATTTGGATTTTCAAGACAAATAATGCTCAAGATAGGAATATCCAACTCAAATAGCAACAACACAATGTCAAGCTACCATTTTACCAACTTCAATCAACACAACAAAATATGACAAGTATGCTCACCAATCATCCAAAATAACCATATTTGCAAAAATAAAAAAATAAAAAAAATCAGAATATACATAGAGAACTTTAGAAGTAATCACAAGACTAACAACTTATTCTATGCATTTTACTACCACCAAATAAACTCAACAAATATACTTCCAAATTCAATTTATTTTCCTCAAAAATAAAAAAAATGCCAAGAACTTCAAGAGGATAAAATCTACCTTAATATGAAGAGAGTTATGCACCAGTGTGTTCCCCAACTTGTGGGCTTGAAAAATTGGAATTCTTGGAGGATAATTCATAGAAGAAGGAGAGAAGTATGAAGAAGAAAGAAAGTAGAAGAAGGGAAATGGTAAAGAACATAGAAACGAAAGTAGTCTTCTGGAGGAATAGGGAAAGGAAAATCAAAGAAGAAAGAGAAACAGAAGAAACAAGACAAAAGAAGAAAGAAATAAATAAAGCAAAATACAAAGAGAGGAATTAGGGGGTCAGTGGTTCACGGGAGCAAAATAAGAAAAAGAAAAAAAATAAGAAAAGAAAAAGAAAAAGGAAAAAAGAAGAAAATCACAAAAAAGGAAGAATCTGGGAAAAGTATGGAAACAAACGAAACAGGAAAAACTAAAAGAAAAGAAAATTGGAAATTGATTATAGTTTTGTGTTTTTTTTCTCGTTTTCTTTTTTTTATTATTTTTTATAAAAATAAATAAAACTATCCTAAATGATTGCATGAACACAGTAAAATTTAAATAAGAATGCATAAATTAAAAATTAGACAAAAATTTAAAAAATAAAATAAATAATAAATTATCTCGCCTAAAATATTATGTAACATGAGCGAAAGTCCAAACTTGAAAATAAAAAGAGTTAGTATTAACTCAAAATTATTGACGTAAAAATCGTCAAATAGTTTAATACAGTTAATACACTTATTTCACATGAACATGGAGTTAGTAAAAGTAAAAAGCTAAATATACAATATATAGAAACATAGAAAAACAAGTTAGTTGTTATTAACATATATCTACCTATTTACATATTTACAACATATAGTGAAAGTAAAGTACAGCTATACAAACAACAAAATATGGTATCAATTCATACAAGGAACGTGTATACATATACATATATAAACATATAGAGATGGTTAAATCCACAAAATCTAAACTTTCACGATATTGTTCCCCTGCAACGGAGCCAAAAACTTGATGCGTAAATTTTGGGTGCATAAAAATTATCAAATTGAAATCCATCAGTGAGTCAACTTTTAATTAAAAGATTAATCCCAAAATACACATGTGAGCAAGTATACTCATCACAAGCATAGCATAGGGAATTAACGAGTATCAATCCTCAAAGGAATAAGTACACACTAATCACTTTTCATTCATTATTAACTGACCAAATAATGTGGTAGGATATTAAAAAGAAAAATATAGAAATATGTACAACTCAATTATGTGAAAATATGAAATTTAGACAAAGTTTTTTGAAAACAAGACAATGAATCACTTAGCACATATCACAATCAATTATCATCTTAATCTCATGAAGGATTTAAAGTAGACCCACTTCGTTTGCAATCCATGGAATCGCTATCTTCTAGTTAAATTAATGAATATATTATGTCTCAACCAATTTATCTAAAAGATGCATTAAAATCAATCCTCATATAAACCCTTATATTCTAGATAATTTAAAACATGAAATTAGTCATTGAATCCATATTCTAGTAATCATCAACTAACCTTTGATTACTCAAGTTCTGAACAACTAACCCCTTTTACAAGAAAGTTAAGAGATAACAAATATGAAATTAATTAATTGAAATTACTATTGACCCATTTTTCAAGCAAGTTAATAACAAAAATAAACCAAATCGTAATAAAACAAGTAATCAAATACGAAGGAAAATAATTAAGTAACAAAAGAACTAAATTAGTTCAAAATCATAAATCCAAAAATAATATCTAAATATAATTAAAAAATTAAACTCATCATTGTTCAAGAAAAAGACAACAAAGGAAAGAGAAAAATACGCATGGACAAGCCTTTTAATTTCCAATGAAAACCCTTCCCGAAATCAATGCTCCTTGAGTAACTTCTCCAGAGAAAATAGCTGTTGTGCACTCCAAAAATATATCTAATTCTCCACATTGAGCACACATTTATTCCTACATAAATAGCCTTCATTTATCTAAAAATCCTAAAACAAAAGAAGTAGTAATTTCCTAATAAACTTCTAAATAGACATAAAGAAGTACACCAATTTAATTTGTGAAAAGAATTGGCAACTCTGTTTTGGTGTTTTGCACTAAAGTCTTATTCCTCTTGAAGCCAAATTTCTCTTTGTCAAAGCCTCTGAAGAAATAATGAAAATTGCACTTTTATAGAATTTGGCTTACTCGAGCCCAATTCCCTTGTCCCAGGCTAATGAAGTTTCCTTCCTTTTCAAGCCAACTTACCCAAGCCATGAACCATTCCATGAAGCCTATTTCTTGCGTCTTTAGCTGAGCCTTCAAGTTGTGGACTACCGAAGCTACCGAAATTGCTTTCTTCTTGTTACAATCGGCTCACTTAAGCAGATTGACTGCCGAGCCGCGCTTTCCCTTCTATCAAGCCGTCGAAGCCATCTCAATTCATCTTCTTTTGGCTGCATCCTCCCTAGGATGTTTCTTTGTCTTTTTCCTTTTTTCTTTGTTTGCTTTTGTTTCCTTTAATGACCGAGTCTTTTTCTTTCTTTTTCGTTTTTGTCTATTGTCCTTTGTTGAGTCGCGATCCGTAGCTTCACCTTAAGCTTCCTATGATATTCAATTAATACTCCCCAAGATTTCATTTTCTACCTTTTTTTCCCATTCTTTTCCAATTCCAATGTTAGTTCCTCTTTTTTCGATTTTCTGTCTTAATCTAGACTTGAGCCGGTGCCAGGTCCATCTTCTTGGCCTGGTGCTGGGTCTGAATTGGAAAATTATTCAATTTTCCTTCAAATTCACCTATTTTTGCATAAAATCATAGAAAAATATTTCTATAAGTGAAATATCAAATAAGAAGGAATATGGCTAGTAATTGTATTAAAAAGTGTCACAAAATATACTCAAATAACTAGGAAAATATATGACAAGTTAAGCTATATCAACCCAACAATATACTCATATTGATATTGAGGCACAAGTGGAGGCCTAATTGGAGAGCCAAATAACTATCCTCCTCCAACTACGAGACTCTATGGCTGACCTCCATCGACGCCAAGATGCCTAGGAGCAAAAGTTGATGACCTTGATCCAACAATCCATTGGTGCCTCCACGAGTCGAGCAGCGGGCGATAGTTATAAAAATGATGATGAGTGCACTTTTAGGTACTCTTGTGACTTCTCTAATGACTACTCCTCATGGTAGATTCCACATGTTGGACCTAATATGTAATGGAAGTATTTTCTTCGCTTCATTCTTCCTCTTTATTTATTTTAGTCTTCTTGGCTTTGCTCTCATTGATGTACCTTTGGCCACTGAGGACAATGTCCTATTTATGTGTGGGGGAGAATTTAGGTATTGAAGATATTTTCCATATCATTCCTGTGTGAATTTTTCAAAAATTTTGCGATTTTCATTGTTTAGCAAGATTGTAATTCTTTTTCTTACTTGGATATGAATTTTTGTCATTCAATTGGTGGATTTTTATGTAATTGGTTTATTGGATAGGATATTTTTCAATACTTGAGAATTAGGCTTAATCTTGTTTTATGAATTGGTGTTTGAAAATTATTTGACTCATCTAGTTTGAATATGGAGAATATGATGAATTTGGAGAAAGTTTGTTGGCTAACTCTTATATTATGGGTTTAAACATTGCTTAGCTTTGAGTTATGATGAGGAATGTGAGGAGATAAAATCTCTAGGAGGAAAGATTTTGGAAAATTGTGGAATTTGTTTCAATTTTTATGAGTTGAAGAATTGAAAAAAATGAGCTGATTGTTTTTTCCATTTTGAAGAAGAGAAAGTATTGTTTTTGCTTGATTATGGGGGCTAATGCGGATAGGGAAGAGAAATCCACTTTCCTGAGGCTATAATTCCCAAAAGCAAAAGAGAGGGAGAAAGTTGAAAAAATGATGAGTGATGACTAAAAAGGGGCTAATACGGTATGTAAAGAGGAATCCATGTGTTAGTATTGTACCTTAGAGGCAATCACTTATATTTTGTACAGGACACATTTGTTTTATAAGACCAATGTCTTTGAGAATATTTTTGACAAGAAAACATTTTGTCTAGAAATTAAATGGTTATTTTAACTTGAACAAAAATTAATCCTTAGATATTGTCTCAAAGGATTTAATCCTTAACGTAGAAATACATTGGATTTAGATATTTTTGTAAGTTAAAAATAGAAAGCCATTTTGTTTTACTTTTGCACAAGAAAAAAATTGTTTTATCAAATAAACTTGAGACCAAAGTCTCTAGAAAGTTTTAATTAGAAATTTTTGAAACCATTAAGGTTTTAACTTAAATAAAATTAGTCCATGGAAGAATCTCTCAAAGGATATAAACCTTAACATAGAGATTTTAATAGATTTAGATATTTTATTTTGAGTTAAGGAAAAACTTAATGGAAATTTTCAAAAGGATATTTTTTCAGAAAAATCCTTATTTTAAAAGACTAAGTAGGAGAGGGGTTCCAACGGCCCTACGGCTTCCATCACGATCCTCATTAGAGATCGTGGGTCCCCTCACGCCACCCTGGAAGTGAACTCATATAGGATGGGGATACCACAAGGATCTAGATCTAATGGAATAATGTAGTTAATAACCCGGGACATATACTATGATCGACCAGCTCACGTTGGAGGTTATAGTGCGAGGTATGCCCATAGGAAATGAGAGAAAACGGCCATCCTCTCGATGGAGTTATCTTCTAGATCATTACCTAGAAGGGAAATTAATTTGTGGTGGTTAACATACTTAGCTTAGGAACTGTTAATCTTCCCAAGAAGCTATGTCAGTTTTCCTAAGAGCCAAATAAATTATATTAAAGTAACTATTATTAGTTTTGATATAAGGATAAAGTGCACAAATTTATTTTGTTTTCACAAACTAAATCATTTCTTTTATTTCTGTTATTTTTAGAAACAGTGGGAGGTTCTTTTAGTTCTTTGGTCGTTATTCTCCACTAGAATAAGCTAATGGGTCCAAACTATGTGGACTGGAAGAGGAACCTGGACATAATACTCACAGCTAAAGAGTATAAGTATGTCCTTTACAAGACCTGCCTTGTTATCGCGAAAGGTTCAACCACTAAAGAGCGAGAGGCTAAGAAGGCGTGGAAAAAGGCTGACGAAATGGTACACTGCTATATGTTAGCCTATATGTCTAATGTGCTCCAGTCAAAACATGAGCACATGGCTTTTGCGTTTGATATTAGTTAGTCACTAACCACTATGTTTGCGGACAAGAGCCAGCCCTCAAGGCAGTAGACTCTTCGAACTATAATTAACACTAAGATGGCTGAGGGAGCATCAATCAGAAAGCACATACTCAAGATGATTTTTGCTTTTGAGGAAGTAGAAATCTTAGGGGTTGTCATTGACGCCAAGAGCCAAGTGGATATGGTTCTCGAATCTCTACTGGGTTCTTTTACTCAGTTCAAGTTGAATTACAACATGAACAAGTTAAACATGAGTTTAATTGAGTTGATGAAGGAACTCCAGATGGTAGAGAAGGCCATGAAGCCTCAATCAAAGGCTATGATTGCTAAGGCTTTTTCCTCTAGAATTGGGCCCAAGCCTAGAAAGTTCAAAAGGAAGAAGGGAAATGCTATGGCCTAACTCAAGACCCAGCCTAAAGACAAACTCAAGGGCAAGTGCTTCAAATGCTGAAAGAAGGAACACTGGAAAAAGGAGTGTCCAGATCTTCAAGCCAAGAAAAACCCCACAGGTAATATTTTCTATCTAGAGTCTTTATCAATGGTTGGATCAACTTCCACTTGGATTGTTGATTCATGGGCCACTGATCATATCTGTAACTCCTTGCAGGGGTTTAGAAAGATTAGAAGACTTAAGAAGGGCGAACATGGGTTACACGTGGGAAATGGAGCACAAATCTGGGCCCTTGCAGTGGGAGAGCTAGATCTTCTTTTTTTTTTTTATTTATTGTAATAGAATAGTGATTTTAAAAGATATTTTATATGTACCTGGATTTCATCAAAATTTGATTTCAGTTGTGAAACTAATAAATTAAGGATATTCTGTATCTTTCCATTATGGTATTTCTATCAGTAGAGATGGAGAAATTTTATGTACTTGGCACATGTATGAAATTCTATTCTTCTTAAACCCTATTAACAATCAATTAAATAACGCCCAATCTGAACCTTTAACTAGGAAGAGAAAGACCAATGTCAATGACTTATATCTTTGGCATCTAAGGTTGGGTCATATCAACTCAACCAGTATTCAGAGGTTAATCCATGATGGGCCCTTGGGCTCGTTGAGATTGCAAAATTGGCCTCAGTGTGAATCTTCCATAATGGAAAAGTTGACCAAAAGGTCATTTATCCCAAAGTCGGATAGAGCCAATGAGATATTAAGTCTTGTTAACACTGATGTGTGTGGTCCCTTGTCTACACTAGCTAGAGGGGGTTTTGAGTACTTCATCACTTTTCACGGATGATTGTATGATGTTTGGTTATATTTACCTGATAAGACACAAGTCTGACTCTTTTGACAAGTTTAAGGAGTTTAAGACTGAAGTGGAGTGTCGGACAGGTAAACTAATCAAGACCTTACGATCAGATCATGATGGAGAGTACCTCCTTGGTAAATTTAAGGACTACATGGTACATCATGGGATAGTATCCTAGCTCTCTACACCGGTGACACCCCAGTAAAACAGAGTAGCTGAGAGATGGAATGTGACATTGATGGAAATGGTACGAAGTATGATGTCTCATGCTGCTCTTCCAGTGTCTTTTTGGGGATATGCCCTGAGAACAATGACATACATTCTGAACTTGGTACCTTCCAAGTCAGTACCTAGGACTCCCTATAAGATGTGGACTGGGCATAAGCCAAGTCTGAATCATCTCAGGATATGGGGTTATCCAACTTATGTACTGGTCAAGAGAGATAAGTTGGAACAAAGATCAGAATTATACTATTTTGTTGGGTATCCAAAAAGGGAGAAAAAGTGGTTACTTTTATCATCCTAAGGAGTAGAAAGTACTGGTTTGTACCAATGCGAAATACTTAGAGGATTATCAAAGTACTTCTACTAAAGGTTCAACTAGGTTAGAACTTGAGGAGAAGTTATCTTCAAAATCAACTTCTTCTGACCTGATTGTGGAACAAGAAGAGGCACAACCTCAAAAGCCTGCACATATGAAGCCTCGTTGTAGTGGGAGAGTGTCTAGGGTTCTGGAGAAATGGACTGGAGAAGCTTTCAAGCTAGTCTCCGACCATCAGGAATAAGACCCCACTAGATATGAGGATGCTATTGCTGATGCCAATGCAAATCTTTGGCATGAAGCAATGAAAGCCGAGATTGAGTTTATGTACTTCAATCAGGTTTGGGATCTTGTAGCTTCACTTGAAGGGATAAAACTCATTGGGTGTAAATAGGTATACAAGAGGAAGAGGGGAGCGGATGGGAAGATGGAAACCTTGAAAGCTAGGCGTGTGGCAAAAGGGTATACTCAGAAGGAGGGAATCGATTATGAGGAAACCTTTTCCTCAGTAGCCATGCTCAAGTCCATCCATATCCTTTTTGGTATCGTATGTTATTATAACTACGAGATATGGCAAATAGATGTCAATACAACATTTTTAAATGGCCATCTTAGCGAAGACATCTATATATCCCAACCGGAAGGCTTTATTGCTAAAGGCCAAGAACATATGATTTGCAAACTTAAAAAGTCCATTTATGGACTTAAGCAGGTATCAAGAGCATGGAACATTCGTTTTGATGAAACTATAAAGTCTTATGATTTTATTCAAAATGAGGATCTACCATGCGTGTACAGGAAACTTGAAGGCATTAATGTAGTTTTTCTTGTCTTGTATGTGGATGGCATTCTATTCATCGAAAATGATGTAGGTCATTGTCATCTACGAAAGTTTAGATGTCTAGTCAATTCAGTATGAAGGACTTGGGAGAAGCCAGTTACATTCTCGGGATTAATCTTCTTAGAAATAGGAAGTAGAGAATGTTAGGATTATCCCAAGCGATATACATTGACAAGATGCTGGCCAAATACAGCATGAACTCATGTAAAGGAGCTCTAATTCCTTGCAGACATGGGTTGCCTTTTTGTTCAAGGGACTGCCCTAAGTCTCAATAAGAAAAAGATAGAATGAGTAGGATTCCATACGCTTCGGTTGTGGGAAGTCTCATGTACGCCATGCTATGTACAAGGCCAGATATCTGCTTTGCCGTAGGCTTACTTAGTAGATATCAATCAAACCCTGGAGAGGTTCATTGGCAAGCTGAAAAGCATATTCTTAAGTACCTCAAAGGAATGAGAGATTATATGTTGGTTTACAGAGCTAATGACTTGGTTCTTATAGGATACACAGACTCAGACTTCTAGGCAGATAAGGATGAGAGAAATCCACTAGTGGATATGTTTTCACCTTGTCTAGAGGAGCCATTTCATGGAGGAGTATCTAGCAATCTTGCATTCCTGACTTAACCATAGAAGCTCGAGTATGTGATAGCTTCGGAAGAATCCAAGGAAGCAGTCTGGCTCCGGAAGTTCCTTTCAGAACTTGGAGTCGTGCCTTACATGGACAGGCTGATTGTGATGTATTGTGATAACACTGGAGCAGTATCACAATCCAAAGAGCCTAGGAACCACAAGAAGGGGAAGAACATCGAGAGGAAGTACCAACTGATCTGGGATTTCATCCAGAGACGGAAAATCGTGGTGGAATAAATTGCCATAGAGAATAATCTAGCAGATCCATTCACCAAGCATTTGGCTGAGAGAGTCTTCAAGAGACACTTAGACTCCATAGGTGGCCACCTACGGACTTACTTAGTCTTAGACTGCAAGTGGGAGATTGTTGGGAAATATACCATTTTAGACTAGGTTTCTGATGCAAACATCGAAATGTTTTAATAAAAGAATTTATTCTTAGAAATTATTTGTGAATTTATATTTTATTTGTGCATAATTACATTTGGAAAAGACCCATTGTGTTTAAGTAAATGGTCCATGTGAATGGTAGTCTTTCACAGTAAGGTATGGATCACGAGTTACTTACCACATAAACATTCGTTCTTAACTGATTGATGAGAATAGGAATCTCACCATGTCTAGGTTATTATGTTGTGAATTTGAAATGGGGAATGGCTTACCATTAGCTAGTGAGTAGCCCACTCACTTCATGACATAAGCGTATTTCGAATACCTAGAACAGAACTTGTAGTAGTGGTTTCTAAAAGTACTATATGGTAGAAACCTAGACTACTACTGCTACAGTATGAACTTATACTCTACGACTTGAGTATGAGTTGGTGGTCTAACGAAGCTGCAAGCATTTACTTTGATATGCTTTAGTTGAGGTTCTATCATTGGACTAATATACTTGCATGTTGGGTATATGTGATTAGTTAGTTAAGGCAAACTTGTACAAAATAGTTTTTATATTATATTGCCCCTTGTGGTTGTCTGAATGATCTAAATATCCAAGGTCCTGGGAAAAATGACTTTGACGTTTGTTTTAGGATAGTGCCCTTGGAAAGCGGAAATAATTCAGGAAGTCGTGGATTATTAGACTAGAAGCCTAAGGATGGTAGATGCCATTTAGAAAGGTGTTATTATATTTCTTCCTCTCTAACGCACGGCGATGTATAGAAGGGTATTTTAGTTATTTCACCTGTAGGTCGGAGACTTTGCAAATGCAGTATTGTCCTTGGGGTTAATTATTTCCTTATGGTGATATTAGGAAATATTTAAAATGCAAAATATAACTATTTATATGGTAAGGGTATTTTGGTCATTTTGATAGCCAAGGCAGTATGTCTTTTGGTCCCTAGTATAGACCGTAAATCCTAATTATATACATGCTAAGGAATTGGTCTTAAATTAAAATAAATAGAATTTATTTTATTTAAGTAGCCTGATTTAATTATTGGGCTAGAATAAAATAAAGGTCTACAGAGAGAGAAAATTAATTAAATTAGTTTGGTGGGTTAATTAATTATTCAGGGCTTTGGCCCCATTTGAATAATTAAATATTGACCTAGGACTAAACTAATATAGTCTTGTTAATTGGACTAGTTTATTTGGGCTGGAAAATTAATTATTTACTAGGGCATTTATTTGGTTCTGATTAGAATAATTAATTGGATTGAAGAGGTTAAACTAAGAGTCCAATGGGTCAAATTAAAAATTTAGTTTAACCTAAGGTTTTGTTTAGGTTAAACTAGAGAAAAAAAATGTACGTTGTTTTCTTCTTCTATGAGAAAGAAAAAAAGATGGCCTCTTTTCTCTCTAGAAAAATTCCTTAGTCCTGTGAGTTTTCACCAAACGTGGGTTAGGTAGGCCATATATTGGAAGATCGAGAGGAAATTTGGCGTTCATATACATGCACAGACGCAATAGGAGGCGGGCAGGAATCGCACTAGAGATTTCCACTAGCCCACCTACCTCAGTTCCGCATATTCCAGTCTAGCTAATTTTGAGAATAAAAAAAGGAAATAAAAAAATTTTTTCCCTTCTTCACGAAAGAAGAAGAGTTGCATTTTTTTTCTCTTGTTCTTCAGCTAGTTTTTTTTTGTTGTGTATGGCTTGCAATTTCATCTTGACAACTAACCATGACCATAATGTCTTTGGCTTTAATACTAGTTGATAAAGTATTTTATAAAATAAATCTAGCTTGATGAGTTAAAATAACTAGGGGTTCTAAAATAAATACTAATAAGTTATAGTTTTAAATAATAAATTATGAGTATTATTGCTAATAAATAAACTAGTGTTAAATATTAGATAACACTAAGTCCTAAATAATATTGGTAAATGGTAATATTAAAATAGTACTATTAGTACAATTTATAAATTACACTATAATTTTTAATGAGTAATTAATAGATAATAAATAACCAATAAAATTAATAATAAATGAATTATACTTAATTTTTAATTATTAAATAATAAAGAATATTTTTGGATATAGGTAAATGTTTTAGTAAGGCTACTTATTATGGTCTACAAGGGTCATTTGATATTAATTAATTTTAATATTATATATATATATTAATAAAAGATTTTATTTATTTAAATAATAAAAATATTAATATTTTAATTAATATTCTATTTCCAAACCTCCCTAGCAATTCAAATTTCCTAGAGAAAGTATAATAGTAATTCTAGGTAAAGTAATAAAATTTGTTAATAAAAATAACCTTAGAATTAACAAAGAAAATAATTTTTTGCCATGATTTCCTATTGTTAGAAAAGATTCTTGAACATATTCCCAAACATTAAATAATAAGCTAATCCATTCATGAACATATACTTGAATTAACACATACTAGCACATGGCCAATCTCCTACTAGGCATAATCATCATTCATGGCTTCATTGAAGATTAAGAACATAAACATCTAATCACCATTGGTGTCATATCATCTAGCATGCATCAAACATCTATAAATCTCCTAACAATGATACACATATATTGATTTAAAAAGAAAAATCCATGAGATCTAATCATACATTTCAACTCTCACGTCCTAACTCCATCCCGTTCATCTATATACATATACTCAACCCCCATTTATATTCAATCCTCCTATCAACATCTAAGAGACATAAATTCAGAAATTAAAAGGAAGATTTAACAAGAAATACTTGAAGAGCGGGGCCTTTCGTCCTTCCTAATGGCTTTAACTCTAGTGAGAGATAGAGGAAGAGAGAGAAACTCTCAACTCTCTTGAGTCCTCCTTTTGTGTCTTGCTAGCCGTGGAATTTCTTTAAGCTCGACTGATAGAGAATGGTTTCTCTGCGGGTTAGTAATTCTTCTAGTGTATGTTATAAAGAATATAAGGACCTGAAGGAAAAGTGTAGAGAGAGATACTCTCAACTCCCTTGAGTTCACTTTTTGTTCTCGATATCCATGGCTGATCTTCAAGCTAAAGTGAATGTTTGGGAATATCCTTGTTGGTTAGTTATCCTCTATTTCTACTTATATGGTTTTTGTTCACTATGTGGCTACATTTTATGTGTTTGTGTTCTGGAATGCTACTTCTCTTGCCTACCCGAATATGAACTCTGGATAGTTTGCTATTTTTGTGGTACATTTGTTACTTGGTTATGCTAGTGGCATATGCAATATGAGTCTTGTATAATCGTGGTTGGGTTGGTGCTGCTGTTATCCTTCTTTCTCCCTTGTTATCCTCCCTTACTCTCCTATAAGTTTGTGATATCCCTGTCGATGATATCCTAGCCTATGGTGCTGTTATATGATAATCAGTTGGATACAAGATTGTTAGCTGAATGTAGTGGGTTGTGTGTGCATATCCTTCTCATCTGGGAACAACTGATGTCTTTTGGTTTAGCCTTTCTCCCTGGTCATCTGATATGCCATCAAATGGGTTTCTTTGATCTTCATAAACCACTATTTTTATGTGAATACCAATTTGTCAGTCCCTCCCTGCTAGTTTCTCATATGCGGTATTCTGCCTAGGAATTATATCTGATTTCAAACTTACCTAACCCACCTCTTTCCTAACCTATAATCCTTCAGCTCGTAGCTTCTTTCCATGACTGTCAGTTAGTTAGTTTACCAAACCCAGGAAAACATTATCCTATCTCTAGGTGTCAGTCATCTTTCCTTTATCTGTTTGGCTATATCCGTTTTTATCTTGATCTGAGGGCCTGGACCTAATGGTCTAGACCAGACATCATAATCAAGGTCACAAAAAGGGGGTTATATCAGTTATATTACCTAGGGCAGGCTCACTAGATAAGTCATGGAGTTGCCCAATATGAACCCCCCAACTTTCTCCCAACTTTTCGAATCGAATTCCTTAATCCCTACCACCCCCTCTGTCATCTATCCTTCCAGTCAGAGTGAACCAACACCAGGCCCCAGAAACATCCAAACCTTCTTGCCCAGTGTTTGTCCAATTGGGGAGCATGAACCCTGAAGTTCTTGAGACCTCTATCTCTCCTGAACCCTTTGTGGGGGACAACACAAACTCTCAACCGAAACCACTGTCCCCTCTCAAACCTTTGGACTCCAATCAAATAACTCATAATTGGGCTGATATTGTGAAAGGGAACCATGTACAGCAGAATGGAATGAGACTAAGCTATATTCCCAGCTCGAGTAATCTCATTGACATTGATGCAATGGACTTAGTGGATGCTGAGGGCAAGCTAGGTTTCTTCTTTGTTGGGATGTTTGCGGGCAGGTTTCCTGGAATGAAGGTAGTCATGGACCTCACTAAGCATTGGGGTGTTCAATCTAAGGTGCACAATCATGCTTCTGGGTGGTTGATTTTTCGCTTTAGAACGGATGCCGAGAGGCAACAGGTTCTTCGTGGGGGACCTTTTGCTATGTTTAGACGTTCTTATGCTCAAGATGATGCCGTTGGAATTTGATTTCTCCCTCGATAAAGTGAGCATAATGCCCATATGGGTCACGTTTCCAGACTTGCCTCTGGGCTGCTGGAACAAGAGAGCTTTAATTAAAATTGCCTTTTCTATTGGCATTCCAGTTATGACCGATATGCTTACTGCAATATTTGATCGTGTGTCATATGCCAGAGTTCTGGTCGAAGTGGATGTGTCCAAGCCTCTAGTGAAAGTTATGCTAATTCAATTGCCATCCGGTAAGATCAAGCAGCAGGCAGTGAGATTTGAGTTTGAACCGTCCTACTGTAGTTTCTGCTATAAATTTAGGCATGTCACGGAGGCATGTATGGGGAAAAAAATTAAAAGAAAGGAACAGATGGTGGCTCCCACGACTGATAGAATTAACATAGGGTAAAAGGAAAAGATAAACAAATGGACAAGGCCTTTGTCTGCACTAGTTGGATAGAACAAATAGCTACGATCACCCTCACCTTGTGGGAAAAAGAATTTAAGCAATAATAAAGGGAAACAACCTGTAGGATTTCTATCATGCATAATTAGATTAAGCGCAGCGGAAAACAACAAGAAATCCACGCCATGGATCACGGGTTTGCAATAGAAACGGGGAAAATGAGAAGATGGCGTTTATTACCTTGTGAAGCCGGAATTCAAAAATTTTAGAAACAAGAACGCAGGCGCGATCCAGATTATCCAAAACCGTTCACTACAGCTCAACTGAAGTCCAAGAAAGAACTCCCTCTAATGATAATCCACACAAGGTTGAATTCTCACAATCTCACAATTCTATGCTAGTAGAATTCGGGAGGCTAGGGTTTTGATCAAGAAGAGAGACGGCTAGGGTTTGATCAAGAGAGAGGCAGAGAAACGGTTTCTCTGTTATTGTGTGAATAGTTTGTCTCTCAGCCTAAGGAAACCGTTTCCTTATATTTATAAATTTATAATTACCATAAATTGCAACTTAGTCCTTCAACGTCCAATTGTCAACAAATTGGTCCTCGAAGTTTACTTAATTACAATTAGGTCCCATGAATTATAACAAACTTATAATTCACCTATAAATATATTCCTTTCTCTTAATTAACCCCACAATATTATCAAATAATATGTTTGAGCATTCAAACCTTTATTGTGTGTGACCCATTAGGTTTCCTGGTCTTATTGGTAGCATAATATGAATTAATTATAACAATATTAGAATTAATAATCCTTAATAAAATAAAGGATTAAATTTATTAATTCTCTAATTAATAAATTCATATTTTGCATATCAAGAGCGACATCTAGCAATGACTCTTGACCACCCAAAAGTCCAGAAAGTCAAGTGGCTTGACATGAACCTTTCAATAGTAAATTATCAGTGCAATAAACTCCTTTCAACATACAATATCTCATTCAGTCTAGAGCATGGAATTAGTGCCAACTCCCTCTAGAATATTATTAATTCTGCCCCAAATATTTTAGTACTTGTTCAAGAAATCCATTACTTGATATGTGTATCAATTGGAACCATTTCCATCATATAGTCGCTTTAGCCAAGGACTTCATGAGTAATGATTTCTACAAGTGGCCTTGAGATATACTCTCCTACTATTAGGAGTGGTGAATCCTTTATTGACCCTATCAACTACTTTCGTTTACTTTATGTTGTACCCAATATTCATCCCATAGGCGGTCCTAGATAAGACTCCAAAGATTAGAATCAAAGTACAACGCTCGATAAACAAAGTACCCTGGAGATCTCAAGTCTAAGGATACTTGCACACTTGCTATAATGAGATTCTATCACTGGCACTAAATAGTTATCCAAGTGATTATCTCGTAGCTAGGTCATCCAATGAACTTGTTTCAAAACAAGCATCCACACGTTAATCCTAAGTATCCTAATACCCATAGATATGAGAACCACCACTTGATCCAATCAAGAGATATAACATGTGCCAGTCTTGGCGTATTAATAATGTCCCATCTTATTAATACTATGACTGGGGATTATTTAAGTACAAACACTGCATAGTATAGTAGGAATCTCACATCATGATCTCTATCATGATTTCCTTAAAACTGTGTTGTACTAGGGACTTTATCTAACGGTTTGTATACATATTTAGATATAACAATCAAATTGAAAGATAAAGAATGCATGTTATTAATTTAATATGTAATATACATGGTACAAGTGATTACCTCTAGGGCACAACACTAACACAACCTGCCAACTGTTTGGATAAGGATAATAGCCACATCATGCACAGTACATTGCCTGTGCCTGTGTGCAATAAGCATGGAATAGGCATGACTACCTCCAATGATAAACAAGGACAAAGTGGGGCTGCTAAACATGATGCACCCTCCTTATCTGTTGGACGTAAGAGACCAAATCAGGGATAAAAGAGGTCGGTCCAGGGTAAGACATAGGGGACACCAACAATGGCAATCAAAATCACAGTTGAATGTACATTTTGAAAACAAAAGTTCTGTTTGTTCTACTAGGATCGAAGGCTGTGCTGACGATGCTCCAAAGGACATGGGGAATGCCAATAAGGCAACAGTTTAGGTAAAAAAATTTATTTGTTCGGTATGGAAGAAAAATGCACAGAGCAGTGTTGACTTGATTGGTGCCCAAGATTGGTGCCCAATGGGCACTAATTAGTCCTCAATAAGAATAGCATGCTGGAATATCGAGGGTTTAACAAGACCCTCAAGCATCACGAGGTTCAGAAGTTTACTTCGAAACATCGTGTAGACGTTATTGGATTGCTAGAAACAAAGCTGACTGTTGTTGGGCTGGACAATATTATACAAACCAAATTCTCTAATTGGTCAGCTATTCATAACTTGGTGGAATCAGATAGTGGTAGAATTGTCATCTTATGGAATGGTGTAAGGGTGGATGTCCAATTAATCCATTGCACGCCTCAAGCTATTATTGTGCGCATCACATGTAAGATTTCTCATACTACATATTTCTTCACTTTTGTTTATGCTTACAATTTTGTTGTGGCACGTAGAAGCTTATGGGAGGATATTCAATACTTATCTTCTTTGCTGTCAGAGGTATGGATCCTTATGGGGGATTTTAATTCTTATTTACATATGGATGATAAACTTGGCAGTTCATTACATTCGACATATGAAATTAGGGACTTTGTGTCATTATGTGCTGACACTGGCCTGAAGGACCTACCCTATGAAGGGCCACGATTTACTTGGACAAATTCTTGGGTGTGGTCCAAACGTGATAGAGTTATGGGTAATGATGCATGGTTTCAGGGCTCTATCCAGGCATCAGTGGAGTTTTTCCCCATTGGCTGCATTTCTGATCATAGTCCTGCTATTTAGTCAGTGGTTGAAAACAGTGTGGGATCATTACATCCATTTAGGTTCCTTAATCTTTAAGGCTGACCATGAATCATTCTAGAATGTTGTAAAAAGGGTTTGGGATCGGCCATACATGGGTTTTCACTAGTTCACCCTCTGTCATCGATTGAAAATGCTAAAGCGTGACTTGCGGAGACTAAGCAAACTGGAATTCTCTCACCTATCTGATCGTGTTGAACAAGTGAACCAGGCTATACTCAATGCCCGATAGCTATCACTTGCTAACCTTGTGGATCAAAATCTTATTGCACACTTCAAAGAGTGTAAACAATCAGCATGGCATTTCGTGGAGGCAGAATTCAAGTTCTACGAGCAACTTGCTAAAGGAAGGTATGTAGCTCACGCTGACAAGAATACTCGTTACTTCTTCAACATTGTCAAAAGAAATAAAAAGAGGAGTTTCATCGCTTCAATTCTCAAGGAGGATTGGTAGCATGACCAATAGCCCAAACGATCCTGCTAATGAATTTGTGGATTATTACCTGAAACTTCTTGGGACTAAGGTGGACTGCCAGGGAATCAATGTGGACTTTGTTAGAGCTAGTCCAATAGTACCTCATGACCTGAAGATGGACTTGGTTAGGGACGTTACTATCCAGGATATCAAATTAGCCTTGTGGGATATTGGTGATTGCAAAGCTCCCGGCCCTGATGGATACTCTGCCTTATTTTTCAAGAAAGCTTGGGGTACAGTTGGGCAGAGTCTTTTTGACTCTATTTCAGAATTCTTCACTTCTGGTAGAATTCTTAAGCAGATTAACCATTCTATTATTACCTTGGTTCTGAAATATGATCATGCTGAGATGGTGGGTGACTATTAGCCTATTTCTTGCTGTAACGTGGTCTACAAGATCATTTCTAAGATTCTGGATAACAGACTTAAATTGGTAGTACCTCACCTTGTGGACACTTCACAGTTAGCATTCATACAAGACAAACTCATGGCTGATAATATCTTGAAGGTTCAAGAACTTATATGTATGTATAGTAGAACAAGAGTTTCTTCTCAATGTACAATTAAGGTGGACCTAAGGAAGGCTTATCACTCAATTAATTAGGATTTCTTCTTGGATTTACTTACAGAACTTGGGTTCCCTCCTCTTTTCGTGAATTGGATTGAGCAGTGTGTGACCACTACTTTGTTTTCTGTTGCTATCAATAGGACTGTCCATGGTTTCTTTACTGGAGCTAAAGGTCTGCACCAAGGGGATCCAGTCTGCCCCCTGATGTTTGTCATTTGCTTAGAATATTTCTTACGGGTTGTCAAAGTGCACACACTTGGGATGATAGCTTGGGACTTTATTCAACTATCATCCCAAGTGTAATGACCTAAGGATTATTCACCTTGCTTTTGCGGATGACCTTATGTTGTTTGCTATGGGTGATTTTTCTTCTATCCGCATTCTCCTTGACTGCCTAGAAGAATTTAAAAGATGCTCGGGTCTTGAAATCAATAAGGATAAGTCTAATATTTATCTTGCTGGGATCCGTACGAATGATGAGGAGAATATTCTAGAAGATACGGGCATACCTATTGGCGAATTTTCGTTCCGCTACCTTGGCCTGCCAATCATGAATGGTAAAATTTGGCTTACTTACTACAAACCATTGCTTGATTACATTGGCTCATACATTGGCTGATGGTCCATTCGTTCTCTCTCTTATGCTGGGCGCCTGCAACTGATCCAATCTGTTCTCCAAAGGGTTGAGTGTTTCTGGTTGTCTATTCTCCCTATACCATCTACCGTTATTTATCAGTTGGATAGGATGGCTAGGGATTTCTTGTGGAACTCAAAGAATTCTTTGGTAATCTAGAAGAATATTTGTCTTCCAAAGACTGAGGGTGGACTTGGATTGCATAACTTGCACACTTCAAATGGAGTGCTACTGTCTAGAATCATTTGGGACATCTAAGCAGAGAAACAATCATTGTGGATCAAATGGGTAGACCATTATTATTTGAAGGGTAGATCTGTTAGGGAGATCGATTATCACAGGGAACATTCCCCCTTATTTCGTAGACTATTAGCTATTAGAGACATGATCCTAGAGCGTAAACGGGTTACTCACTATGCGGATGATCTTCTTCATTCTTGGGCCATGTGTACTAATTCTTTCACTTGTCTTACTTATTACTATCTGAGATCAATTGCACAGACTGTGTATTTGGCCAATACTATATGGAAGTAGGGACTGACACCCAAACACTTTTTCATTCTTTGGTTGTGTGCTAAGGGTAGGCTTAAAACCAAGGATGCACTTGTGTTCAAGCTTGATGACTTGTCGTGTCCTTTGTGTAAGTCACATCCGGAAATGATTAATCATCTATTTTTCAAATACTCAATTTCTGCTACTATTTGGATGGAAGTGAAAAGGTGGCTAAGTTTACCAAATGCTTTGAATTCGTCCAAAGCTTGTCTTAGGTGGTATATGTGTGCCAACTGTAGTACTTCATGGTTTACTAGAGCTAAGTCTACTGCTTTAGCGGCCAGTTTTTACTACATCTGCTATGCTTGTAATAAGGCCATTTTTGAGGGTACGGTCTGCCAACCATTGGAGATTGTAAAAAAGATTAAAACACATGTGTACAGTATTATTTTTATTTTGTACCATAATGTTGTGCCTAGTTTTGAGGACTGTACTAGGAACCACTAGTTTGTAGTCTTCTTGACTGTAAACTAGTAAATCCATGTAAATTCTTTTTTTTTTTTATTAATATTAATCTATTTACATTTACATAAAAAAAAAAGTCATTCTTCTATTTGTGCTATCTTCTATCTAGTGTGGTATCTGTTTGTACTGTGTGGTTGTATTGCATTCTGGTCCTTTGTTTGCTTCATGCCTACCCGACTGTGATTACTGGGTAGTTTTGTTGGTATGTCAGAGAATATGATAGTGATGCTATGCTATGGTTGCAGATGATAGATGGGTCCTACCTGAGTTTCTTGTTTGGTGTTGTTGATATCCGCCATTTCTTTCTTGTTCTAATATTGTAATTTTCTGGTTTTAATTTGGGACTTGGCACCCGGTCTATGGTGTTTTTAACTTTTGAATTAGGGTTTTGGTTTATCCTTTTTACCTGACTATTGTGGGGTGTTTACGTCTCTTTTCTATCCTATGTGTGATCTGTGTTCTTCGTTGAGTCTTACCATCATATGCTATACCAGCCTTTTATTGTGTTTAATCTACAAACTAGTTTGTCAACCTCAGTTAACTGACTTCCTCGGTATGAACTCCTACTTGGGAGCCAGGTCCAAATTCAAATTTTCCTCTACTCGTTGCATTCCTAGCCTATAGAATTGTAGTTAACATTTGGCCCTTATAGCTGTCAGTATACAATTCTACCTACCCAGGTAAAAACAAATCACAAAGTTTCAAAACCCTTTCCAGCTGCCATTCTACTATATCGGCCCTCCTTTTGTTCTAGGGGCCTGGACCTAATGGTTCAAACCAGAGGATGAAAGAAAGCAAACAAATTTGCAGTTCCAACTGCTTCCCCACCCCGACCAGTCTCACCATATAGTCCACCAAGGCCACTCAAAATGCATAACAATAACCCATCCTCCCTCTACGTGGTACTGAAGTCCACATACCCCACTCTATCAGAGTTATCTTACCCCCATTATCCGACCCTTGAAAAGTCCAATGCCACATGCACTGTGTCCCCTACTATAGGGAGCATGTCCTCTCCTGATGATTCTCTATCTTTTGAGTCCCCTGTCCTTTGTGTGGGTGAGACCGACACCTCTCAGCCAGAGAAACAGCCTGATCCTAAACTTTTGGAAATCAAGCAACCTCTACGTACTTGGGTAAATGTTGAAAAGGGAACCATGAGCAGTGTAATGGAATGAGATTAAGCCATATCCCCAGCTCAGGTGAATTCATTGACATTAATGTGCTCGACTTTGAGGATGCAGAGTTAAAATTGGGCTATTGTTTAATTGGGATGTTTGTGAGAAGATTCCCCAGCATGAAAGCTATGATGGAGCTCACTAAACAGTGGGGAGTTCATTCTAAGGTGCACACACATGCCCTTGGCTGGCTTATTTTTCGGTTCTCATCGGATGAAGATAGGCAGGCGGTTCTTCATGGGGGGCCATTTGCAGTGTTTAGTAGGTCTATTATGCTAAAGGTTATGCCATCTGAATTCGATTTCTCCTTAGATGAGGTAAGCATAATGCCTATATGGGTGACGTTTCCAACACTACCTCTCGATTATTGGAACAATAAGGCACTAAGCAAAATTGCATCTGCTATTGGCATCCCCATTATGATAGACATGCTTACTACCAGGCTTGATAGACTTTCCTATGCTAGAGTTCTGGTGGAAGTTGATGCTTCTAAACCCCTAGTGACAGTGGTGCCACTTAGACTACCATCGAGAAAAATCAAATAGCAATCTGTGAGGTTTGAGTTCGAGCCTGCTTTCCGTAATCACTACTGAAAATTCAAGCATAACTCAGTTACTTGCATGGGAGAAAAGATGAAAAAGAAAGAACAATTACTGAATACTATGGTTGATGATGTGAGTATTCGGCAAAAGGGCAGGCCAACAAAAAAGAAGAGGCCACTGTCTGCACCGGCTGGAGATAACAAACAACTACGGTCACTTTCACTTGGAGAGACATGTTCTATGTGCATTCACAAGGGAAAGGAACCAGTCCAGCATCCTGAACACGAAGGCATGCTGAAACCGCTATCTGGAGCATTGTCTACTACACAGGTGGTTAGCCAGTATTCTTCTATGCACAACTGGTGCCATGCTAGGCCTGATACACCTAATGCCCTGACTATGGTTGTCAAGCCACTAAACCAGATAAGGGAAAGGAGTGGGCGTTCCAGGAGAAGACGTACGGGGCGTTTCCAATCCCGATCAAATTCAAGAGTGAATGTATAATTTCAAAATACTTCCATGATCCCTCCCAGTATGAATGATGCCAGTATGGATGAGTTTCCTAAGGCAATGGTGAAAGTGGGTAAGGCAACTGTGCAAGCCACAAGGTTCATTCGTTCTCTATGGAAAAAATATGCTGACCGTAGTTTTGATTTGATTGGTGCCCAACGAGCACTAGTTAATTCCCAATGAGAGTCACATGTTGGAATATTAGAGGGTTCAATATGACCCTAAAACAACACAGGGTTCAGGAGTTTATCTCTAAACATCGTGTGGACATTATTGGATTATTGGAAACAAAGTTGACTTTGGATAGGCTTGAGAATATCCTTCAAAACCAGTTCCCTATTTGGTCGGTCCTACATAACTTGGTTGAGTCGGATGGGGGTAGAGTGGTCATCTTGTGGAATGGAGCTATGGTGGATGTCCAACTCTTCAACTACATAGCTCAGGCTATTACTGTTCACATCACTTATAAGGTTACTCATGTTGCTTATTATTTTACTTTTATCTATGCTTACAATTCTGTCGTTGCATGAAGGCCATTATAGGAGGATTTTCAGTACTTATCTACCATGCTCTTGGAGCCATAGATCCTTATGGGAGATTTTAACACCTACTTATATGTGGATGACAACTTTAGTGGTATGTCGCCATCAAATTATGAAATTAAGGATTTCACTTCTATTTATGTGGAGACAGGCCTGGAGGATCTTCCCTATGTAAGGCCGAGGTTTACTTGGACAAATTCAAGGGTTTGGTCTAAGCTAGATAGGGTTATGGGTAATGAGGCATGGTTCCAGAGCCATGCCCAAGCATCTGTGGAGTTCTTCCCCATTGGTTATGTGTCTGGTCATAGCCCCTTCCTTTGGTCACTGGTTGACAACCAAGGGGATTAGTTCAACCGTTCATGTTCCTTAATTTCTGGGCTGACCATCACTCGTTTCTTGACTTGGTCAAAGGAGTATGGGATCATTCATACACAGGTTTCCACCAGTTCACTCTCTGTCGCCGATTGAAATTCTCTCATCTATCTGATCGTGTTGAACAAGCAAACAGAGCTATCCAAAGTGCACAAGAGCAATTACTTAGAAACCCTATGGACATGGACCTTATTGCACAGTACAAGAAGTGTAAGCTATCAGCTTAGTGTCTTGTGGAGGCAAAAATGAAGTTCTATCGGCAACTTGAAAAAGGAAAGTATGTGGCTCAAGTAGACAAGAATACGCGCTACTTCTTTAACATAATCAAACAGAACAAAAAAAGGAGCTTCATTGCATCGATTCTTAAGGAGGATGGTACTATGATAGACAGTCCAAAGGCTTTAGCTGAGGAATTTGTTGAATAATACCATAGACTACTGGGGATGAGGGTACAGTGCCAGCGCATCAATGTGGATTATGTTCATGCTAGACTTATGGTTCTTCATGATCTGAAGGCTGACTTGGTTAGGGGGGGTCACGGATTAGGATATTAAAATGGCCCAGTGGGACATTGGTGACTGCAAAGCACCGAGTCCAGATGGGTATTCTGCCTTATTCTTCAAGAAAGCTTGGGGTGCGGTTGCACTGAGTCTCTGTAATGCGGTTAGGGAATTCTTTATATCTGGTAGAATCCTCAAGCAATTAATCATTCAGTTATTACTCTGGTTCATAAGTCTGATCATGCGGAGAGGATAGGGGACTATAGAGCTATTTCGTGTTGTAATGTGGTGTACAAGATCATTTCAAAAATTTTAGCAGACTGGCTTAAAATTGTTCTCCCTCTTCTTGTGGACATCTCGTAGGTAGCATTCATTCATGACAAACTCATGGCAGACAACATCTTACTGGTTTAGAAGCTTATGCGAGCGTATAGTAGGACAAGAGTCTCTCCTCGGTGTACGGTTAAGATGGACCTAAAGAAGGTATATGACTCAGTTAGCTGGATTTTCTTACTGGAATTATGTAATGAACTGGGTTTTCCGCATCTTTTCGTTGACTGGATTGAACAATGTGTTACTACTACATCTTTCTCAGTTGCTATCAATGGGACGGTACAGGGTTTCTTTAGAGGTGCAAAGGGTTTTCGACAAGGGGATCCGATTTCTCCTATGCTGTTTGTCATTTGCGTAGAATATTTCTCTCGTGTCGTCAAAGTACACACACTTGGGACTACATTCAACTACCATCCCAAGTGCGAGGTTTTAAGGATTACTCACATTTCATTTGCTGATGACATTATGCTGTTTGCCAAGGGTGACCATTCTTCTGTTCGGATTCTTCTTGACTGTCTGGAGGAATTTAATTATTGCTCTGGTCTTGCTGTTAACAAGGATAAATCTAATATTTACCTAGCTGGAATTAGTAGCACTGATCAGGAGGGTACTCTGGCTAATACGGGCATTCCCATTGGCCATTTCCCATTTTGCTACATTGGCTTAGCAATCATAATTGGTAGAATCTACCCCTCTTGCTACAGACCTTTGCTGGATAGAATTGTCTCTTACATTGGCCATTGGTCTACACGCTTTCTTTCTTTTGCTGGGCGCTTCCAACTTATCTAGTCTGTACTTCAAGGGGTTGAGTGTTTCTAGTTGTCCATCCTTCCTACTCCGTCTACTGTGATTAGTCAATTGGATAGGATGGCTCGGGATTTCTTGTGGGACTCCAAAAAGTCATTGGTTTCCTGGAAGGATATTTGCCTTCCCAAAAACGAGGGAGGACTTGGATTGCAATATCTACAGACTTGGAATGTCGTTATGGATTCTGATTACTAAAATAGGATGGACGATATATAAGATATATACATACTCTATGAAATTAGGAATAGATAAAATTACACAGAGGTTTTTTTGAAAGAAATAACCATGACCTATCTTAATCTGCTTCTTCTTCTGAAAGTCATAGAAAACCTAGTCGTCATAGTTGTTTTTCCTAGCACAAAAACTATTGTGTTTTCTTGAGCACCATTCTCATGTTGATTTTATTAGAAACAATCCTATGCTTGGATTGTAGTGTTTTGACAGAACGAAGAAGAAGGCATTCTTTGCGTTTGCTACATCGTGCATCAGAGAACACTAATTGGAAAAATTTTGTTTTATAGAGGCACAACATAAGGTATAATTCTCTCTTGTTTTGATTATGTTAATACATAAACGGGATCCTCGGTATGGGATTCTCATTTCTTCTGCTACAAAAATTTGGCCTTTGCATGGAGAATTCCTAACATATTGATGCCAGTTTCCAATTTGATAAGGATGATTATAAATCCCAATCTGGCTGTGTTTTTACTTTTTATGGTGAGGTAGTTAGTTGGAAAAGTTCTAGACAAGATGCAACTATCGATTCAATCACTGAAGTTGAGTATATAGTTGCTTCTGAAGCAGCAAAAGAAGTGGTCTAGATTAAGAAGTTTATAACGAACTAGGAGTGGTACTTAACATTGTTTATATAATACTCTTATATCAAGATAACAATTGAGCCATTACACATGCAAATGAACCACAGTATCATCAACAATCGAAACATGTACTTATACGTTATTACTTGATTAGAGAAATCATTAGTAGAAAAGATGTAAAAATAGAGCGTGTTCCTACTGATCCGAACATAGTTGATTCACTCACAAAAAGCATTATCATATATATATATGGGAGATTGTTAGGATTATGCCATAAAGGTAATCATTTGTACAATCTATTTTGCACAATAAATCAATAAAAAACATTTTTTATCTTCAGTTCCTTGTTTCATATGTGTATGTGTATAAAACTAAACGATAAAGTCCCTACCACAATGGATAGTATTAAGAAAATCATGATAGAGATTATGATATGAGATTTCTACAACACTATGTAGTACATGTGCTTAAACTATCCCTATTCGTAGTATTAATGAGATAGAACATTGTTAATGCACAAAGACTAGCACGTGTTATCCTTCGTGAGTAGAATAAGTAGTGGTTCTTCCATTCGTGAGTATTGTGATACTTAAAGTTATCATGTGGATTCTTGTTAATCGAAAAAGTTCATTGGATGACCTTGCTATGAGATAATCACATGGATAACTATTTAGCACTAGAAAGAGAATCTCATTATAGTAAATGTGCAAGTTATCCTTAAACTTGTTTATTGAGCATTGTACTTTAATTCTAATCTTTGGAGTCTCATCTGAGGCCGCCTATGGGATGTGTATTGGGTATAACATAAAGTAAACAAAAGTAGTTGAGAGGGTTAATAAATAATTCATCACTCCTAATAGTAGGAGCGTATATCTTGCAGCCACTTGTGTGGAATCATTACTTAAAAAAGCCCTTAGCCAAGGTAACTAAATATTGGAAATAGTTCAATTGATACACACATTAAGTAATAGATTGTAGAACAAGTACTAATAAATTTGGGATAGAATTAATTATATTCAAGTAGGAGTTACTACTAATTTCATACTCTAAACTGAATGAGATATAATATGATAATACTGATGTTTTATCATTGAAAGGTTCATATCAAGCCACTTGACATTCTAGACTTTTAGGTGGTCATGATGCCTTGCTATATACTGCTCTTGATTTGTTAAATATGGATTTATTAATTAAAAAATAATAAATTAATCCTAATTTGAATTAATAAGTTAATTCTAATTATTAAGTATTATTAATACTATAGCGATTAGAATTAATTGACATTAGGTACTAATTGACAAGAAAGTCTTATAGGTCACACATAATAGAGGAATTAGTACACAAGATATTATAGGATAATATTTGGGGTTAATTTTTGAGAAAATAACTATTATGGGCTAGTTATAAAGTGTTACAATTAGCTAAGGTTGAATTGTAATTGTTAAATATTTATCGGTGAATTATAAAGTTGTTATAATTCAAAGGGTCAAATTACAACTCTTGAATGCCTAAGCCCATGATTGAAAATGCTTAATTCATTAATTCCAAAATTGTTTTAGGAAACTGACGAAGATTTTTGTGGTTCTTTCTTTGAGGCAGTAAATAGGGATACAGAGAATCATTATTTGGTATGTAAAGAAAATTCAGCCGCCTTCGTTAAAGAAAGTAGAATTAGGATGAAGTAATTGGAAGAGAAACAGATGAGCTATTTCATGTAAAGAAGGAAAAAGAAAGAAGGAAAACAAAGGACACATTCATGGCTTTATTTTGCAACTAAAAGTTGTTTGTTTGTTCTCTAGCTATTTATGTCGGTCAAACCCCAATAGACCACACAAGAGACCTTTTCTTTTAAAAGGTTGTATACTTTTCCTGAAGTGAAACCCCACTTAAAGCCAACCCTAGAGTAAGGGGGTCGGGATGCATATCATATCGTTTTGCATGAATATATATATTTTTGAATGATTTTATGTGTTTTAGAATTATGATTTATAGGTTAAAAGGCTTAGTTATGCTTTATTGAATAGGAAAGGTAAAATGGTAATTTTGCTTGAGGTCAAAATAGGAGGATAGCTTGAGAATTAAATAAGAAGAATATTTGGGTGAGAAAATAAGAACAAGAATTGTTGTGGTTTAGTGGTTAGAGCTTTGAAATTAATCTTTAAGGTCATGAGTTCAAATCCCATCATTTAAGTTTTTATCATGATTATCTTAGTTAAGTTTGAATTTTTGTTTTCTTGCATTCCATAAAAATAGGAATGTTGTCCTAGAGGAGACATGAAGAAAATGTCCTAATCCTATCCACATGTCCTAAAAAGAATTCTAGAGGAATTCTTGCCCTTTTATTACCTCTAGCTTGTCCTAACCTCTTCACCAATTAAATTTGTTCAAAATTTATCCAAATTCATGTTTTTAATTCTAGAAAATTTAGCAAGGATTCTTGGTCATTGAATTTTGAAAATGAATCTTGGAGGTTGGAGAATTGACTAAAAATAGGGGAGGACTTAGGGGAGGTTCCCAAGGGAAATTAATCGCTATGGTTAAACCTTCAACCTCAACTCCATAGTGTTCATATTCTTCATGGAAGAAATCTAGAAATTTTCCAAATATTTGGCAGCCTAGATTTTGAAAAACTCAGCCATGTTTCATACTCATTTTCTATCAGAAAAATGGCCAATTAATTGAGCTTGAAGACTGAAATTCTTGTGCAAAATCGGAAAGCACAAAAATTGTGCAAACCAGAAAAAAATCTGGACAGTTTTCGCTGCATAGCAGCCTAGAATTGGAGCTGTTTTCTTCTGTCATCAACTCAGCAAAATGCCTCTGCTTTTCCTCCATAAAAAAGGCTAGAAACTAGCCTTAAAGGACCCTCAAACACCTCACAAAACCCTCTACAAATTGGACTGGAATGTTGCAGAAAAACTGCATAGAAAATTCAGTAAACCTTCGAACCATGAACATCATGAAACCAGAAAATTTTCAGCTTTGTTCCCTTCAAGTCTTGGCCAAAAACCACCCTCAAACATCTGTAAATTAACCCTTGTTCAGCCATGAACTAAACACCATTACTCTCTCCACTTACCTTGCACAACTAGACTCCATAACCACACCTCAAATATCTCCTAAGATCACTCCATTCAAACTTCCATTTGAACTTCAAAATTTCCAGCATTTGCTCCATGAAAACACCCTTGGACTAGGCTTCATAACCAGAAATTCCTCTGCCATTGAGCTCAGAATTTTGGCCAGCCTTAAAGCTCCATCAATCTTCATTCATTTCAGCCAAGCATAGCAGTCCAGCCGGCTCCATTGCAGCACCAAGAAACCTCCAACAGTCAAACACCATTAACATATCTTCTACCTCAAACCACTCCTCAAATCTCTCCATTTGAATTTCAAACAATCAGATTTTTCCCTCCCTCTCTAAGTTGAAAACCGAAACCCCTGAATTCCCTAAACCATTCAGCCAACACTCTCCAGAAATTCATGCATATCCTTTCTCAAATTCTCTCCATTTTCACCAAGAATAATAAGAACACACACTACCTTTCTTCAAGCCAAAGACCACTCTAAACACCTCCAATCCCTCTCAAAAAATCCAGAATACTCCTACATACTCCCTAGAGTTCATTTCTAGAATTTATAACATCAAATCTCGAAAACAAAAATTGGCATTTGGATCAAAGCCAGTTTTTTTTCCTTGAAGTCTCAAGAACATCATCAAGGTTACCAAGAACAACTCTTTTGTTCATCTTCTTCCATTCAACCTTTAGCATATCATGCTAATACTCTCTCTCTTTCTCTCTCTACCGAAATGGTGGTTACAACCATGGCTGTTTTTTTTCTTCCTATCACAGACAATTCAAGACTCGCAATCGTGTGGACCTTCTTAAATCTTCATCGAAGTAATCATTAACCAAATATTTCTCCTTAACCTTTCTTTTTAATTCTAAATTATTGTCTCTTAGATGTTGGTAGTGAGAATAGTATATGAATGGGGGTTTGAGTATATGCATATGAATGAAGGGGTTGAGATTAGAACATGAGAATGGATGATTATGATTAAGCTATGCAGAATTCCTTGAGAATCAATGGGTATTCATCATGTCTTAAGAAAATTATGATTGTTTAAACATGCTAGATGTTATGCCACCTTTGGTGAATAGGATTTTTATGTTCTTATTTTCATTGAAGCCATGAGTATGATTATGCTTAGTAGAGATTTAGCCTTGTGATAGTATGTATGGATTTAAGCCTACATTCATGAATGGATTAGTTTCTTGTTTGATGATGGAAAATGTGTTCATGATTCTTGTTAGCAATAGGAAAATTATGATCATGATCTTGTTGATCCTAGGTAATTTTAATTAACAAAATTTATTACCTTAATTAAAATTATTACTATATTTTTCTCTAAAGATTTTGAAATTCCTAGGAAGTTTTGGAAATGGAATATTAAATGAAATATTGATATTTTACTAGTCAAATAAATGATATCTTTTATTAAAAATAATATGTGTGTGTGCGCGCGCACGTGCGGGTTTGTGTGTGTGTGATAATAAATAAAATCATAATAATAGTAAAATATTAATGACCTTGTAGGCCTAATATTTATAAATATTATTTATATTAAAATTTATTAGTTATCTATTAATAAAAAAATTTAATAAAATTTATTTATTATTAATTTTATTTATTACTAATTATTTTTATCTATTAAAAATTAATTGTAATTTGTTATTTATTTATAATAAAACTATTTTTAAATTACCATTTACTAATCTTTAACAATTAAACCCTAGTTTATTTATTAACAATAGTATTCACGATTTAATGTTTGAACCTATAACTTATTAGTAATTATTTTCGAACTCCTAGTTATTTTAACTTATCAAGCTAGGCTTATTTTATAAAATTCTTTATTATCTAGCCTTAAAACATAGGACATTAAGGTCATGATTATAATTTGTTGAACTAGGATTATTTGTGTAAGTGAATATGGCTCGAGTATAATCTAATGTCTTGTGTTTACCCCAGGCAGAGTTACGTCAGCCTTTGAAGATTTTTGAATTCAAGCAAGCAAAGGATCAGGTAAGCTCCTGCATGGAATTTTGTGAAGACAAAAAATTACTGTGGCAAGCTAAATGAGATGTGTATGGACATTCATTTTGTAAAGGCAATTAAGGACTGTTTTTCTTTTTTATTTCAGTCATGCAAATCATTTGAAAATTAAATAAGTAGTTTTACACAAAATGCTAAACACTTTCTAAAACCCAACATCGACAACAATTTTGAAAACCCTTAATTGCTATTTCAAAGAAAATCATTGTGTGATCAAATTTCCCCCAAGTGGGATAATCAACATTGAGTACTCAATAAAGGTAGGCTAGTAGTACTAGTTTTGAAGAGCAAAAGCGAGTCTTCTGGCCGGAGGCTGTTGGGATGTATGCCCTCTTAGACTAGGTTTCTGATGTAAAAATCGAATGTTTTAATAAAAGAGTTTATTTTCAAAAATTGTCTATGAAATTACAATTTTATTTGTGCGCAATTACGTTTGGAAAAGACCCATTGTGTTTAAGTAAGTGGTTCATGTGAATGGAGGTCTTTCACAGTAAGGTATGGATCATGAGTTACTTAACACATAAACATTCGTTCTTAACTGACTGATGAGAATGGTAATCTCACCATGTCTAGGTTATTATGTTGTGAATTTGAAATGGGGAATGGCTTACCATTAGCTAGTGAGTAGCCCACTCACTTCATGACAAAAGCGTATTTCGAATACGTAGAACAGAACCTGTAGTAGTGGTTTCTAAAATTACTATATGCTAGAAACCTAGACTATTACTGCTACAGCGTGGACTCGTACTCTACGACTTGAGTATGAGTTGGTGGTCTGACGAAGCTGGAAGCATATACTTTGATATGCTATAGTTGAGGTTCTATCGTAGGGCTAATATACTTGCATGTTGGTATATGTGACTAGTTAATTAAGATAAACTTGTACAAGATAGATTATATACTATATCGCCCCTTGTAGTTGTCTGAATGATGTAAATATCTAAGGCCCTAGGAAACATGACTTAGATGTTTGCTTTGGGGTAACTCTCTTGGAAAACAGAGATAATCTAGGAAGTCATGGATCATTGGACTAGAGGCCTAAGGATGGTAGATGTCATTCAGAGAGGCATTAGTACACTTCTTCTTCTATAAATGTACGGCAATGTATTGAGGGGTATTTTAGTCATTACACCTGTAGGTCGGAAACTTTGCTAACGCATCACTGTCCATGGGGTCAATATTTTCTTATGGTGATATTAGGAAATATTTAAAATGCAAAATATAGCTATTTATATGGGAAGGGTATTTTGGTCATTTTAGTAGTCAATGTGGTGTGTCTTTTGGTCCCCAATATAGACTGTGAGTCGTAATTAAATACGGGCTAAGGAATTGATCATAAATTAAAATGAATTTATTTTATTTAAGTAGCCAAATTTAATTATTGGGTTAGAATAAAATAAAGGTCCATGGAGAGAGAATTAATAAAGTTAGTTTAGTGGGTTAATTAATTATTCCGGGTTTTGCCGTAGTTTGAATAATTAAAGATTAACCTGAGAATAAACTAATATAGGCTTATTAAGTGGACTAGTTTATTTGGGCTGGAAAATTAATTATTAATTGGGCCATTAGGTTGGTTCTAATTAGAAATATTAATTAAGCCTATATGGTTAAACTAAGAGTCCAATGGCCCTGTCCAGTTTAACCTAGGGTTTTATCTAGGTTAAACAGGAAGATTGGAAATAACATTGTTGCAGAACATACACTCTCTGAGACGGCTTCTTCTGTGTGAAAAGCCAAATGTCTCTCTCTCTCTCTCTCTCTCCAAAAAAAAAAGGTTCCTTAGTCTGTAGTTGTTTACCAAATGGATTTAGGCAGGCCATATACTAGAAGATCAAGGGATTGACATTCACCAACATGTAAAGACGAAGTAGGAGACTTGCAGGAATTGCACAAGAGGCTGCCACCAGCACACCTACCCCAGTTGCGCACGTTCCGGTCCAGCTAACTCTTAGAATGAAGAAAAAAGGTAAAATATTTTTTAACCTTGGAGTCTTGCCAGAGCTCAACCAGTGCTGGCTAGGGCTGCTGGAGCCGGTGCCGACTCTGATCGGGATACCCTTTTTCTTGGTTTTTTTTTCCAGATTTTTATCTTCTCTTTTGCTGCGTGCCCTATGTTTTCTGCTTTCTATGCATTCAATTGGTATCAGAGAATGAAGGTTTTGTGAAAATATATGGAACATGCACCTAGATAAATAAAACTGGACACATATGTGTGATTAGAACTGTGATCCTTCGTTGTTTATGGTATAGATAGATTCTCTGTTCAACCTCGCGGGTGAAGGTATAGGGATGTGTAATTTACTGTTTTTCTTAGCAAATCGTGTAAGCCCAATGTTTATGGGTATAGGCGATCGTTGGTTTTGGTTGATTTCATTATATTTTGTTTGAAATCGGAGAGGCATCAAAGCCAGAAGCTGTGTAGAAAAACAAGGGAAATTCGCAGAAAAAAAACTACAGGATCAGGCATCTAGACCGGAACCGGCGTTGGCTTAGGGTGCTGGAACCAGCGCCGGCTAGGGTCTACAAGGCCAGTCCGCGCGTTGGTTTCTTGTGGGTCCTGGTTCTGCGCGGCGGGTGCAGTGGACCACTGTGCAGATGGGTGCATGATCCAGTGTGGCGAGTGCAGTGGACCAAGGATAAATTTTTGATTTTTTCCTTGTAAATATTTTTGCGTTTTCTTTTTATTTTTGGGTCCATACAAGCCGAAGTTAATATTTTGCAATAATTAATATTCAAGGAATATTTTTGCATGAAAAATATTAGTAAGGGATTTTAAGATTAAACAAGACCATTAATTAATTAATTAATTAATTAATGTGTTTAATTCTATTATCGAGGCACTTAGGTTTAAAAACAGAAGAGCATGAAAATGTCTACTGTTTTCTAGCATGCTATTTATTTTTGGTACCTATGTGCACGTTTTCTCAAAGACCAAAGTCTTTGGGAATATTTTTGACAAGGAAAACATTTTTCTACAAATTAAATGGTTATTTTAGCTTGAACAAAAAATAATCCTAGATTTTTTTTCTCAAAGGATTTAATCCTTAACATAGAAAATATATTGGATTTGGATATTTTTGTAAAGTTAAAATAGAAAGCCATTTTGTTTTAATTTTGGCACAAGAAAATTTGTTTTGTCAAATACACTTGAGACCAAAGTCTCTAGAAAGTTTTAATTAGAAAATTTTTAAAATTATTAAGTTTTTAACTTTTATAAAATTAGTCCATGGGAAAAAACTCTCAAAGGATATAAGCCTTGACATAGAGATTTTTATGGACTTAGATATTTTATTTTTGAGTTGAGGGAAAAACTTAATGGAAACTTTCAAAAGGATATTTTTTTAGAAAACCCTTATTTTAAAAGACTAAGTGGGAGAGGGGTTCCAATGGCCCCACGGCTTCCATCACAATCCTCATTAGAGATCGTGGGTCCCCTCACATCACCCTGAGAGTGAACCCATATAGGATGGGGATACCATAATGATCTAGATCTAATGGAGGGATGTAATTAATAACCTAGGGTACGTACTATGATCAGCTAGCCCCTCGTTGGAGGTCGTAGTGCGAGGTATTTTCACAGGAAATGAGAGGAAACAGCCATCTCCTCGATGGAGTTATCTTCTAGATCATTACCTAGAAGAGAAATTAATTTATGGTGGTTAACACACTTAGCTTAGGAAACTGTTAATCTTCCCAAGAAGCTATGTTAGTTTTCTTAAGAGCCAAATTGATTATTATTAGTTTTGATAATAAGGATAAAGTGCATATTTTTGTTTTATTTTCACAAACTAAATCTTTTTCTTTTATTTTTTGATTTTTCAGAAATGGTGGGAGGTTCTTTTAGTCCATCAGTCGTTATTCTTTGAGAGAATAAGCTAACGGGACCAAATTATGTGGACTGGAAAAGGAACCTAGACATAATACTCACTGCGGAAGAGTATAAGTATGTCCTTTACAAAATCTGCCCTGTTATCGGGGAGGGTTCCACCGCCGAGGAGCGTGAGGCTGAAAAGGCATGGAAGAAGGCCGACGAGATGGCTCGTTGTTACATGTTGGCCTCCATGACTAATGTGCACCAGTCTAAACATGAGAACATGACCACTGCATATGATATAACTCAATCTTTAGCCACGGTGTTCGAGGATAAGAGCCGGCCCACAAGGCAGGAGGCTCTTCGAACCATTATTAACATTAAAATGGCTGAGGGAGTATCAACTAGAGAGCATATGCTCAAGATGATTGCTACTTTCGAGGAGGCAGAAATCTTAGGGGCTGTCATTGACCCCGAGAGCCAAGTGGACATGGTTCTTGAATCTCTATCGGGTTTCTTTACTCAGTTCAAGTTGAATTATAACATGAACAAGTTGAACATGGGTTTAACTGAGTTGATGAAGGAGCTCCAGATGGCGGAGAAGGTCATGAAGCCACAATCTAAGGCTACGATTGCTAAGGCTTCATCTTCTAGAACTAGGCCCAAGCCAAGGAAGTTCAAGAAAAATAAGGGGAACGCAGTGGGCCAGCCCAAGACCCTGTTTAAAGACAAACCCAAGGCTAAGTACTTCAAATATGGACTAAATGGACACTGGAAAAGGAAGTATCTAGATTTTCAAGCCAAGAAAAACCGCACAGGTAATGTTTTCTATTTAGAGTCTATATCAATGGTTGGATCAACTTTCACTTGGATTGTTGATTCAAGAGCCACTGATCACATCTATAACTTCTTGCAGGGGTTTAAAAAGATTAGAAAACTCCAGAAGGGCGAACATGGACTACGTGTGGGAAATGGAGCATAAGCTTGGGCCCTTGCAATGGGAGAGCAGGATCTTGTTTTTTATTGTAATAGAATAGTGGTTTTGAAAGATATTTTATATGTACCTGGATTTAGATAGAATTTGATTTTGGTTGTGAAACTAATAAATCAAGGATATTCTGTATCTTTCCATTTTGTTACTTCTATCAGTAGAAATAGAGAAATTTTATATATTGGGCACATGTATGGGAATCTATTTTTCTTAAACCCTATAAACAATCAATTAAATAACGCTCAGTCTGAACCTTTAACAAAAAAGAGAAAGACCAATGTCAATGACTCTTATCTTTGGCATATGAGGTTGAGTCATATCAACTCATCTAGGATTTAGAGGCTGATCCATAATGGGCCCTTGGGCTAATTGAGATTGGAAAATTGACCTCAGTGTAAGTCCTGTGTGATGGGAAAGAAGACCAAAAAGTCATTTGCCCCTAAGGTGGATAGAGCAAAGAAGGTATTGAGTCTTGCTTACACTGATGTGTGTGGTCCCCTGTCTATACCAGCTAGAGGAGGTTTTAAGTACTTCATCACTTTCACGGAATATTGTACAAGGTTTGGTTATATTTACCTGATAAGATGCAAGTCCTACTCTTTTGATAAGTTCAAAGAGTTTAAGGCTGAAGTGGAGCATCGGACAGGTAAATTAATCAAGACTTTTCGATCGGATCCTGGTGGAGAGTACCTCCTTAGTGAATTTAAGGACTACATGATACATTATGGGATAGTATCCCAACTCTCTGCGTCGGGGACACGCTAGCAGAATGCAGTAGCTGAGAGAAGGAATAGGACATTGATGGAAATGATCCGAAGAATGATGTCTCATGCTACTCTTCCAGTGTCTTTTTGGAGATATGCCCAAGAAACAGCGGTATACATTCTGAACTTAGTTCCTTCCAAGTTAGTACTTAGGACTCCCTATGCAATGTGGACTGGGCATAAGCCAAGTCTTAATTATCTCAGGATATTGGGTTGTCCAGCTTATGTACTAGTCAAGGGAGATAAGTTGGAACCAAGATCAGAATTATGCTATTTTGTTGGGTATCTAAAATGGACAAATGGTGGTTACTTTTATCATCCTAAAGAGCATAAGGTACTGGTTAGTACCACTGCTAGATACTTAGAGGATGATCAAAATACTTCCATGAAAGGTTCAATTAGGTTGGAACTGGAGGAGAAGTTATCTTCGGAAGCAACTTCTTCTGACCCGACTGTGGAACAAGAAGAGGCACAACCTCAAAAGCATGTACATATGAAGCCTCATTGTAGTGGGAGAGTGTCTAAGGTTCCAGAGAAATGGACTGAAGAAGCTTTCGAGCTAGTCTCTGACCATCAGGAACAAGACCCCACTAGATATGAGGAGGCTATTGCTGATGCCGATGCAAATCTGCGACATGAAGCAATGAAAGTCGAGATTGTATCTATGTATCTCAATCAGGTTTGGGATTTTGTAGCTTCACCTGAAGGGATAAAACCCATAGGGTGTAAGTGGGTATACAATAGAAAGAGGGTAGTAGATGGAAAGGTGGAAACCTTCAAAGCTAGGCTTGTAGCGAAAGGGTATCCTCAGAAAGAGGGAATCGATTATGAGGAAACCTTTTCCTCGGTAGCCATGCTTAAGTCCATCCGTATCCTCCTTGCATCGCATGTCATTATGACTACAAGATATGGCAAATGGATGTCAAGACTGCATTTTTAAATGGTCATCTTAGTGAAGACATCTATATGTCCCAACTGGAAGACTTTGTTGCTAAAGGCCAAGAGCATATGGTTTGCAAGCTTAAGAAGTCCATTTATGGATTTAAGTAGGCACCGAGAGCATGGAACATTCATTTTGATGAAACTGTAAAGTCTTATGGTTTTATTCAAAACGAGGATGAACCATGCGTGTACAGAAAACTTGAAGGCATTAATATGATTTTTCTTGTCTTGTTTGTGAAAGACATTCTACTTATTGGAAATGATGTAGGGTCATTATCATTTACAAAGGTTTGACTGTTTAGTCAATTCAGTATGAAGGACTTGGGAGAAGCCAGCTACATTCTCAGAATTAGACTTCTTAGAATAAAAAGCAGAGAATGTTAGGATTATCCTAAGCGATATACATTGACAAGATGCAGGCCAAATACAACATGAACTCATGCAAATGAGCTCTAATTCCTTGCAGACATGGGTTGCCTTTTTGTTCAAGGGACTGCCCTAAGTCTCAATAAGAAAAAGATAGAATGAGTAGGATTCCATACGCTTTGGTTGTGGGAAGTCTCATATACACCATGCTATGTACTATGCCAGATATCTGTTTTGTCGTAGGCTTGGTTAGCAGATATCAGTCAAACCTTAGGAAGGTTCATTGGCAAGCTGTAAAGCATCTACTCAAGTATCTCAAGGGAATAAGAGATTATATGTTAGTTTACAAGGCTAATGACTTGGTTCCTATAGGATACACAAACTTAGACTTCTAGGCGGATAAGGATGAGAGAAAATCCACTAGTGGATATATCTTCATCTTGTCTGGATGAGCTATTTCATGGAGGAGTATCAAGCAATCTTGCATTGCTGACTCAACCATGGAAGCTAAGTATGTGGTAGCTTCGTAGGCATCCAAGGAATCAGTCTGGCTCTGAAAGTTCCTTTCAAAACTTGGAGTCGTGCCACACATGGATAGGCCAATTGTGATGCATTGTGACAACACTGGAGTAGTATCACAGTCCAAAGAACCTCGGAGCCACAAGAGGAGAAAGCACATCGAGAGGAAGTACCACCTGATCCAGGATTTCATCTAGAGACGGGAAGTTGTTGTGGAACAGATAGCTTCTGAGAATAATCTAGTAGATTTATTCACCAAGCCTTTGGCTGAGAAAGTCTTCAAGAGAAACTTAGACGCCATAGGGGTGGGCACCTATGGACTTACTTAATCTTAGAGTGCAAGCAGAAGATTGTTGGGATGTATACCCTCTTAGACTAGGTTTCCAATGTAAAAATTGAAAGTTTTAATAAAAAAAATTATTTTCAGAAATTGTTTGTGAATTTACTATTTTATTTATGCACTATTACGTTTGGAAAAGACCCATTGTGTTTAAGTAAGTGGTCCATGTGAATGGAGGTCTTTCACAGTAAGGTATGGATCACTGGTTATTTAACATATAAACATTCGTTCTTAATTGATCAATGAGAATGAGAATCTCATCATATCTAGGTTATTATATTGTGAATTCTAAATAGAGAATGGCTTACTTTTAGCCAGTGTGTAGTCCACTAATTTCATGACATAAGCATATTTCGAATACGTAGAACATAACCTGTAGTAGTGGTTTCTAAAAGTACTATATGGTAGAAACTTAGACTACCACTGCTACAATGTGGGCTAGTACTCTGTGACTTGAGAATGAGTTGGTGGTCTGACGAAGCTGGAAGCATATACTTTGATATGCTATAGTTGAGGTTCTATCATAGGGCCAATATACTTGCATTTTGGGTATGTGTGACTAGTTAGTTAAGACAAACTTGTACAAGATAGATTCTATACTATATCGCCCCTTATGGTTGTCAGAATAATCTAAATATCCAGGGCCCTAGGAAATATAACTTAGATGTTTGCATTAGGGTAGCTCCCTTGGAAAGAGAAAACAATCCAAGAAGTCGTGGATCATTAGACTAGTGGCCTAAGGATGGTAGATGTCACTTAGAGAGGCATTAGTACACTTCTTCCTCTCTGAATGTATAGCGATGTATGGAGGGGTATTTTAGTCATTACACTTATAGGTCAGAGACTTTGCTAACGCAGCACTGTCCATGGGGTCAATATTTCCTTGTGGTGATATTAGAAAATATTTAAAATGCAAAATACAGTTATTTATATGGCAAGGGTATTTTAGTCATTTTAGTAGCCAAGGCGGTGTGTCTTTTGGTTCCCAGTATAGACCGTGAGTCCTAATGAAATACGGGCTAAGGAATTGATCTTAAATTAAATAGAATTTATTTTATTTAAGTAGCCTAATTTAATTGTTGGGTTAGAATAAAATAAAAGTCCATGGAAAGAGATTTTATGAAGTTAGTTTAGTAGGTTAATTAATTATTCAGGGCTTTGGCCCAGTTTGAATAATTAAAAATTAACCTGGGACTAAACTAATATAGGCTTATTAATTGGACTAGTTTATTTGGGCTGGAAAATTAATTATTAATCAGGCCATTAGGTTGGTTCTAATTAGAATAATTAATTAAACCCAAATGGTTAAACTAAGAGTCTAATGGCCCAATCCAGTTTAACCTAGGGTTTTGTCTAGGTTAAACAGGAGGATTGAAAACAACGTTGTTGCAGAACATACACTCTCTGAGATAGCTTCTTCTCTGTGAAAAGCCAGAGGTCTCTCACTTTCTCTCTCTCTAGAAAAAATGTTCCTTAGTTAGTAGTTGTTAACCAAATGGATTTAGGCAAGCCATACACTGAAAGATCGAGGGATTGGCGTTCACCTACATGTAAAGACAGAGTAAGAGACATGTAGGAATCGCACAAGAGGCTGCCACCAGCACACCTACCCCAGTTGCGCACGTTCCGCTCTAGCCAACTCTTAGAATGAGGAAAAGAGGTAAAAAATTTTTTTAACCTCGAAGTCTCGCCATAGCACAACCGGCGTCAGCTAGGGCTGCCGGAGCCGACGCCAGCTCTGATCAGGATTTCCCTGTTCTTGGTTTTTTTCCAATTTTTTATCTTCGCTTCCGCTGCGTGCTCTATGTTTTCTGCTTTCTATGCCTTCAGAAGATGAACTCAATTTGGAGAAGTGACAGTACTACTTAGTCAGGCCGTTCGAGCTAGCAAATTTCAGTCAAGTGGATTGTGTGTTTTCGAAGTGGACAACCAATAAGTTTGGGTTTAGAGATGGAGGAGTATTTCACCTGATAGGCCGTACACCTACCTTTTGTCAGTTTGCACAAAGTGTGGCATTATGACCGTTATATGGTCATGAGGCCCAACGTTGTTAGGGATATGCCCTAGAGTCAATTTGTACTTATACTATTGTCGTTATGTTTTATATAATAATATGAGGTTTTTCTTTCTATAAATAGTGCATTTTATTTTGTGGTCATCAAGTACGTGACTTGATAGTAAAACCTTAAAATAATACAATGACTATTCTAAAACTGTCCCTGATCGATTATTATTATTGAAACAATAATAAATTAAGATTAGTATGTTTGTGACTTGATGGCTATGTTTTACTGGTCATGGATATTTGTGATATCGAGTCAAAACATAAATAAATATTAGAGAACATTGTATTAGACATGACCCACTGTGAGAGTACTTCATGGAACATATCATATGTACTTTCTAGCCATAATAATATTAAAAGTCCTTCGACCTAAATTCATTATAGTTTCCTACTTGATAAATTCTATATTTTGACGTTGTCTAAAGTTATCTTTAATCAGATAATAAATTAAACTACTGTTGGATATAGAATAAATCAATGAGAGGAATACGAATGATAGTGAAGGAATTTGTCCCTCTCAATTATCGGAGAGATATCCATGGGCCCCTTGATAAGTTAGACTGTTAAAATGCATGGCCGTGCTCAAATATATCAATCTAAGATATTGATATCATTTGTTTGAACAGTCTACTATGAAATCAAGAAATAATTGATTAAGCTTAATAAGGATGACATGCTCCGTGCCTTATGCTTAATCTGGATATCGTGTGACAAAATGACTAAATATAAAATTATGGTTTGGTTCAAAGAGATCATCGATCTTCATTTAACTTGGATAGTTATAATGTTTTGCTAGAAACCGCTTAAAACTTGTGCGCCATTTAAATGTGATTTGGGCACACTGTCAGTGTTAAATGAACATATAGGGTCACACAATAAGCGAACTTGTTAGGTTATTTTTTTGGTAACCAGATTTGATGAATTTGGAAATATATCTAACTTAATCGAACTTAGAAAATTTACCAGATAAAATGAATTTGGAAATATGTCCACATTCGATGTATCTGGATAATGTCCAGATTATAAGAATCTGATTCGGTAAATTAATTGTTTAAATAACCGAGATAATGGCAAAATCTTATCATATCAGTTTTAATTTAATTTGAATTTGAATTAAAATATGATAAGATATTATTAGGGTTGGACTCTAAGAGGTTTGGGGGGTTTTTAAGAAAACCCTAGCCGTCTTTTCAAGAGTCTAATTCTATTGAGAACATTTGTGCCTACTAGAAAAAAACCCTTTCAAACCCTAGGCGCTAGCACTCCTCGGGTGACGAGTGAGTTCGCGGTGTGTATTCGATAGAGGACGTTTGCGCACTGCAGCGTCTGGTGATCGTTTGGGTTGCACGTGCAGCAGCACCATCGGAATCAAATGATATCAATTTCACCAACCAGAGGTAGTTCTGCAAACCTACGATCTTCTTAATCGTTTACTTGGATCCTCGGAAGGGATTCGTGGATGTTTTCCGTGTTTAGGAGTCCACGAATCCTAACAAATGTGTGGTAACCCATGGCTACCCGTTTGAGTGGTTGTGTTTATTGTGCACATGGATGATTTGAAAAGTAAAACACCACTCTTTATTTTTAACATTATTTAATGCTTGCTAGCACTTTTTCTTATGCAATTTTTACAACTTGCATACATGAGTTGTTTTACCTGAAACACTCAAAGAACACATGAGCTTACTGAGATTTTTATCTCATCACCTTTTATATCATGCTTTCAGGTCGATCCTACTACGAAGATGAATAGCTAGATTTGTTGCCTATGCTTTGAAAACTTTATGTAATTTTTCTTATATGTTGTTTTGAGAGATGGTAGCAAACAATTTATTTTTTATTTGTTCATGCATTTTTGGGTTGTAGTAAGTTCAATTTTGAAATATTACTTTTATTTTCTTTTGTGTGACCTAATTATAAAGACCCCTTATCCTATGGACGAAGCGACATCCCCGGCCTTGTTGGGCCTAGGTAGTAGGGTGTTACAAGTGGTATCAGAGACTAGGTTTAGGCAAATATTGATAGTATATGTTTGTTTTATTAAGTTTAAATCATTTGACTAACATATCATGTTTATGCTGTAGGATGCTTAGAGTGCTTAGGACCACAAGAAAAGGGCAACAATGGCATCCTCCCATCCCTATCTACCCAAAAGACCTACTAATACCTCAGCTTGCACCGCAGCTAAGTATTCCCTTGGATGATAGCAGTGACGATGAGGTCCAAATCATTGAGCCACCCCCCAATACCTATGATAGACTTGGTCTCTGACAGTGAAGATGAGGAGATTGATATGGAATATGTTCCCCTCCCTCCTAGTCCCATAGTTGACTTGACAGCTGATAGTGATGATCGGGGGAGATAGATTATGAATCTCCACCAAGACCTTCGTTCATACCCCCACCCAACCAGATTGAGACCAGGGAGAGTTCTAGGCGACCCGGGAATAAGCCAATAGATAGGTTTGCAAATAAGGCTAGGATAGACTTCACTAGGAATGCTGGGAGATGGTTATATGAGGCCGACTTTGAAGATTCTGATGAGGACTAGAAAGGCTAAGTGCTACTATAATTAGGATGTTTTATTTACTGCTTTCCATAAGCTCCTATGTTAAGGATTTCATTGTTGTTTACTGCTTTAATTCCAAATTTATGCAAATAAGAGAACTTAGGGTACTGTAAGGTTTGAAAATTTTTTACGCAATTCTTTATATACAAAAATTTGCATCTCAATTTCTTTTATTTAAACCTAAATGTGAATGCATGCTCAAATGAAGTGTTTTAAACTTGAATGCATAAACACATCATCTTGGCATGGTTTAGAATGGCACCCAAGTGCCATGTAGCCACATCAAGCAAAAGAGTTCCGGAAGCAGAACTTGTGACACTAGAATTGGAGACGACTCAAATACCGTAACCCAACCGGGAATATGAGAATGAACCAGACTTGGAAATAAGGTCAGAAGAACCTATTGGAGTGATAATGGGGCAATCATTCGGTAAGATGACCGAGATTCTTCAAACTTTAACTGAAAGGAGGAATCCAAAGGGAGAGAATGAAGCTCCGGAGCGATTTTTGAAATTCTAACCGCCCATCTTATTGGGAGAAGCCGAGCAGGATTAGAAAGCTGAACAGTGGATAGAACAGATGGAAGACATCTTTGCTATGCTTCAGTACACTGAGAAACGGATGGCGAAGTTTGCTGCATTCCGATTAAGGGGCCTAGCTCGGGCATGGTGGCAACGGGTTCAGGACAACTAGGAGATGATTAACTAAGATTAGACATAGGCTAATTTTGTGGAAGCATTCAGAGCCGAATATATCCCTTAGTAGATAGTTGAGAAGCGGGAAGATGAGTTCCATAATTTGAAGCAAGGAGGTATGACGGTAGCTCAGTACGCAGCACGGTTCACCCAATTGTCAAAGTACTACAAGAGGCTGGTGGACACCGAGCAAAATAAAATAAGGTAGTTTTTCAAAGGACTTAGGCAGGAGTTGAGAAGGGCATTAGCACATTCTCCACCAACGACCTACTCGGGGGCTGTGGACACAGCCACCCAGACTGAGAATGAAGACTGCAACAGAATGGCACCAAGACCTTTTTTGTTGCCAAGACAACCGTCGAGACCTTCTCAGAGGCAGTAGCCCAACAAGTGCCCTGCCAACCAGCAGTGGCAGAACAGAGGAAAGCAAACTCGGATAGCACCAGTTGGTCCTACCTAAAATCTATCGTTATGCCAGCAATGTGGAAAAAGGGCCACATGGAGAAAAATTGTTGGTCCAGAGGAGGTGAGCGAAAGTGCTACCATTGCGTAGACCCGAACCATCTGTGGAATGCCTGCCCTAAACTTCATCGAGTCGGGCAAGGAAACCTGGCTTAGCAGTTAGAGGCCAATCGAGCCAATACCACGGGAGCATCCAGGAGTGGAGCATAGAAGCCGCAGGTGAAACCTGAAAGCAAAAGTTTTCGCTATCAACTAAGCGGAGGTTGGAGTTGATACGGCAGTGGTGGAAGGTACGTTTACTATCTAAGGTCATTCCGTTAATACATTGATAGACCCTGGATCTACCCATTCCTATTTAAACAAGAATTATGCATATCATTTGGGTTAGGATGGAGTAGAACTACCTTTTACTTTGTTGGTGAGTACACCTTTGGGGAAAATGGTGCAAGCAGATCGGTATGTGCAGAATTGTAAAATTAAAGTGGGGAGAGAAAGCTTGGAGGGAGATTTGATAGTCTTTGCTATTGATGATTATGATTTGATATTGGGAATGGATTGGCTAGCGAACCATGGGGCTAGAGTAGACTATAAGAATAAATCGGTTCAGTTCATTAGACCAGGATGTTATGTGTTGGAGTTCAACGGTAAGAGAGTAAAGGAATTGAAGTTTTTGATAGCTGGGGCTAAAGGCTGGAAATTGTTGAAGCAAGGATATCAAGGATATTTGGCTTATGTGATAAATAAGCTGAAGGACCAATGCACTCTGGAGGATACCGAGGTGGTAAAGGATTTTCCCGACGTGTTCCCTATGGAACTCACTTCTCTACCTCCCAGTCGAGAAGTTGAGTTCACCGTTGATCTAGTTCCAGGAGAGGAACCGATGTCCCGAACTCTATATTGGATGGCACTGGCGAAGTTGAAAGAATTGAAGGAGCAACTACAAGAGTTGGTCAGGCAAGGCTATATTAGACCTAGCACGTCACCCTGGGGAGCACCTGTGCTATTTGTGAAAAAGAAAGATGGGACTCTGAGGTTGTGTATCGACTACCGAGGCTTGAACAACCTGACTATCAAGAATAAATATCCCCTACCACTGATTGATGAGTTGTTTGACCAGTTGCAAGGATCCAGTTGTTATTCCAAACTGGATTTGAGGCAAGGATACTATTAAGTGAGGATAAAAGAGGAGGATATTCCCAAAACGACCTTCAACATAAGATATGGTCATTACGAATTTGTGGTGATGCCATTCGAGGTAACCAATGCACCCGCGGTATTTATGGATTTGATGCATCGAGTATTTCAACTCTACTTAGACAAGTTCGTGGCGGTCTTTATCTATGACATACTCATTTACTCCAAAAGCCTAGAGGATTATATAAAACATTTGAAGCTAGTACTAGAGAAGCTGAGGGAGCAAAAGCTCTTTGCCAAATTTAGCAAGTGTGAGTTTTGGCTAGATAGTGTGGCATTTCTTGGCCATGCGATGACTAAGGATGGGATCAAGGTGGACCCAGCGAAGGTCGAAGCAGTTTAGACTGGAAGCAACCAGAGAACATCACCGAGATTCGAAGCTTCTTGGGATTGCTACTATAGGAGGTTTATTAAGGGATTTTCAACGCTCGCATCACCTATGACCCGACTACTGAGAAAGGACGTACTTTTTATTTGGAATAAAAAATGTGAATAGAGTTTCCAAGAGTTGAAGTGGAGATTAATGACAACACCTGTGTTGAGTCTGCGAGAGGGAGATAAGCCTTATGCACTGTATAGTGATGCTTAAAAAAAAGGATTGGGAGTAGTTTTGATGCAAGACCGAAAGGTGATCGCCTATGCTTCTCGGAAGTTGAAGCCTCATGAAGTCAATTATCCCACACATGATCTAGAGTTGGCTACCATTGTATTCACTTTAAAGAAATGGCGGCACTACTTGTATGGAGCAGAATATGAAGTGTTCACTGATCATAAAAGCCTGAAGTACATCTTCAACTAGAAGGATTTAAATCTGAGACAGCGAAGAAAGATGGAATTTTTGGAGGAGTACTGTTGTCCTATCAACTACCATCCTGGGAAAGCTAACGTTGTTGCTGATGCCCTGAGCAGAAAAGTTAGAATGGCCAGGCTAAGAGTGCAAGAGGTTCAAGTGGTTCAGGATATGTTGGATTGACGCGCGGAGGTGCAAGAGGAGAGGATTGTTGTTAGCAACCTGAGATTGACAGAAGACCTAAGGCGGGACATCATTGAGGCTCAGTAAAGTAATGTAGAGTTTTAGCTTTTCAAGGACAAGGAGCTCAAACGGCAAGGCAGTGAATTCCGACAGGACGAAGCTGGAGTTTTATATTTCAGAGATCGGTTATGTGTACCCGATGAGCATTAGTTGAAGAATAGAATTTTTGAAGAGGCGCATAAGAGTAAGTACGCCATTCATCCGGGAGAGGTCAAAATGTATCAAGATCTGAAAAGGGCTTATTGGTGGCTCGGAATGAAGAGGAACGTGGTTAGGTATGTCTTGACGTGTCTCACCTGTCAAAAAATCAAAGCAGAGCACAAAAAGTCAACAAGATTGTTGCAACCATTGCTAGTACCTGAATGGAAATGGAAAGAGGTGACCATGGACTTCATTACCGAACTCCTTATGGCAAGGATCCAAAAGGGTGCCATATGGGTAGTGATGGATCGACTGACCAAATATGCGCATTTCATATCGGTGAACGTGAGGGATTCAATGGAGAAGTTGGCTCAGACCTATGTGCGAGAAATAGTCCGACTGCATGGAGTGCCTTCAAGTATTGTGTTTGATCGAGATCTGAGATTTACATCCCGATTTTGGGGTAAGTTTCAAGAATTGATGGGTTCTAGTCTGAAGTTTAGTACGACGGCGCATCCGCAAACCGATGGACAGTCGGAAAGGGTTATTCAAATATTAGAGGATATGCTGAGAGCCTGCGTATTAGATTTCGGGGATAAGTGGATCGAATGTGTGCCATATGAAGAGTTATCCTACAATAACAGTTATCAAGCTTTGATTGGAATAGCTCCGTATGAAGCACTGTATGGACGCAAATGTCAGGTACCGCTATACTAGAGTTGGTCAGAAGATGGCTACGTGAGCAAATCGGGAGGAGTCTGTGTTCAAGAAATGTTGGACAAGGTCAAGTTAATCAAGGAAAAGTTAAAAGCAGCCCAGAGCTGACAAAAGAGCTATGCAAATAATAGGCAGAGAGAGTTAGAAGTCCAGGTGGGAGACAGTGTATTCCTAAAACTGATACCGAATAGAGGAATTCTGAAGCATCTAAAAGGTGGGAAGCTGAATCTGAGGTATTTGGGACCGTTTCCGATAAAGGAGAGAATTGGGCCGGTGGCATATCGATTGGATTTGCCAGATAGGTTGACGGGAATTCACGACGTATTTCATGTGCCTCAGCTGAAGAAGTACAATGCCGATCCTAGACAAGTTTTGAATGATGGGCCGTTAGTGTTGCAACCCGACCTGAGCTATGTGGAGAAACCAGTGAAGATATTGGATCGAAGAATCAAGACTCTCCGGAACAAGCAAATCCCGATGGTAAAGGTGTAGTGGGAGCATTATGGCACGCGAGATGCCACGTGGGAAACAGAAAAGTGGGTAAAGTGGAAGTATCCCGATTTGAGATAGAGGTATGCCTGAATTTCGGGACGAAATTCTCCTAAGGAGGGGAGGATGTGAAACCCCGCCTAAAGCCAACCCTAGAGTAAGGGGGTCGGGATGCATATCATATCATTTTGCATGAATATATATAATTTTGAATGATTTTATATGCTTTAGAATTATGATTTATAGGTTAAAAGGCTTAGTTAAGCTTTATTAAGTAGGAAGGGAAAAATGATAATTTTGCTTGAGGTTAAAATTGGAGGATAGCTTGAGGAATAAATAAGAAGAATATTTGGGTGAGAGTGATGTGGTTTAGTGGTTAGAGCTTTGGAATTAATCTCTAAGGTCATGAGTTCAAATCCCATCATTTAAGTTTTTATCATGATTATCTTAGTTAAGTTTGAATTTTTGTTTTTTTACATTCCATAAAAATAGGAATGTTGTCCTATGGGAGACATGGAGAGAATGTCCTAATCCTATCATCATGTCCTAAAAAGAATTCTAGAGGAATTCTTGTCCTTTTATTACCTCTAACTTGTCCTAACCTCTTCACCAATTAAATTTGTTCAAAATTTATCCAAATTCATGTTTTTAATTTTAGAAAATTCAACAAGGATTCTTGGTCTTTGAATTTCAAAAATGAATCTTGGAGGTTAGAGAATTGACTGAAAATAGGAGAGGAGTTAAGGGAGGTTCCCAAGGGAAATTAATCACCATAGTTGAATCTTCAACCTCAACTCCATAGTGTTTATATTCTTCATTGAAGAAATCTGGAAATTTTCGAAATTTTGGGCAGCCTAGCTTTCGAAAAACTCAGACATGTTTCCTACACATTTTCTATCAGAAAAAATGGCCAATTTATTCAGCTTGAAGACTGAAATTCCTGTGCAAAATTGGAATTTTCGCTGCATAGAAGCCTAGAATTGGAGCTGTTTTCTTCTATAATCAACTCAGCAAAATGCCTCTGCTTTTCCTCCATAAAGAAGGCTGGAAACCAGCCTTAAAAGACCCTCAAACCTCTCAAAACCATCTCCCAATCGGGCTGCAATGTTGCAGAAAAATTGTACAGAAAATTCAGCAAACCTTCGAACCATGAACATCATGAAACCAGAAAATTTCCAACTTTGTTCCATTCAAGCCTTGGCCGAAAACCACCCTCAAACCTCTGTAAATTAACCCTTGTTCAGCCATGAACTAAACACTATTACCCTCTCCACTTACCTTGCACAACTAGACTCCATAACCACACCTCAAATATCTCCTAAGATCACTCCATTCAAACTTCCATTTGAACTTCAACATTTCCAGCATTTGCTCCATGAAAACACCCTTGGACTAGGCTTCATAACCAGAAATTCCTCTACCATTGAGCTCAAAATTTTGGCCAGCCTTAAAGCTCCATCAATCTTCATTCATTTCAGCCATGCATAGCAATCCAGCCGGCTCCATTGCAGCACCAAGAAACCTCCAACAATCAAACACAATTAACATATCTTCTACCTCAAACCACTCCTCAAATCTCTCCATTTGAATTTCAAAAAATCATATTTTTCTCTCCCTCTCTAAGCTGAAAACTAAAACCCCTGAATTCCCTAATCCATTCAGCTAACACTCTCCAGAAATTCGTGCATATCGTTTCTTAAATTCTCTCCATATTCACCAAGAACACTAAGAACACCAACAACACACTACTTTTCTTCAAGCCAAAGACCACATTAAACACCTCCAATCCCTCTCAAAAACTCCAGAATACTCCTACATACTCCTTAGAGTTCATTTCTGGAATTTATAACATCAAATCTTGATAACAAAAATTGGCATTCGGATCAAAACCAGTTTTTTTCCTTGAAGTCTCAAGAACAATATGAAGGTAACCAAGAGCAACTCTTTTGTTCATCTTCTTCCATTCAACCGTTAACATATCATGCTAATGCCCCCCCCCCTCTCTCTCTCCCCCAAAATGGTGGTTACAACCATGGTTGTTTTTTTTCCTCCTCTCACAAACAATTCAAGGCTCGCAATCACGTGCACCTTCTTAAATCTTCATCGAAGTAATCGTCTACCAAGTATTTTTCCTTAACGTTTCTTTTGAATTCTGAATTCATGTCTCTTAGATGTTGGTCGGAAGAAGAGTATATGAATGGGGTTTGAGTATATGCATATGAATGAAGGAGTTGAGATTAGAACATAAGAATGGATGATTATGATTAAGCTATATAGAATTCCTTGAGAATCAATGGGTGTTCATCATGTCTTAAGAAAATTATGATTGTTTAAGCATGCTAGATATTATGACACCTTTGGTGAATAGGATTTTTATATTCTTATTTTCATTGAAGCCATGAGTATGATTATGCTTAGTAGAGATTTGGCCATGTGATAGTATGTATGGATTTAAGCCTACATTTATGAATGGATTAGTTTGTTGATTGATGTTGGAAAATGTGTTCACGATTCTTGTTAGCAATAGGAAAATTATGATCATGATCTTGTTCATCCTAGGTAATTTTAATTAACAAAATTTATTACCTTAATTAAAATTATTACTATATTTTTCTGTAAAGATTTTGAAATTCCTAGGAAGTTTTGGAAATGGAATATTAAATGAAATATTAATATTTTACTAGTCAAATAAATGATGTCTCTTATTAAAAATAATATATATATGTGTGTGTGTGTGTGTGTGTGTGTGTGATAATAAATAAAATCTTAATAATAGTAAAATATTAATGACCTTGTTGGCCTATATATTTATCAATATTATTTATATTAAAATTTATTAGTTATCTATTAATAAAAAAAATTAATAAAATTTATTTATTATTAATTTTATTTATTACTAATTATTTTTTATCCATTAAAAATTAACTAAAAGTTAATTGTAATTTATTATTTATTTATAATAAAACTATTTTTAAATTACCATTTACTAATCTTTAACAATTGAACCCTAGTTTATTTATTAATAATAGTACTCAAGATTTATTGTTTGAACCTATAACTTATTAGTAATTATTTTTGAACTCCTAGTTATTTTAACTTATCAAGCTAGGCTTATTTTATAAAATTCTTTTTTATCTAGCCTTAAAGCTTAGGACATTAAGGTCATGATTATAGTTAGTTGAACTACGATTATTTGTATAAGCGAATATAACTCGAGTATAATCTTATGTCTTGTGTGTACCCCAGGCGGGGTTAGGTCAACATTGGAAGATTTTTGAATTCAAGAAAGCAAAGGATCAGGTAAGCTCCTACATGGAATTTTGTGAAGACCAAAAATTACTATGGCAAGATAAATGCGATGTGTATGGACATTCATTTTGTAAAGGCAATTAAGGACTGTTTTTCTTTTTTTTTTTTAGTCACGCGAATCATTTGAATATTAAACAAGTAGTTTTTCACAAAATGCTAAACTCTTTCTAAAACCCAACTTCAACAAGAATTTTGGAAACCCTTAATTGCTACTTCAAAGAAAATCATTATGTGATTAATTTTCTCCCAAGTGGGACAATCAACATTGAGTACTCAATAAGGGTAGGCTAGTAGTACTAGTTTTGAATAGCAAGAGCGAATCTTCTGGCAGGAGGCCACCTCCAGAAGATGAACTCAACTTGGAGAAGCGACAGTACTACTTAGTCAGGCCGTCTGAGCTAGCAAGTTTTAGTAAGTGGACTGTGTGTTTCCGGAGTGGACAACCAGTAAGTTTGGGTGTAGAGATGGAGGAGTATCTCACCCGATAGGCTGTGCACCTACGTTTTGTCAGTTTGCATAAAGTGTGGCATTCTGACTATTATATGGTTATGGGGCCCAACGTGTGGTAACCCATGGCTACCCGTTTCAATGGTTGTGTTTATTGTGCACATGCTTGGTTTGAAAAGCAAAACACCACTCTTTATTTTTAACATTATTTAATGCTTGCTAACACTTTCTTTTATGCAATTTTTACAACTTGCATACATGAACTGTTTTACCTGAAACACTCAAAGCACATACAAGCTTACTGATATTTTTATCTCATCACCTTTTATACCATGTTTTTAGGTCGATCCTGCTGTGGAGATAAATAGCTAGATTTGTTGTCTATGCTTTGAAGACTTTATGTTATTTTTCATTATTTTGTTTTCCTTCTCAATGGCGGTTTCCAGGGATTTTTTAATTCCCTAAGCCATCACCCCAACCCTAGTAAGCCAAGGTTTTATTTTTAATTCACTTATGACTAATTAATTAACTATTTTATTAATTAATTTTTTCACTTGGGCCCAAAAGAAAATTATCCAAGATAATTAATTAATAAGCCAATTTAATTAAATTAGCCCAATAAATTATTCTAGCCTAAATAAATAAATAATTGGATTCTTAGAATACTTCTTCCAATATTAAATTCACCCAATATGCCCATATAGTAAATAAATTTACTAAGGTTACTTAAGCTACTCTAGGTACCAAAAGACATTATTCTTGGCTACTAAAATGACCAAAATATCCCTATTAACAAATAGTTGTATTTTACTATTTTAAATATTTAATTTATCACTGTGAAACCCTAGCTAAAACAAACCCTAGAGTAAGGGGGTCGGGATACATATCATATTTTCTCGCATGCATAAATATATTTTTATATATGATTTTATGTGCTTTGGATATGTGATTTGTAGTCTAGATGGCTTATTTGTGTTTATTGAGTAAGAATGGCAAAATAGTAATTTTTCTTGAGGAGGAAATAGGGAGATAGCTTGAGGATTAAATAGGAAAAATATTTGGGAGAGAAAATAAGAACAAGAGTTGTTGTGGTTTAGTGGTTAGAGCTTTGGAATAAATCCTTGATGTCTTGAGTTCGAATTCTATCATTGGAGTTTTAGCATAATTAAATTTTATTTTTGTTTAGGAAGGCTATATTTTGGTCGTTGCATGCCTTAGGGAAGAGTAGGGTGTTGTCCCGGGGGAGACATGATAGAAATGTCCTAATCCTTCTCTTGTGCCCTACAAAAATTTCTAAGGAATTCATACCTTTCTTGATCTCTAGCTTTCTTTACTTCTTAATCCATTAGGTTGTTTAATTTATCTAAGCCAACTTTGTTTCCAGAAAATTCCAGCAAGGTTCTGTGATATTGAGGTTTTGAAAATGTCTATGTGAGGTATCTTCTTGACCAAAAATGGGAAGGAGTTGTGGAAGGTTCCCAATAGAATTAATCTCCATGGTTGAATCTTCAAACTCCAACCTATGTGTGTTCATCTTCATCATCTAGTAAACTGGAAATTTTTCTAGCTTTTTGATCAGTCTAATTGTCAAAATTTTCAGCCATCTTTCCCTCTCAAATGCTGCCAGAAAATGACCATTTCACTTAGCTTGAGGACTGAAAATTCCAGCTAAAATAGAGCTGCACAAAAGCTGTGCAAACCAAAAAAATTTCCTGGATAGTTTCGCAGCTTGGTGAGCCAAAAACCAAGCTCTTTTTTCCAACTTTTCAACCGGCAATTCAACCTTATCCTTCCTCCATAAAGAAGGCTGGAAACCAGCCTTAGAAGACCTCCCAATATCCCTTCAAACCTGCAGCAAATCGGATGAACCATGGCAGAAAAATCTGTCCAGAAATTTCCAGCAAGCTTGCGAAAAGCTAGTCAGAATTTCCAGCTTTGTTTCTTCTTTACCCTTGTCCGAAACTTCCTCCATTATTCTGTACAAACTCACCTTGAACAGCCATGAACTGAGCTTCATCATCTTCTCCAGTGTTCTACACGAAAAAAAGCTCCATGGCTGCTCCTAAAATCTCTCCATCAATCACTCCAATCAAGCCATTAATTGAAGTCCAAAATTCTAGCAAAATATTCAGCAAACTACCATAGATTACACCTCCAACAACCAAAAAATTCCTCCACCTTTGCACACCATATTTTGGCCACCCTTAAGCTCATTCAAACAATATTCATCTCAATAGAAATTCCAACAATTCAGTTGGCCATTGAAGCTTCCAAAGAACCTCCAACAACAAAGATCTACTTACCATATTTGCTACCACAAAATATTCCCTAAATTATTCCTTTTGAATTTCAAACAACCAGATTTTCTTTTCCTCCCAAATCTAAAAATCTAATTACCAAAAATCTCCAAACCAGTCGGCCACTCTTTCCCCATAGAATTTCGGCCAGCCTTCATCCAATCTCTCTATTCTCTCCAAACCTCCAAGAACACCTACTACCATTCTCATGCCTAAGGCCATTCAAAACCATTTCAATCTTCTCCAAAAACTCCAGATTATACCTACTCATTCTTATGAATCCATTCCTGCAATTTTTAACATCAAACACTAAAATCAAAGTCTCACTTTTGGATAAAGAACTAGAATTTTCTTGAAGACTCAAGAACACCTTCAAGGTAAGCATGAACAATCATCTCCATCTTCGACCTTGATGAGTATATACTAATGAACTCTCTTTTTCTCTTTCTCTCTCTCTCTCTCTCTCTCAGCCGAATGGTTACTTCCACCATGGCCATTTTTCTTCTTCTCCTTGGATGGATCAAGCATTCCTAGCGAGAGGATTCTCTTGAAATGACTTCAAGGTAGTTATCATTCAAGTAAGCTTCTTCCATCTTCTCTTTAAATCCTAGACTCATGTCTGTCGGATGTAATTAGTTGAGGATGGGATATATTTGGAGATTGATCATATGTTTTGTGATGGAATTGGGATTGAAGCATGAGAATGAATGTGTTTGTATGATGGAGATGGGATTGATGCATGAGATGATTTGTCTTAGTTGAATGTATGGAGTTTTTAGGGTTTGTTACATGTCTTCATGTCGTGAATAGTATGAATGATCAAGCATGTTAGAGATCATGTCACCTTTGGTGAATAGGGTTTTATGTTCATGTATTCTTGTTAAGGCCATGATTATGATTATGTTAGTGGAGTTTGGATCATGTGTTGGTAGATTTGGATCTATGTTTTATTCATGATTTGGATGTTTTGTTTATTGGTGTAGAATGTATGTTCATGATTATGATTAGCAATAGGAATTATGATAATGACCTTGTTGTCCCTAAGCTAATTTTATTTCATCAATAAAATGATTAATACTATGATTTCTTCTAGTGATTTCGAAAACCTTAGGAAAATGTGGATTTGGACTCTTATATAAAATAATGATATTTTAGTCAAATAAATGATGGCTTTTATTAAAGAAATAAAATATATAGATATTATATAAAATAATAATATCAAATAAAGCCTTTTATATAAATAATCATAACAGGTAAAATATTAATTTTGTAAGTCTTATATTCATAAATACTATTAAAATTTATTTATTATCTTTTAATCAAAACCTATTAAAATTTACTTACAACTAATTTTAGTTACCAATTATTTTCTAACAATTAATTATTAATAGATTATTACTCTAAATAATTCCATCTAGGTCCTAGGACCCTTCATCAAATAAATCCTAATTTATTTATAGCAAGATTTAAACCTTCAACTTATTAGCATCTAATTCACAAACCCTAGTTATTTTAATCTCAAGCTAGATTTATCTTATAAATCCTTTATTTATTTTTATCTAGCCTTAAAGCTTGGGATACTATGGTCATGATTGTGGTAAGTTGAACTAAGATTATTTGTGAAAGCAAAATTTGGCTTGAGTTTAATTATGGTTTATATTTACCCCAGGCGGGGTTAGGTTAGCTTTTGGAGATCTTTGTTTTATCTCGAACAAAGGATCAGGTAAGCTCCTGCATAAAACCTGTTTGTTGCAAAAGTTGTTATGGCAAGCTAAACACGTAGTTTGTAAACACTGATTTGGTAAAGGCAATCAGGGACTGTTTCCTTTCTTGTTTCAATCAAACTAGTTATTTGAAAAACAACATGCAATTTTATTCAAATACTAAACTGTTTCTAAAACTAATTTTGACAAAGACTTTGGAAACCCTTGATTGCCATTTTCAAGTAAAGTTATGTTTTATCAGTTTTCTCCCAAGTGGGATGAATTACCTTGAGTACTCAATAAGGGTAGACTAGTAGTACTAGTTTTGAAGAGCAAGAGTGAGTCTTCTGGCAGGAGGCCACCTCCAGAAGATGAACTTAACTTAGAGAAACGTCAGTACTACTTAGTCATGCCGGTCCGAGCTAGTAGGTTTCAGTCATGTGGATGGTGTGTTGCCAGAGTGGACAACCGGTTTTGTTTGGGTGTAGAGAATGAGGAGAATCTTACCCGGTAGGCCGAAAACCTACCTCTTTTGTCAGTCTACACAAAATGTGGCATTCTGACCGTTGTGTGGTTATGGGGCCCAACATGTGGTAGCCCATAGCCGCCCTTTTGAGTGGTTGATTTTAATGTTCATGTAGGTTGGAAAAGCCAAAACGCCACTCTTGATTTTGAATATTGTTTATTGCTTGCCAATATTTTTCTTATGAAGTTCTTACACCTTGCATTCATGAACTGTTTTCACTGAACACCCAAAGCACACACGAACTTACTGAGATTTTTATCTCATCACCCTTTTTACCATGATTTTAGGTCGATCCTACTGTGGGGATGAGTAGCTAGTTGTTGCCTGCCTTGGAAGATATTCTGTTATTTAATTTATGTAATGCTTTGAGAGTTGACAGTGAACACTTTCTATTTTGGATTTGTCTTAAGTTTTTGGATTGTAATAAGTTTTAAATTTTGAAGTATTGTTTTATTTTAATTGTGTGACCTAATTATAAAGACCCCTTGTCCTTAGGACGGGGCGACATCCCCAACTCTGTTGGGCCTAGGTAGTAGGGTGTTACAAGTGGTATCAGAGACTTGGTTTAGGCAAATATTGATAGTGTATGTTCTATTTATTTAAGTTAAAATCTTTATCTAACTTATCTTATTTATGTTGTAGGATGGTTAGAATGCTTAGAATCGGGAGGAAAGGACAGCAATGGCATCCTCCTATCCCTATCTACCCAGAAGACCTTCCAGTACCTCAGCCTGCTCCTCAGACAGTCATTCCTTTGGAAGATAGCAGTGATGATGAGGTCCCGATCCATGAGCCACCCCTAATCCCAGTGATAGTATTGAGTTTTGACAGTGAAGATGAGGATATAGACGTGGAGCATGTTCCCCACCCTCCTAATCCCATAGTGGATTTATCAGCAGATAGTGATGACCCAGGGGAGATAGATTATGAGTCTCCACCTAGACCTTCTTTGATTCCTCCACCCAATCGAGTTGAGCCCGGGGAGAGTTCTAGGCGACCCGGGAAGGAGCCAATGGAGGGGTTTGCCAGTGGGGCTGGGATAGATTTCTCTAAAAATTCTAGGGGATGGTTGTATGGGGCTGATTTTGAGGATTCTGATGAAGACTAGAGGGTTGAGAGTTATTTTGATTAGGATGTTTATTTATTATTTTTTGTAAACTTTTATGTTAAGGGTTTTTATTTCTATTTTCTGTTTAAATTCCAGATTTATGCAAATAAAGACTTGAGAGAAATTTTATGAGCAATTCTTTAGAGAAAAACTTGCATCTGATTTCAATTAAATCTATCTTGGGGATAGAAGGATGACCGAATTTGAAGAAGAAAAATAGGAAAAGGTTTTCAATTAAATCACCATAGCTATTCCAAGAACTACATTTTCTTTTTGTTCTTGCTTTAGTTAAAATCTGGAAAATTTTCCTAAAACTCTTCTTGGCTGGTTTTCAAAAAATTCAGCAACCATAACCTACACAATTCTCACTAGCAACCAACTATTTTGTGTGAAGATGAAAGCTGAAATCTGTGGAATTTTGCAGCTTGAACAAAGCCCAACCGAACCAGAAATTTCCAAGCAAACAATCAAGATTTGGACATGAATATTGAGCCATCCATTTATGTATAGGAACATCTGAAACTTTCCTCTTTCTTATCTAAGATGGTGGTTGGAAACCACCAATAATAGACCTTCAAACACTCTTAGATTTCAGCTGCAAATCCATTTTAAAGTAGTTCAGAAATTCTTCTCAAAACCATTACAAATCTTAAGAGTTCTTATAGCTTAAATTCTAGATTTTTCCCCCTCCCCAGCTTGCCTATCAAAAGCAAAAACCGATTTCTTCATCATCTATCTTTATACTTTTGGCCACTTTGCAGCCATAGGCAGAACACCTTAGCTTCTTTATCTACCACGGCCATAAGGACTCCATTAATGTACCTCAAAACACTCTTATCTTTACTCCATTCAAAACTTTTCAAATTTGAAAATTAAAATCCAGATTTTCCTTCATTAAACACTCATCTAGCTAGAGGATTAAACCAGAATTTTCTTTGCAATTATACAACCATTTTTGGCTAGCTTCAAGGCTAGAACCATCCTTCATTTCATGATCAAAACATATCTAGTCTAGCCACCCACCATTGAAGGACAAGAAACCTTCAAAAAGAAAATACTATTACCCAATCTTCTGCCTCAAACATCTCCACATTTTCCACAATTTGAAATTCGAAATATCTGAATCTCTCTCTTCCCCTTAGATAACCAAAACTCCTCCTTTAGCTAGGCCATTTGGCCATCACACAATTAACACTTACAAACCATTTTCCTCTCAAATTCCTCTTGTGTTCTCAAGAACACACACTAAACTTCTTCAGCCTCCAATCACCTTTATTCATCTCAAATCACTCCAAGAACCCTCAAAACAACTAGGATTTGGTCTATACTTACTCGTAGGCCACTCCATAATACCAAAAAATGCCAAAGTTGATATTCCATTCGGATCAAACAAGCTTTTTGTCCAAGAACAACAAGAACATCAAGAAGGTAAATTTAACCATCTTCGACCTTCTTCCCTTCTTCAACACCATTTCATTATCATCTTAACGTCTCTCTCTCTCTCTCTCTCGGCCTAACCATTGGTGGCCATTCTTGAACATACTTCAACCAAGGAAGGACCCCTCAAGCACTCAAGGATCTTCATCAGACAAGGAAATATCTTCAACTAATGATCATCAAAACAAGTATTTCTTTCATGACCTTCTCCTTAAATTTTCAAACGAAAGACTTTATGTCTCTAGTATGGATGTTTTGATGTATGGTAGACATTATACCACCATTGTTTGATTATGCCTTCATGAAGCTATTTTTGACCATAAATCCCTAGATAGTATCATTATTGGCAAGCATCACCCTTGTTGTGATAATTACTATTTCAAATCTATTTTTAGATAGATCCACATGTTATTTATTAAATATAGGTGTGTATGAATATATATAAATTTTTGTACTAGTAACTTACTATGGTCATTAAAAATTATTGTTAGAACAACTTTTATTATTATTAGTATTATTATTATTATCATTGTTATTATTAATATTATTAGTATCATTTTTTAATGTAATTTATTAATTTCGGACAATATTCGATATTTTTGAAATTAATAATTACTTATAATATTATTATTTTATTAGAAAAATAAATAGTAATAATTTTTATTAAGTATTATTAAATATAAATAATAATATATAGGAATTAATTAATATAATAGCAATACCTTTTAAGTTTATATTATTTATAATAATAAGTATTGTTGGTAATTATTATCAAAATATTTTATATTTATTAATATTATTTATTATATATTATTAGAAATTATTTATAATTTATTATTAATAGTACTAATATTTATTACTAATTTTTTTATGATTAATATTATTTATAGTATATATAATTATTATTATTTGTTAATAAATGAACATTGTTACAATTTGTTATTTATTATTTATAGCACTTACTTTAATTTAATAAATCAAATTAATCTTATTCTATAAAATACTTTATCAACTAATGTTAAAGCTTAAGGCATTGTTGTCATAACTAGATATTGTTGTAACTAGTTGAGTTTAAGCATGTTAGGTTAAGAGTTATTTATTTAAAGTAAGTGTTGCCTGGATGTTGGGACTTATACCATATATTTACCCCAGGCAGGGCTAGTTTGCCTTGAACCATCTTGGAAGGCTATTGTACCCAGGAAAAGCAAGAGATCGGGTAAGTCCTTGCATGAAACTGTTTGAGGATCAAAATCACCTTGGCAAGTCAAACATAATGTATACGTGAACATGTACTATGGATGCAATTATGGATAAATTTTCCTTTTCTTTTCCAGTTAATCAAACTATTTCCAGTTGAACAAGCATTTTTACACAAAATGCTAAATTTTTTCTAAAAACAAACTTTGACAAGAATTTTGGGAAACCATAATTTGTATTTCAATGAAAACACAGTGAATGGTTCTTCTTTTCCCAAAAGGAACAAATACAACGTTGAGTACTCAATAAGGTTAGACTGCTAAGACTAATCTTTGAAGGGTTAGGGTAAATCTCTCAGTAGGTGGCCACTTCTGAGAGATGAGTCCTTCCTGGATAGGATGTCAATCTTGCAGATCATACCGATCCAAGCTAGAAAGTATAGTCTAGTGGACTGTGTATTCTCGAAATGGACAACTGGTAAGTTTAGGTGTAGAGATGAGGGAATATCTCACCTGTTAGGCTATACATCTACCTTGTGTTAGTATGCACAAATTGTGGCATCCTAAATGTTCTTTTGTCTTGGTGCACAAAGTGTGGTGCCATGGCTACTTCTTGTGAGTAGTTGCTTTTACTGTATACATGTATGGCTTTTGAAAGGAAAACACCACTTCTCATTTGTGAAATTTTTTTTAGACTTGCCAGCACTTTACTTTTATAAAACTTTCTCAACTTGCATACATGAACTGTTTTACCTGAAGCACCCAAAGTACACACAGGCTTACTGATATTTATGTCTCACCACTTTTTTATACCATACTTTCAAGTTGATCATGCTATGAAGGTTATTGATTAGAGATTGCCTTTGTTTGAAGACTTATTTCTTCTAAATGTATTTTGTTTGAGAGACTCTAACAAACATTTATTTATTTTGAGGATTGTTCATGTATTGTTTAAGTTGTAATAAGTTTAAATTTGGATCGTTTCTTTCAATTCTTTTGTGAGTCCTAGTTATAATGGCCTATTGTCTTAAGGACGGGGTGATATCCCCAACCTTAATAGGGTAGGTAGTGGGGTATTACAGTTTGGGTCAGTGGAGTGGCGAAGCTAGAAGTATATACTTTGATATACTATAGTTGAGGTTCTATCATAGGACCAATATATTTGCATTTTGACTATATGTGATTAGTTAGTTAAGATGGACTCGTAGAAGATAACTTCTATGCTATATCGCCCCTTATAATAGTTTGAATGATCTAATAATCCAAAGGCCTAGGGAACATTACTTGGATGGTAGATGTCTTTAGAGAGATATTAGTACACTTATCTTCTAGAAATGTATGGCATTACGTAGAGGGGTAGGTCGTAGACTTTGCTACAAGTAGTATTATCCTTGTTGTCAATATCTTCTTAGACAGTAAGGGTATTTTGGACATTTTAGTTGGCAAAGTAATGTTCCTTTTTGTCCCTAGAACAGCCTGTAAGTCCTATATATTTTTAGGTTGAGGATTTGATCTTGAACAAAGTGGGTGGGTATTTTTTTTTAATTTTAATCAGGAAGTCTAATTTATTATTGTGTTGGAATAAAATAAAAGGTTGATAGAGAATAGAGCTATTGCCTGGTTTAAATTAGTTATTTAATTATTCAAGGCCTAAGCCCAGATTTAGTTAGATATTAAACTTCTTTTCCTTGGTCTGTTTGGTTTAGGTGGTTATTTATTTACTTATTTGTCTTTCAATGAGCCAGGATTAAATAAATAATGAACTATTAAGCTTGGCCCAATTGTTTAGACCAAGAGGCCACAAATGAAGCTTGAGCCCATTTTAGCTCAGCATGTTCTGGTTGGAAAAGTAATTAGAATTCCCGAAAAATATCTTCAGATGTATCCAGAAGTTTTGGAATTGCATTTTTTTCCCCCTGAGATACCAAATTACACAAGGCTTAAGGGTTTTCTGTGAGATCTTTGTTGCATGGTGTGATTCATTTTTTGCTTTGAGAAGGAAAAACACAGAACTTTTTCTCTCGTTAGTATTTCTGAGTGTTTCTATTCTTCTAGAAACTAGAACGGAGACTTTTTGTTTTCTCTTGATTCTGCTTATAGTAATCACAATGAGTCAAGTAGATCAAGATTTTGTCTTTTTCCCTTTGTTGCTTTCACCGGTGAGAGATAGGTAGTGGAAATATTCCGGAAGACTAAAAGCATCGTCTACATTCCCAAGAGAAGTCGTTGGCTTGTTGAACACTCACTAGAGGCTACATCTCAAATGCCATCGGTAGAACAACACACGTTGGTTTTGCAAAAGCAAACCAAGCTTTTACAAAATCGTAGAGGTATATTAAAGCTTTTACTATAGTTTTTCAGCGTTTTCATTTTTTTTGTATGCTTCTTGGCCATGATCCTACTTCAAGTTGTATCAAAACCATTGTTTTAATGGCTTAGGAGCATGCAATGGTGAACTAAAACTAGAAAGAATTGGTTTTAAATGCTATCTATGATCCTTTGTGTTTCTGGTATATGTTAGAATTCTATGTAAGTCTCACTATCAAGACATAGGAACACAGAAGGTTAATTGTTTTTGTAGATGATTCATGAAAGCCCATGATTTTGTGCATAAGAGATTGGGTTTCACAGTTTGTTTTGTTTTATGCTATGTTTCTGTAAATAAAATGGTGACTAAGGAATCATCTGGATGGAAAAACAAAGAAGATTGGAGGAAACCACAGGAAAAAAAAAAAAAAAAGACCAGTTTTAAGTCGGGCCTAGCTTGTCTAAGATGGCCGCAGCTAGATGCTAAAAATTTCCTAAGCTACGATGGGCTTATGGGCATGCCAGCCACGGCTTACAGCAAGCAACCTGTGACTAGCTCCTAATGGAATGGGCTACGGGCTGGTCCAAGCACTGGTCGAGTTTGGTATGCGGGCCATAGGTTGTGATTCGGTATGGCGAGTGCCTGAAGACCATGGATAATTTTAATTAATTTCCTTGTAATTTTCTTTTACATTTTAGGTCCTATACCAAGTGAAGTGATTTTTTTGCATAGTTAATAATGTTGGAATATTTTGCATGAAAAATAATAATAATAAAGGATTTTGGATTAAACTGGACTATTAATTAGTTAATTAATTAATGCATTTAATTTAATTATTTAGACACCTAAGTTAAAATAATAGAAAAGCATGAAAACATTTACATTTTTCTGGTATGCTATTTTCTTTTGTAAACCTAATTGCACATTTGCTCCAAACCAAAATCTTGGGAATTTTTTTTTTTTGACAAAGAAAAACATTTTCTTTAATTAAATGGTTATTTTTAGCTTGAAGAAAAAATTAATCCTTGGTTATTCTATTAAAGGATTTTATCCCTGGCATAGAACTTATTTTAGATTTAGGTATTTTTATAATCCATTTTGATTTATTTTTACAACAAAAATATTTTCTTCGAATGAAAGTTGAGACCAAAGTGATATTTAATGGGATATTTTCATCAGGATATTTTCTGACAAATCCTTATTTTAAAAGACTAAGTGAGAGGGGGGTTCTATCAGCCTCACGACTTCCATCATAGTTCTCATTAGAAATCGTGGTTCCTTTTGCATCACCCTAGAAGTGAACATGCATAGGATAGGGATTTTACAAGCATCTAGATCTAATGGATAGACATAATTGATGCTTGGGACATGCAGTATGATCGGTCAGCCCACATTGGAGGTCATAGTGCGAGGATTGTCCATAGAAAATGAGAAGAAATGTGCCATTCAATCGATGGAGTTATCTTCTAGACCATTACCTAGAAGGATAGTCGATTTGTAATAGTTAACACACTTAACTTAGGAAATTGTTAATCTTTCTAAAAAGCTATGTTAGTTCTCCTAAGTGCCAAACTAATCATATTAAAGATAATAGTAATACGGTTAACTATTATCAGTCTTAATATAAGGATAATACTGCCAAATTATTTGTCATTCAAAATTGAGAATTTTCTTTTGTTTTCAATTTTCAAAAACGGTCGATAGTGGTTCTTTCAAACCTTTGGTCCTTATTCTCGATAAGAATAAGCTAACATTCTAAGTTATATACACTGGAAAAAGAACCAGGACATAATACTCATTATAGAGGAGTATAAGTATGTCCTATATGAAACCTACCCTATTATCGAGGAGGGTTTCATTGAGGAGGAGTGTGAGACTAAGAAACCACGAAGAAGGCCGATGAAATGGCTCGTTAGTACATGTTGGCCTCCATGTCTAATGTGCTCCAGTCCACATATATGCACATGGCCACTCATTATGATATTAGCACATCGTTGGCCACAACGTTAGTTGACAAGAGCCTACCTGCAAAGCAGGAGGTTCTTAGAACGATCATAAATACCAAGATGACTATGGTAGCATCGGTTAGGAAGCATACGTTCAAAATGATTGTTGTTTTCGATGAAGTGAAAGTTTTGGGGGCTATGATTGACCCCAAGAGCCAAGTGGATATAGTTCGCAAATCTTTATCAAGCTCTTTTATTCAGTTGAAGTTGAATTACATTATCAATAAGTTAAACATGAGTTTAACAGAGTTAATAAAAATGCTCCATGTAGCAAAGAAGGTCATAAAGACATAGTCCAAGTCCTCGATTGCTAAGGTATCTTCATCTAAATCTAGGACCAAGCCTAGAAAGTTTAAAAAGATGAAGGAAAACGTAGTAGCCCAGTCCAAGTCCCTACCTAACAAACCCAAGGGCAAGTGCTTCATGTGGGGTAAGAAGGGACACCGGAATAAGAAGTATTCAAATATTCAGGCCAAGAAAAACCCTAGAGATAATGCTTACTATCTAGAGTCTATACTAATGGTTGGATCAAATTGCACTTTAATTGTTGATTCTGGAGCTACTGATTATATCTATAACTCTTTGCAGGGGTTTAGGAAGATAAAAAGACACCAGAGGGCTAACATGGACTCTGCGTAGGAAATAAAGCACAAGTGTAGGCCCAAATAGTGTGAGAATTGGAACTTCACTTTGATTGTAAAGTAATAGTTATTTTGAACAATATTTCATATGTACCAGGTTTCAGATGGAATTTGATTTCAATTGCAAGACTAATAAAATCATGGTTATTTTGTTTCTTTCCATTGTGATATTACTATCAGTAGAAATGGAGAATTTTTATATATTGGACACATGTATGAAAACTTATTCTTCATATATCCTATTAACGATCAATTAAATAATACTCAAAATAAACCTTTAAATAGAAAGAGAAACATTAATATCAATAACTCTTATCAATGGCATCTAAGGTTAGGTTATATTAACTCAACCAAGATTCAGAGGTTAATCTATGATGGTCCTTTGAGCTCATTGAGATTATAAAGTTAGCCTCAGTATGAATTCTATCTTATGGGAAAGATGACCAAAAGGCCTTTTACCCAAAAGGCAGATAGAGTCAATGAGATATTGAGCCTTATTCACACTGATGTATGTGGTCTATTAGCCCTAAGGGCATTATCCCGTGTTTTGATTTATGACAAACATTGATATTGACTAACATGTGTGATCTATATGTGATAAGATTTTTGGATACGACATGTTTAACTTCAGTTCTTCCAAGTCACACAAGTAGGACTGCTAAGCTGCTCTTAAGCAATGGAAGCCAAGAATGCTTAATCAAGTATAACTCCAACTTAAGAGATTACATACCATGAAGGCCTTATGAAGAATTATAGACTAAGAATTGTGATTAAGGTATTATTTGTAAATTCTTATGTCTCATTACCTCATGTTCAATTTGATTTACCTTGAAGTACATACAAATGATTTCAAAAAGAGGGTATTTTCTAAATCTAGAATTTATAAATTCTAGGTTGAGTAGTTTTAGATAGTCCTTTGAATCCAAAACACCCATTTAATGATCTGTAGCATTTTTCAATATATATTCCTTTGCATAACGTGCCGTTTTAGACTCAACTTTTGGATGCACATCTTTCTATTCTATGAATCCAAAATTCTGAAAATCCTGACCGAAGTAACTAGCCATTGGGACTTCGGTTTTAGCTCCTATAAAAGCTTTAAAATCTCAAATGCCTCAGGAACCTACACAAATAGAGCCTCGTCATAGTAGGGGGATATCTGTAGCCTCGTCGTAGAGGCATTTGACCTAGTCTCCGACCATCAGGAATAAGATCACACTAGATAAAAGGAGACTATTGCTGATGGTGATGCAAACCTATGGCATGAAGCAATAATAGCCGAGATGAAATTTATGTACTTCAATCATGTATGGGATCTTGTAGCTCCACATGAAATGATAAAACCTATCGGGTGTAAGTGGATGTACAATAGAAAGAGGGGAGAGGATGGGAAAATGGAAACCTTCAAAACTAAGCTTGTGGCAAAAGGGTATACTCAGAAAGAATGGATCAATTATGAGGAAACCTTTTCCCCATTAGCCATGTTTAAGTTCATCCGTATCCTTCTTATTATCGCATGTCATTATGACTACGAGATATGGCAAACGAATGCAAGACGGTATTTTTAAATGGCCAGCTTAGCGAAGACATCTATATGTCCCAACAAGAAGGTTTTATTGCTAAAGGCCAAGAACATATGATCTGTAAGCTTAAGAAATCCATTCATAGACTTAAGCAGGCATCCAGAGTATGGAACATTTGTTTCAATGAGACTGTAAAATCTTACAGTTTTATTCAAAATAAGGATGAACCATGTTTGCATAGGAAACTAGAAGGTATAAACATGGTTTTTCTTATACTGTATGTGGATAACATTCTACTCATTAAAAATGATGTAGGGATACTGTCATCTACTAATGTTTAGTTATCTAGTCAATTCAATATGAAGGACTTGGGTGAAGCTAGTTACATTCTCAGGATAAAGTTTCTTAGAAATATGAAGCAAAAAATGTTCAGTTTATCCCAAGCTACATACATTGACAAGATGCTGGCTAAATTCAGCATGGACTCATGCAATGGAGCTTTGATCCCTTGCAGACATAGGTTATCTTTTTCTTCAAAGGATTTTCTAAAGTCTCAAGAAGAAAAAGATTGAATGAATTGGATTCTCTATACTTCAGCTGTGAGAAGTCTCGTGTATGCCATGCTACGTACTAGGCCATATATCTGTTTTGTCATAGGCTTAATTAGCAAATATCAGTCAAACCCTAGAGAGGTTCATTAGTAGGCTGTAAAGCATATTCTCAAGTATCTTAAAGGTACAAGAGATTATATGTTGGTGTATAGGACTGATGACTTGGTTCCTATAGGATACATAGACTCAAACTTCCAAGTAGATAAGGATGAGAGAAAATCCACTAGCGGATATGTCTTCAACTTATCTGGAGGAGCCATATCATGGAAGAGTATCAAGTAATCTTGCATTACTGACTCAACAATGGAAATTGAGTATGTGGCAGCTTCAGAGGCATCTAAGGAAGTAGTTTGGCTCTAGAAGTTCTTTTTGGAACTTGGAGTCATGCCACGAATGGACAAACCAGTTGTGATGTATTGTGACAACGCTAGTGTAGTATCACAATCCAAAGAACCAAGAAACCACAAAAAGGTAAAGGACATAGAGAGGAAGTACCACCAGATCCAGGATTTCATCCAAAGAAGAGAAGTTATGGTGGAACAAATTATCTTGAAGAATAGTCTAGCAGATCCTTTAAACAAGCCTTTGGCAGAGAGAGTCTTTAGTAGATATTTAGATACCATAGAGGTGGGCATCTATGGACTTACTTAGTCTTAGAGTGTAAGTGGGAGATTGTTGGGATATATGCCCTCTAAGACTAGGTTTCTGATGTAATTTTGACATGTATTAATAAAAGTTTTTTTCTCAGAAATTGTTTATGAAATCTTCTTTATATTTGTGCACAATTTTATTGGAAAAGACCCATTGTGTTTATGTAATGGTTCATGTGGATGGAGGTCTTTCACAGTAAGGTATGGACCATGGGATACTTAACATATAAATTACTGTTCTTAACTGAATGATCAGAATGTGAATCTCATTATGACAAGGCTATTATGTTATAAATTCTAAATAGGAAATGACTTACCTTTAGCCAATGAATATTTCACAACACAAGCATATTTTTAATATGTAGAACAGGACCTGTAGTAGTGGATTCTACAGGTACTATATGATAGAAACCTAGATTACAACCGCTATAGTATGGACTTATACTCTACAACTTGAGTATAAGTTGGTAGTCTGATGAATTTAGAAGCGTATGCTTTGATATACTATAGTTGAGATCCTTTAGAAAGACTAATATACTTGTATGTTGGGTATATGTAACTTGTTAGTTAAGACAGACTTGTACAAGATAGTGTCTATACTATATCACCCCTTGTGGTTGTCTGAATGATCTAATTATCTAGGGCCTTCGGGAACTTGACTTGGACATTGGCTTTAGGATAGCTCCATTGGAAAGCGAAAATATTCCAAGAAGTCGTGGATCATTGGACTAGAAGTCTAAGGATGGTAGATGTCTTTTAGAGGAGTGTTAGTACACTCTTTCCTCTCTAAATGTACGGCGGTGTGTAGAGGGGTATTGTAGTCATTTCACTGGTAGGTCGAAGACATAGCTAATGCAGTATTGTCCTTAGAGTCAATATTTCTTTATGGAGATATTAGAAAATATTCAAAATAAGAAATACAACTATTTATATAGGAAGGGTTTTTTGGTCATTTTAGTAGCCAAGGCAATGTGTCTTTGTGGTCCTCGAAATAGCCCATATGTCCTAATTATTTTAAGTTGAGGAAATGGTCACAAAAGAAAAGGATTTTATTTTATTCAGCAAGTTTAATTTATTTTGGGACTAGAATAAAATAAAGGAATGAGAGAAATTAATTTTATTATCTAGTTTAACTGGTTAATTAACTATTCAAGGCTTAAGCCAAGATTGAATAATTAGAAAAATTAACCTGGGCTTAAATTAGTTAATAAATGGCTTAAAATTATTCAATCCATTTAGGCTCATTAATTATTTATTGAGTTATTTTAATCGGCCCAAGAAATAAATAATTAATGATTGTTATTTTTAGGCTCATTGGGTCTAAGGAAAATAATAAGGTAATTTTGGCCCAATAGCCTGGATTGGAGGGTTTTCTTTATTCACAAAACAAAAGAGTTAAGGCTGAGCCAAACCTCTTCTGTTGATAGCCTCTAGGAGTTTTGAAATATCAAAACCCCAGTGTTTTGGTTATTAGGATTAGTGAATAGTCGTGCATATCAGGGAAGGGTTTTTTCCACAGAACACACGACAAAAAGGATAAAAACTATAGAGCCTTCTTCTTATTCTTTTTATCCCATTCAGTTTTCCTTTTCTTCCTTTTCATCTTCTTGATTTTGCTAATCAATAGCAAAGGATCAAGAAGAGTCATTCTCGCCTAAGTTGTTTCACCAACATAGATTGGGCAGGGGAATATTCAAAGAAGCAAAGAGCTTCGCGTTCGTGCTGAGGAGGAGTCAAAGGATTGTTAGTTTTTTGCTGGAATCGTCATCGAGACAAGAAGCCACTCCAGTTGTTCACAGCTCTTCTTCTCAGCCAAATAGACTAAAGACTTGCAAAGGTATTATTTTTTTTGCCTCCATTGCACCATGTCTGGTGCTTTTTTCTGGTTATGTTCATACATGCGTAGATTCTGTTAAATATTTAGTGCATCAATTGAAGCAACTAAATCTGTTGCGAAGAAGAAAAGAAAGGAAGTTATTATTGAAAAACTAGTCTCCCAAACCAATTCATCAGAACATATTCACGAAAAAGAAAGCTCTGACACACAGGTACCTCAATTCCTTAGTTCGAAATGCGAGTATGAATACAATGAGTACATATCTAGAAATAGAACTGTGATCGTGGGCTATCATATTGCGGCCAAGTCTTTCCTAAACTATTTAATTGTTCATAGTATGTTTGAATCTCTTAGGTGGGGTGCTCTATTATCCGTTGATAAAAAAAATTACACCACCTTAGTTTGGAATTCTAGTGAAATCTACGAAAAAGAAGGATGGAGGAAACAGGGGGTGGATTTATGGTTTAGTAGAACACATCATGGGTTGGATATGTATATATAGAGTTTGATTATCGAATGTTGAACAAAATATTTGGAGTCAGTGATGATGGAATTCAATTTTTTAAAATGAATAAATTTCCAAAGGAATCTGATCCGTTTGATCTGGGGAGACTTGAAGCTAATTTCACTAGAGGCAAGAGTTTTAAAAACTCAAATCATCGCAACTCCAAATGGCTAAATAGACTCGGGAGAATTTTGCACCACATGGTTTCAACTATGGTAGCACCTAGCTTTGGGCATAAAATCTCAGTGAGCATCATGCAAATGATATTGATGTTGGCCCTATCAGAGAGCAGGCAGATTAGCTTTGGATTTATAGCTGTGAAGTTAATGCTCTAATCAAGGAATACCTCGAACAAGGCTCTACCATATAGAAATCTTTCGATAAAGGTTTTTAAACATTTCAATGTGGATCTTAGTAGAAGTGCTCATGGACACTCCAAGAAAAATCTCTACAGCACGGATTCATTTGAGAAAATAGGTTTTGTCCAAATGGACAATCAATAGATTATGCTTTGAGATGCTCCAGGAAAAGAAAGGGAAAATTTGATTGAGATCAAAGTTGAAGGAAAGCAAGTTGTACTTGCTACCTTGACTAGAACAAAACGTAAAGTTCAAATACCAAAGGAATCGTCAAGTATGGGCAAGCAGAAAATTGAAGAAAGTGGACTGACACAGAGTATTCTCAATCTCTTGATCATCTAGTCTGAGAAGTTTGATGGATTCAATGCCGAAGTCAAGACTGAACTCTACATTTTGGAAAATTGATTAAGTTATGTGGAAGGGAAGAACGTACAAAAAATACTGAAGGTGTCTCCAAAGAGCAAGACATTCCACCACAACAAAAGGATGAGCATGCCATTCCCTCTCTTGAAAAGGGTTTTGCACAGCCTACTACTGCTGAGAAAATTATTGCTGATGAAATTCCAGCTCCACCCATTGCAATGTCCACAGTTGAAGCAATTCCGTCTCAGCCTATTGTGGAGATAACTACTGCACCCTCTGCTGAACCAGCTCTTCTTATGAAAGATAAGACAATTCCACCTGCTAGATCTTCAGGTCATAAACAGAAACATGTTGCCGTCAAAATGAAGTTCAACAGTATTATTGGACACATACAAAAAGGGTGTTAATGTTAAGCCTAAGACCATCCACATTCCATGATTGGCACATGAACACCGCTACCTGCTGACTTCTTATGCAAAATTCATTCTGTTGATATAGTTATCTTCAATCTATTTTATGCTTTTTGCACTATCTTCTCATGGACACTTTGATTTTTTATTTATTTGTTTTTTACTGATATTCCTGTTGATCCTACTGCTAATATGTTTACTACATTTTTTAAAACCTTCTCATGTTACTACTGCAAATCTACTACTACTTTCTAATTATTTCTCTGCTTCTTATTTTTTTGACTGATGATAGAGGGGGAGAAAATATTGTTGTATATTGTGATTGTGAATTGAGGACTATGACCTGATGTGATTATGGAGACTGTGTTGTGATTTCACTGTAATCTATGAATTGAGGAAAATGTGATGTAACTTTGGCGGAGACTGTAGTAAATTCCATTCCTTGCGAAGCTTGTGAATATGTGAGAATTATTTTTATTTGAATTTGGATTGAAAAAAAAATTGTTATGCATTCTTTTTGTTATCATGATATCTCTTTCTTTTTCTTCTTCTTCTTTTTTTTTTTTTTTTTTTTTGCCCTTATTGAGAACTTGAAATGTGATTTGTGACTTTGTACTGTCGAGTATAATTATGATTGTGGATGTGATGACAATTGTGCCTCAAGTAGAAAAGAAATTGTTCTATGGATTGAATTGAGAATACCATAGTTTTTTTTTTTTTTAAATTGTGTGATGAGAAAATTATATAGATGACTGTCATGATGGGTTTATGCTACTAAATTATGATGGGACTGTCTTAAATTTCTAATTTTGCTGCAATGGGAAAATTGTTTTGAGAATTTAGGATGTTTGTCTAAGCGAACGAAATTTTGATATGATCTTTTTATAAAATTTTTGCTTGATTGCCGTCTAATTTTTTTTTCCTCCAAAAAATCATGATACTGATCCTGCATAGACACATAAATGCTTCTGAGTCCAAAAGCCCTATCCAAAAACTCTTTTATAGAGGGTTCACATGTTTCAATTTTGTTTTTGCCCTATTTGGATGCATTTTTTGGACATCCAAAATCTCACATCTAGTTTGATTTCTAAAGCAAGTTGATATTAACATAACTTTATCTACTATTCATATATGCACAGACATGGGGGAGCATTGCTTTTTATGTTCTACCTTCTACACCTCTTCATATACATAATTATACATTTTATTGTGACCATTATTTAGCTATTTCCCTGAGAAATAGTCCTCTTTATGGAAGGAAGCAGGATAAGAAGGTTAGTTGGGCGATAGGCTTATTGAGCCTTGTTTATGAGACTATGTTTAAATTTTCTTGTCTTAAACTCATAAGCACTCTCTGATTCCTATAATGATAGAATGCATTTCAGTTAAACATATTCTTACTTCGCTCGGTCTAACATGTTCATACAGTTTATATCATTTTATTTGTCACAATCTTATCAAATTTGTCATCACTAAAAAGGGGGGAGATTGTTAGCCCTAAGGACATTCTCCTCTGTTCTAATTTATGACAAACATTGATGTAGACTAACCTGTATAATCTATATGTGAAAGGATTTTTGGATACGACATGTTTGACTTCAGTTCTTCCAAGACGCGCAAGTAGGACTGGTAACCATCTCTTAAGCAATGGAATCCAAGAGTAGTTGATCATGTATAGCTCCAACTTAAGAGATTGCATACCATAAATGCCTTGTTAAGAATTATAGACTAGGAATTATGATTAAGGTATTGTTTGTAAATTCCTATGTCTCTTTACCTTATATTCAATTTGATTTACCTAGAAGCACTTACAAATGATTTCAAAAAGAGGGTATTTTCTAAATCTGGAATTTATAAATTCTTGGTTGAGTAGTTTTGGATGGACCTCTAAATCCATAACACCTATCCAATGAGCTGTAGCACTTTTCAAAATATACCACTTTGCATAAAGTGCCATTTTGGATGCACATCTTTCTATTATGTGAATCCAAAACTCTGAAATTCTTGACGGAAGTAACTAGTCATTACTAGCCATTGGGACTTTGGTTTTAACTCTTATAAAGGCTTCAAAAACTCAATTTTCAAGTAGATTTTTATGCTAACTCATTCAAAAACACTCTTACATTTTAGAATACAAAAATCTTCCTTTTTATTTGTGCTTCAAAAAGAAATCAAATTGTTTAAAAGATAAAAAGGTATTTGTGTTTAATGGCTCATATTTGTTCAATTTGCGAGCTATTTCGGTGTTCTATCTTTAATCAATTTTTGTATCAAGGTTAAGGAAGTAAAACCCATTTGGGGTGACCCTTGATTGTTGAGTTTAAAGAGGTTGGGTGTAAAAGCAAGTGTGGTGATCGACCTATGTAAGATTGGTGTTGCCTACCACCATTGATTTGCGAAAAAATGTTTTAGCAAGGTGTATTGAAATCCTTAGGCATATGCTTAAGGTAGTGGATGTAGAACATTTAAGGATCGAACTACTATAAATCTTTGGGTCTATTCTTTTGCATTTTATCTAAACCTTATCATTATATTTTCGTTGGTCATTAGATTAAAAAAAAGAACTCTATCTTTTTCTCTCCAATTATTGATCTATTTTAAGATTTGTGTGTTCTATGTTAAGTCTATTTTTGATATCTCAACTGCCTATCTTTAATACACAACACCTTTTTATCATTTAGTGCTGATTCGAAAGATCTTAGACTGTATTCTTAAAACTACAAAAAAAATCTAGTTTTTTGAACATATATACTATTCGACCCTGCTCAAAAGGCATCAAAAGATTTTTTAAAAAATTTGCATTTGTTTGTCATAAACCTTATTCACCATTTCTAAGGTTTATCTATATGTGGTCCATTGTCCACACCAATGAGAGGAGAGTTTGAGTAATTTATCACTTTCATAGATGATTGTATAAGGTATGGTTACATTTATCCGATAAGGCATAAGTCTGACTTATTTGACAAGTTCAAAGAGTTTAAGGCTGAAGTAGAGCATCGAATAGGTAAACTGATTAAACCCTTAAGATCATATCATGGTGGAGAGTACCTTTTTGGTAAATTCAAGGATTACATGGTACATTGTGAAATAGTATCCCAGCTCTCTACATCGGGGACACCCCTGCAGAACGGAATAGCTAAGAGAGGGAATAGGATATTGATGAAAATATCCTAAAGTATGATATCTCATACTACTCTTCTTGGAAACAATGACATACATTCTGAACTTAATGCCCTCCAAGTCAGTACCTAAGACACCTTTTGAGATATGGACTGGATGAAAGCTAAGTTGGAATCATCAAAGGATATGCAGCTTATGTACAAATCAAGGGAGACAAACAAGAACTAAGATCAGAATTATGCTACTTTGTTGGATATCCAAAAAGTGGTTATGTTTGTCATCCCACGGAGTAGAAAGTACTAGTTAGTACTAATGCTAGATACTCGGAGAATGATAAAAGTACATCAATGAAAGGTTCAATGAGGATGGAACTTGAGGAGAAGTTGTCTTCAGAATCTACTTCTTCAGACCTGATTATGGAACAAGAAGAGACACAGCCTCAGGAACCGATACAAAAGGAGCCTCGTCATAATGGAAGGATGTGTAGGGTTCCAGAAATATGGATTGGAGAAGCTTTTGACCATTAGGAACAAGATTCTATTAGATATAAGGAGGCTTGCTGATGGTGATGCAAACCTATGGCGTGAAGCAATGAAATCCGAGATTGAATCTATGTATTTCATTCAGGTTTGGAATCTTGTAGCTTCGCCTGAAGGGATAAAACCTATTGGGTGTAAGTTAGTATATAAGAGAAAAAGAGATGCAGATCGGAAGGAGGAAAAATTAAAAGGAAGGCTTGTGGTGAAAAGATATACTCAGAAAGAGGGTATCAATTATGAGGAAACATTTTTCCTGGTAGCCATGCTTAAATCCATCCGTATCCTCCTTACCATCGCTTCTTACTATAACTACGAGATATAGAAAATGGATGTTAATTCGGATTTTCTTAATGGCTATCTCAATGAAGCTATCTATCTATTTCAATCGAATGGTTTTATTGCTAAAGGCCAAGAATATATGGTTTCTAAGCTTAAAATGTCCATCTATGAACTTAAGTAGGCAACAAGAGCAGGGAACATATATTTTGATGAGGCTGTAACATCTTATGATTTCACTTAAAATGAGGATGAACCAAACGTGTACAGGAAACTGGATGGTATTAATATGGTTTTTCTAGTATTATATGTGGATGATATTATACTCATTGGAAATGATGTAGGGACATTGCCATCTACTAAGGTTTAGCTATCAAGCCAACTCAGTATGAAAGACTTGGAGGAAGCTGGCAATATTTTTGTATTAAACTTCTTAGAAATAGGAAGCAGAGAATGCTCAGCTTATCCCAAACTATATATATTGTTAAGATGTTGGCCATGCTCAGCAAGGACTCGTATAAGGAAGAACTAATCCCTTATAGACATAGGATGTCTCTTATTTCAAAGGACTGTCCTAAGTCTCAAGAAGAAAAAGATAGTATGAGTAAGATTCCCTATACTTCGGCTGTTGGATGTCTAATATAAGCCATGTTTTGTACTAAGTTTGATATCTGCTGATATCTGCTTTGTTGTAGGCTTAGTCAGCAGATATTAGTCAGCAAGTTTGATATCTGCTAAGGTTTTTCTAATTCGCCCAAGACTAATTAAATAGATTTTTTTATTAATTAATTGATCTTCTTGGGTTCAATATAAAATTAACCAATATAATTAATTAATAAACCAATTAAATTAAATTGGCCAATACATTATATTAATTAATTAATTCACTTGAGCCTAATATAAAATTACGCTTCTTCCAATATTAATTTCACCCAATAAGCCCATATAGTAAATAAAATTTACTATGGTTACTTGAGATACTTTGAGGATCAAAAGACATATTATTCTTGGCTACTAAAATGATCAAAATACCCTTACTAACAAATAGCCATATTTTATCATTTAAATATTCCATTTTCACCATATGAAAATATCAACCCCAAGAATAATATTGCAAGCGTGATGCCTTCGACCTATAAGTGATAGGAGCTAAATTCATCACTATTTTGCAAGTTATTTGAGGTTGTTTTGAGATACTTTTGTTGTATTAACTAGGCATATTGTATCCTATTTGACATTTTACTTGTAAAAAAGTTTTTTTTTGACAAATTTGTGCAAATTGGAGTTGATTTCGAGCAAAATTGGAGATTTTCTAGAACACACCTGGGGCCATGTCCGACAAGTGGACCTAGCACCAGTCCATTCTAGTCAAGTAGAGAAAATAGCGCAAAACTTCAATGCAAAAACAGAACACACTTGGGGCCAGGTGGGTCGACTGGACCCGGCGCCAAGTTCGATTTGGAATGGAGAAATCCTGTGCATGAATTTAATAATTTTCCAAATATTTTAGTATTTTCGGAATCCTACTCGACCAATACTCCTCAAGGAACGAATTTAGCATCAAAGAAGCTTATAGAACCAAGAGAAAACACAAGAGAATGAGAGGTGAATTCAAGGAGCAAAAATTCCAATCACTCATTGAATGAGGAATTCGCCAAATAAAGGAGGGTTGTTCTAGAGAGTCTTTAAACGAGAAGAATCTTGTCTATGAGTACTTTCTTTATCTTTGTTTTCTTGTTCTTAAGCAATGATGCATTCAATATTTTATTTGTAATTTGACATTATTTTGAGATTCATGGTTTTGTGTTAATTTAGTATTTGATCAATTCTCGATCATTATTGGTATTTGATTGCCTGTTATTATTAGTTATTGATGCAGATTCTTCTAATTGACTTGGGAAACGAAGTTAGGATTAAAGGTTTAAAATGATCAAAGATTAGTTGATTTCACCTCCAACAAAGGGTCATTGGCTAATTTCATATTTATAATGAATTAAGTTTCATGCATGTTTTTTTTTTTTTTTTTGTTATGTTGGTTTGATTGGGAAATCTGCTAATTTAATCAAAAGATTGTGATTCCATGGATTGGGAAAGACGTGGAGTCTAGATAAGTACATTCATGACTTCAGAAACGATTAGATTTTACTTTATATTCCTTTATGATGACAAGATGATGATTAATTGAGATAATTGCTAGATGATTCATTAACTTGTATTATAGGATAATTGTCTAAATTACATATTCCTACATCATTTAGATGTATAGAATTCTTTATTTTTATTTTTATTATTTTCTCACTTTATTGGATAGGTTAAACAATGAATGAAAAGTGATCAGTGTGTACTTGTTGCTTTGAGGATCGTTACTCACTAATTTCCTATACTATACTTGCGATGAGTATACTTGCTCAATTGTGTATTTTGAGATTAATGTTTTTATTAAAACTTGACTAAGGGATGGATTTAAATTTGATAATTTTTATACACCCAAAATTTATGCATCTAGTTTTTTGCATCATTGTCGGAGAACAATATCATGAAAGCTTGGATTTTATTCATTTAACCATACTTATATGTAAATATGTAAGTGCGTATATATATTCTTTGTATGAATTGGTGCCATATGTTGTTGTTTGTAACATTGTGTGACTTAATTGACTAGTGTAGTTCTTGTTGTACTTGTAATTGCCACTAACTTTTGTGTTTAGGTAGTTTGTGAATATGTCTATTGTGTGTGTTTTTCTATTATTTGTTGTGACATTTTGTTTTTTCTTTTCTTTTCTTTGTTTTTCCATTATTTTTGTTTGTTTTTATTTTAGATTAGATTTTTTTTTTAGCATGACATTGACATCATCATGAACAATTACTTTTGGTCACAAGATAAAGAGAGCTACTATGATGAGAATTTGGCAATTTTGCAAGCTCAAATTGACGCTTTTTGGGAGACGTCACTTGAAGCCTCAATACATTCTTTGTCACCAATACAACTTTATCCGTTAAGTGACCTAAAGAAGCATCCCAACGGATGAGCCATCAAAGAACACAACTAGCCAAGTTGGTTGAAATTGCTATAAAGGCCCATACACTTGAACAAGAGAATCCCCAAGGAAATGAGAGAGGATATGAGGAACAATTGCTCAATATGGAAAGAGAGGTATTCAATTCTCCTCAATGTACTAATAATTTTAATCTTTCTTTGTCATATGATTTCTTAGGTTCCTCTCTATTTTTAGATTACAAGGTCCAAATGATGATGTATGGAGCTTAACATGTCCCAACGAGTTAGATTTATTCATGATTCAACATAAGAAGTCCTTCAAGAATATCGACAAATTCTACCATTCACCCCAATTTCAGGGAGGTAACTTGGCATTTGTAAATATGGTACAAAGTAAGGATTTCTTGATCAAATCATTAAGAACTCAATTGGTAAGTTTTTAGGGGGATTTTCATTGTGACAAGTCTTTTGAAGAGTTAGATGGTGATTTCAAGTTTGATGCATTCTTTACAGACCATGAGCACTTATATGTTAACAAAAATATTTATGTGTCTAAAGGAATGTTAGAGAATGAGGTTTATGTGTTTTGCTTTATTGAGAAAAAATATTTTCATGAACTTTTTATTTTCAAAAACCTCTCTTATTTCTACTTTTATCTTGGCTATCTTTTTCAATGAGCATTAATTTCTTTTCCAAAGGTTTGGAATGGAAGTATGATGAGTAGAAAGATTTTGTATAGTTATTAATTTTTAGTTTTATGTTTGGTTTTGGTTAGGTGTTATTTCCTTAAATAAGGAAAATAAGACTTGAGAATTTGGATTAATCTTGTGTATGCATTGGTGTTTGAATATTATTTAACTCATCTAGTTTGATTATGAAAAATAGTATGAATGTGGGGCAAGTTTATTGGCTAACTCTTGTATTATGGGTTTAAAACTTGCTTAGCTTAGAGTTGTGATAAGGAATGTGAGGAAAGAGGTTGAAAAATTGATGAGTGATGACTAAATGGGGGCTAATATGGTATGTGAAGAGAAATACATGCACTTGAGGCTATCAAATTCCAAAAGTCATTAAAAAATTGAGAGAAAAAAGTTTTGAGTGTTTTAGTTAAATTATGACTTGAGTTGTGCGATCTTTGGATTTATAATGCTTGAGTTGGTAGATAGCTTGTGAAGGGTGAAATAATTTTCTTAGACTAAGGTATACACTTGATTAATTTAACTTCAAGAGTTTTGTGATGTCTTGTCAAATGCTTCAAGGTTTAAATTGTTTTCAAAGGGTTTGATGATTGTCAAGAGTTTTATCTAAAGTTTGAAGGGAAGTTATAATCCTTGCTATGTTTTAAATTGTTGGAACAAGAAAAAACTTGTATTTTCTTGATGATTTTCTTGGCTTAAGTGTTTTTACTTGAGGACAAGCAAAAGTTCAAGTGTGGGGGTATGTGATAGAGGCTAAAGTCATCACTATTTTGCAAGTTATTTGAGGTTGTTTTGAGATACTTTTGTTCTAATAACTAGGTATATTCCTTGCTATTTGACATTTTGCTTGTAAAAAGTGTTTTTAACAAATATGTGCAATTGGAGTTAATTTCGAGCAATATTGGAGATTTTCCAAAACATACCTGGCTTTAGGTCTGGCATGTGGACTAGGCACTAGGTCCATTCTGGCCGAGCAAACAAAATAGAGCAAAACTTTAGTGCAAAAATAGAACACACCTAGTGCTAGGTGGGTCGACTGGACCCGTGCCAGATCCGATCTAGAAGGACAAAATCCTCTACACAAATTTAGTAATTTCCCAAAGAATTTGGTATTTTTCAAATCCTACTCGGCCAAGAGTCCTCAAGAAATGAATTTGGCATCAAAGAAGCCTATAAAACCAAGAGAAAACACAAGAGTCAGAGAGATGAAAATAAGGAGCAAAATTTCTAATTACTCATTAAAGGAGGAATTCACCAAATTAATAAGGGTTGTTCAAGAGAGTCTTGAACGGAGAAGAAAGAGGCTTGTCTATGAAAAGTGATTAGTGTGTACTTGTTCCTTTGAGGATCGATACTCGTTAATTCCCTATACTATGCTTGCGATAAGTATACTTACTAGTATGTGTATTTTGGGATTAATGTTTTAATTAAAACTTGACTAAGGGATGGATTTAAATTTGTTGAATTTTATCCACCCAAAATTTGTGCATCTAGAAGTGTATTGATAAAAATACCCCTCTATATAATACCAGTCATTGAGATAGGAAAAATGTACTAACACATTTCTCAATGACATCTACTATCTTTTGATAATCTATGACTTTTAGTATGTGCCAACTTATTTCCTGGGAGCTAGCCAAAAGCATGCATACTAAGTCATATTTCCCAAGACCCTGGATTATTTAGATTATCTCGAACAATCACAAGAGGTGATATTTTCAAGTAATGAAGTATAAAAACTCTAGTGTATAAGTCCATTCTGGTTAACTAGAGTCATACACATAACATGCAAGGTTATTAGCATTGTGTTAAGACCTCACACAACATACATCAAAGTCCACAAGTCCAGCTTCACCAGACCACCTATTTATATTCAAGTCTTAGAGTACTCATCTACGCAATAGCTACAATAAGCTATTGGCATGAGTTGACTACTCACTAGTTAAAGGTAAACCATTTTTCTTTTACAAACTATGATGTAATGATCTAAACCTTGATGAAGTGCCCAACTATATCAATTGATCAAGAATAATTTTTCATTTATATGTACATAGCCCATAATCTACACTTTACTCTGAAAGCACGACACAATCACATAGATTACTTAGTAACACACATAGACCATAATGTGCACATATACATAAACAAACAAACATTAGTGAATGAAGTATATTACTAATTTCTAAAATATAGACAAACATAGTCAATTTTAGGCATACATTCTAACAATCTCCTACTTGCCCCAAATGAACAATGATAGTCTATATGTGCCTACCCCTATGACATCGAAGTGTTTTTGGAACAGTTTCGCCATTAGAGGCTTGGTAAATAGGTCTGCCAGATTGTTTGAAGAGAAAATCTGGTCAACCACTATCTCCCATTTCTGGATGAACTCCCGGATCAAGTGATACTTCCTCTCAATGTTTTTACCTTTTCAATGGTTCCTTGTTTCTATGCAATGCGACACATATAACACCCCGCTACCTATATACCCAAAAATGGTGGGGTGTCACCCCGTCCAGAGGACCAGGAGTCTTTATAACGAGGTATACAAGAAAATAGCTAAATAAAAGAAATAAATAATCTTATTACAACCAAATAAAAACTTATAAAAGTCTGAACATCAAAACAACCAACTATCTCTCAAAAGAAAAATAAAGTAAAATACAATAAACTTCAATCTCTAAGCCATCCAACATGCTTAATAAAAGCACTCCCCTAAAAACATGATATATGAATAGTGTGAGATTGGCATCTCGGTAAGTCCCGTGTGTGAAAATAACACTTTGAATATTTTATGTACGCATGTTTTATCAATAATCATGAAATAAGTTTGCAAGTCAATTTTATTAATAAACACTCACTAATTGGAACAATATAAAACATATCCAAAACAATTCTCAGGAAGCCATCCACTTATCATTACAACAAAATCATATAGGGATAAAAATCATTGAATAATATTAAAATCCATATCATGAATTCCATCAAGATAGCTTCCCAGTGTAACCCTTTATTACTGGACTGTGGGTGATCTGCCTACTAGGGTGAGATACTCCTCTATCTCTACACCCAACACACCAATTGTCCAACCTAGAAAATAGTCCACATGGACAAACATGCTAGCTCAGATCGGCCTGACTAACTGTTGGATTGTATGCCCTCTTAGACTAGGTTTCTGATGTAAAATCGAATATTTTAATAAAAAAATTTATTTTCAGAAATTATTTATGAATTTACTTTTTGTTTGTGCACAATTTTCGTTTGGAACAGACCCATTGTGTTTAAATAGGTGGTCTTTCACAGTAAGGTATGGATCACAGGTTATTTAAACACATAAAATTTTGTTCTTAACCTATTGATGAGACTGGGAATCTCATCATGTTTAGGTTATTATGTTATGAATTCTAAATGGGGAATGGCTTACCTTTAGCCAGTGAGTAGTCCACTCACTTCATGATATAAGCATATTTCGAATACGTAGGACAGGATCTGTAGTAGTGGTTTCTAAAAGTACTATATGATAGAAACCTAGACTACTACCGCTACAACGTGGACTAGTACTCTACGACTTGAGTATGAGTTGGTGGTCTGGCGAAGCTGGTAGCATATACTTTGATTTGCTATAGTTGATGTTCTATCATATGGCCAATATACTTGCATGTTGGGTATTTATGACTAGTTAGTTAAGACAGACTTGTACAAGACAGTTTCTGCACTATATCGCCCCTTGTTGTTCGAATGGTCTAAAATGTCCAGGGCCCTGGGAAACATGACTCGGATGTTTGCTTCAGAGTAGCTCCCTTGGAAAGCGGAGACACTCCAGGAAGTCGTGGATCATTGGACTAGAAGCCTAAGGATGGTAGATGTCATTTAGAGGGGTGTTAGTACACTTCTTCCTCTCTAAATGTACGGCGATGTGTAGAGGGGTATTTTAGTCATTTCACCTGTAGGTCGGAGATTTTGCTAACGCAGCATTGTCCTGATGGTCAATATTTTCTTATGGTAATATTAGGAAATATTTAAAATGCAAAATACAGCTATTTTTATGGCAAGGGTATTTTGGTCATTTTAGTAGCCAAGGCGGTGTGTCTTTTGGTCCTCAATATAGACCGTGAGTCCTAATTAAATACGGGCTAAAGAATTGATTTTAAATTAAATGAAATTTATTTTATTTAAGTAGCCTGATTTAATTATTGGGTTAGAATAAAATAAAGGTCCATGGAGAGAGAGAATTAATTAAATTAGTTTGGTGGGTTAATTAATTATTCAAAGCTTTGGCCCAATTTGAATAATTAAAGATTAACCTGGGACTAAACTAATATAGGCTTAATTAATTGGACTGGTTTATTTCGGCTGAAAAATTAATTATTTATTAATTGGGCCATTTATTTTGGTTTTAGTTAGAATAATTAATTAAGCCCAAAAAAGGTTAAACTAAGAGTCCAATGGCCCAATCCAGTTTAACCTAGGGTTTTATTTAGGTTAAAAAGGATAAAAAAAACAACGTTGTTTTTCCAGTGCTTCCTCTCTGTGGAAAAATACCAGACATTTTTTCCTCTCCCTCTCCAGAAAATATTCTTTAGCCCCTAGGTTGTTTCACCAAAACGATATTAGGCAGGCCATATACTGGAAGATCGAAAGCTAGGCGTTTATCTACATGCAAAGACGAAGTAGAAGGCTTGCAGGAATTGCACCAGAAGTTTCCACGAGTGTGCCTACCCCAGTTCCGCATATTCCAGTTTAGCCGATTTTGAGAACAAGAAGAAGAGGTAATGAAAAAATATTTTTTTTTCCTTTTTCTTCTTCACACAAGAGTGCTGCGGTTTTTGTTGTTCCTTGGCTGTCTTTTTGGCTATGTTTTGCTTGCAATTTTATCTTCACTAACCAGTACTGACGTCTCTTTAGGCAGACTTCATCTTCTAGAAGTGGTCTCCTACCAAAAGACTCACTCTAACCCTCCAAGACTAGTACCACTAATTTACCCCTAGCAAGTACTCAATGCTCACCACTAGGTGCAATAATCAATTCCTATATTCACAACCTTTGAATACCCTGGCTTTGCAAAACGTGGTTTTCGCATAGAGTTTTCAAAATGTTTTAGTCATAAAAAGAAAGAAAACCATTTTCTGCCAAAGTTGAGATTTGACAAAATCATTTAGAGGTCAAAATAACCATGTTCTCAATCCAGGTATCACAATTCAACAATAACATTTCAGCATCATTTTGACATCATTTCAATATCGTGTCAACATCATTTCAACATCATTGCAACATTAGACTTGAAAACATGAGTAGCATTTATAGTTATGCAGGGACTTACTAAAATATTCCAATTAGTTAAACCAAAGCTAATGCTTGAACCCACTTTAAACTTCTTCCTTATCTAGAATTCAGTAATTCTATAATCAGAATCTAAATACTACACATTGCCTAGCCACTTCCATTGCATGTAATAATGATTCCATATGATCCCATTATTTACATAAATCATTCATGGCATCTAATGGATCAATTAATTAAACCACATCCATGACTTTCCCTTGATATTCAATTCATCATCACGCATGCATATACTCAATTCAAATTATCAACATGGTAACTTCAATGTTCAACTATCATTAAATCCATTTAGTAACTCATTTGAATTAAAAGGTCTTATCTTACCAACATAGGAGAGATCTAGATCCAACATAGCAAAATATAAGAATGTTTTTAATCCATACAAACCTAGATTAATATTTGCACCATTGTTCACAACACTCTAATCTACTCTTACTTTTCAAGCTAAATTCCATATGTAACAACATCAGAATAAAATCAAACTCATTTTAACCAGTAGGGATTGAGTCTCAAATACCTCTTACCAAAACTAATCAAAGAAGCAGGATGACTCCTTAGTGATTGGTTAAGTTCACTTGAGAAGGAGAAATGATTGGTTTACCTTGATCTCATTGTTAGAAAGTCACCAGCAGTGGGAAGAAATCAGTCCCTCTTGACCGTGATTTAGGATAAGAAGAAGAGAAGAATTGAAGAAGAGTTGATGTAGGGTTGAAGAGTTGCTTACCTTAAGAATGGATTTCGATTTTAGTGGAGTTTGGGTGTGTGCTGGCCAAAATCTTGGAGAAGATAGGAGGCTACCTTTTTTATGTATTGGAGAGGTTTAGGGCTTGCTTGTCTACTGATTTGATGAAGAGGAATGATTAGGTTTAGGTGTTTTGATACGTAGAAGAGTTCCACCCTATTTTAGACTCTTGAACACAATAACAAGAAAAATGGTAGCTTTCGCCTCTTCATGGTTAAGCTGAATTTGTGCAAGGTTTAGTAGAAGACTGTGGCTATATTTTGGTCCAAGGTTTGGCCTAAGAGAGAAGAAAAAGAGGTGGTTTTTGGTTCTGGCTTTGGCCGAAATTAAGAAGAGAAAACTGAGGTCTTTTGTGTGTTGTTTTTGGCTAAAACAAGAACAGAGTTTGAGAGCATTTATGGGTTGTAATTTTCGTGCATATGTGGGTGTATATTGTGGCCAAAACAATGGTAGAAAGAAAAGAGAAATTTTGGTATTATTTTGGCTAAATAAAATTTGATTGGTGGTAGGTTATCTTGGATAGAATTATCTCAAGCTTGAAGAGTTTAAGTTGAGCTAAACTAGCTATCAAGATAGCAGCTAGGTTGGTTGTTTTTCTAGAAAATTCAAGTAAAGAAAATAAGATATTTAACCAAGAAATAATTTATTTGATACCCTAAATTATTTTAAATAAAATTATGTAATTAGAGGATAATTATATTTGGAGATAGAAAACTGGTTTTTAATAGGATAAAGTTGGAATTTCTTTTATTCTTCACCTTATTCTTGAAAATTCCATAAATCCAAGAGATAATTGCCTCAATTAAAAATCATCATTACCACTTTTATTTTAATTAAAATTCTTTAAAGAAAATTAAATTATGAAGACTTATCTCCTATTTAAAAGAGGCGGCCACCATAAGCATTCAAGATAAATATTCCTATATTTTTTTCCTTAAAAAATCACCTAGATAATAGCTTTAAAATTTCAGATTTTGACATATTTAAAATACCCTAAAAGATTATGATAAAATATTAATCTAATAGATAATAGGAATATAATTTGTTTTAATTCTTTTTGTCAAATAACCATGATAATCACACTCATATACCTTAGGTGTTGGGAATCTAAGATGGCAACAACCCTAGGAATTTCGGCCAAAAGTAGAAAAAATAAGGAAAAATGAAATAAATTAGGGAAAAGAAAGAAAAGGCTTGCAAAAGTTGAGATTTGAACTCAAGTTACCAGGAATTAAACATCAAGCTTTATCCACTAGACCACAATAACTCTTGTTCAAATATTCCTCAAATAAATTCCCTTAACTCCTACTCAACTTACTTCATTTCTCGTCTATTAAATTCTGCTCAGTAAAAACTAAAGATCTACCATTTCAACCAACACAATTATATCCAAATAAATAAATTCATGCAATATCAAACAAATAGATCACATATATTAATGAAAATAGTTCAAATTATCAAATGCAATACTTAAAGTGCTATGTTGTGCATGACTTTCCCCATGAACTAATGGTGGTTTTAATCGGGGTATCACATCCTCTCCCCCTTAAAAGAATTTCGTCCCGAAATTTAGGGCATTATACTTTTAGAGCAATTCTGGATATTAACTTTTCAACCAGTCATCTGTTTCCCATGTCATATCCTGAGTGTGTGATGATCCCACAGAATCTTCACTATAGGTATCTGATTATTCCGCAACATTTTAACACTTCGATCCAAAATCTTAATTGGTTTCTCGACGTAGCTTAGATCAAGCTACAATATTAGCATCTCTTCATTCAAAACATGATCCGATAAGGGTTATATTTCTTTAACTAGGACACATGAAAAACATCATGAATTCCAGATAATTCTTCCAACAATTCCAACTGGTATGCTATAGGTCCAATCTTCTCAATCACCTGAAATGGTCCTAAATACCTAGGGCTCAACTTCCCTCATTTAGGGTGCTTCAAAATCCCTCTACTAGATGTTACCTTCAAAAATGTTTGATCTCCCACTTGATACTCTAATTCTCTCCTTCTGTTATCTACATAACTTTTTTGCTGGCTTTGTGCTGCTTTCAATCATTCTCTTATCATCTTTACTTTATCCGACATTTTTCAATATTCACTTCACTAGACTTGCTAATTGGTCCATCTTCTGTCCAACCCCAGTACAACGATACTTGACATTTCCGTTTGTAGGGTGCTATTCCAGTTTACGTTTGATGATTGTTGTTGTATACTAAGTCAATATATGGTAAACAATCAAACCACGTGTCCCTAAAAACTAATATGCACGCTCTAAGTATATCTTCCAATATATACATAACCTTGCTAGACTATCCATCGGTCTGCAAATGTGCAAAAGTACATAGCTTTAGAGTTATTCCCGTTGACTCCTGAAACTTGGTCCAAATCTAGAAGTTAATCTAGGATCCCTGTTAGATGCAATGCTCGATGGTACACCATGAAACCTAACCACTTCCCAAATATAGGTTTTGACTGGCTTCTCTATTGAATCCTTAATATTAACTGGAATGAAATGCGAAGGCTTAGTCAATCTGTAAAACACTACCTAAACAACATCATTCAAAGTCTTTCGCATAGGCAGTCCAATTACAAACTCCATCGCCACCTCTTGCTATTTCTACTTAAGAATTGGCAATGGTTGCAGAAGTCCAGTTGCCTTCTTGTGTTCCCCTTTCATTTTCTGACATGTCAAACAAGTTGAGACATATTGTATCACACCCTTCATCATTCCCAGACACCAGTAGGCCATCTTCAAGTCATGGTATATTTTCATCTCCCTAGGATGAATAGCATACTTATTCCTGTGAGCCTCATCTATTATCTTCTTCCTCAATACCTAATCGTCTGGTACATATATCTGCTCCCAAAAGTATAACACTTCTACTTCATGGGTTCAAAATTTTCCTCTTTTGATTTCCTTTTATGTAAAGATTCAAAATTCTAGATTGCTCCACTGCACATCACCGATCTCCTGCCTCAACTCAGGTTCCAACTTTAGATTACACAAGCAGATATTTTCTTCTTTTACTTTCGTCTTTCGCTCCAAGAGTTTTTACACTATCTGAACTTCCTGCATTCTCATACTAGCCATTCTTACCTTCCAACTCAGTGTGTCAGCTACCACATTAGCTTTCCCCGGACGGTAGTTAATAGAACACTTATACTCTTCCAAAAACTTTAGCCACCTATACTGTCTTAAATTTAAATCATTCTACGTAAATTGTACTTCAAGCTCTTATGATCTGTGAAGACTTCATACTCTACTCTATATAGGTAGTGTCGCCACTTCTTCAGGGCAAACACTGTCACAGCAAATTCCAAGTTGTACGTCGGGTAGTTAACGTCATACGGCTTCAGCTTCCTTAAGGCATAGGCTATAACCTTTCTCTCTTACATCAACACTGCCCCTAATCCTTCTTTGGAGGCATTTATGTACAAAGAATAAGGTTTACTCTCCTTAGGAAGACTCAATACTGGTACATACATCAATATTCTCTTAAGCTCTTGTAAACTCTTTTTGTACTTATCACTCCAGGCAAATTGCACGTCTTTCTTTAGCAATCGGGTCATTGGTGTAGCCAAAGTAGAGAAGGTCATGATAAATCGACGGTAGTATTTAGCCAATCCAAGAAAACTCCGAACTTCAGTTACGCTCTCCAATTATTTCCAATTAGAGACAGCTTCGACTTTTGCTGGATCACCTTAATACTATCTTTAGATTTCATATGTCCAAGAAATGCCACTGAATCTTGCCTAAACTCATATTTGCTAAACTCATTAGCTTCTCCAATGCTAACTTCAAATGCTCGGCATGCTCCTCAGGACTTTTTGAGTACAACAAAATATCGTCAATAAACACTACTACAAACTTATCTAGGTATGGTTGGAAAACCCTGTGTATAAGATCCGTAAAGACGACAAGTTTTCCAACCAGGTATGGTTGGAAAACCCTGTGTATAAGACCCTGTGTACTCCAAATGGCATCAGCACGAACTCATAGTGTCCATATCTAGTGTTGAAAGTTACCTTGGGTATGTCTTCCTCGTTAATCCGCACTTGATAATAACCCTACCGAAGATCCAACTTCGAAAAGTAACAAGAACCTTGTAACTAATCCAACACTCATCAATCAAAGGCAAAGGGTACTTATTCTTAATCGTGAGGTTATTCGAACCCCTAGAGTCTATACACAACTTCAGTGTTCCATCCTTGTTCTTTCCAAATAATATCGGGGCTCCCCATGGTAAAGTACTCATTTTTATATATCCTTGCCCTACTACCACTTGTAATTGCTCATTTAATTCCTTCAATTTTGCAGGTGCCATCCCATTGGGAGTCTTCGATATAGGCTCAACACTAGGAACCAAATCTATAGTGAACTCAATTTCCCACGGTGGTGGAAGGGATAGGAGCTCAGCCAGGAATATATCTATAAACTCCTTTACCACGTCAGTACTTTTCAAGGTGCATTAATCCTTTAGCTTATTGATTAGGTAAGCCATGTATCCTACACAGCCCTTCTTTAGCATCTTTTGCGCATTCGTTCCCTCCATCGAGAATTTCAACTCTTTCACATTCTTTCCACTAAACTCCAATACATCACACCCTAGTCTAACAAACTACACCATCTTTATCTTATAATCTACTCTTTGATATGATCTTGGGAAGCTCCAAAAATGTGGATTAAGCTTAAGAACAAGAACCCTAACAAACTCACTTAAAAGAACACCAAAATATAAAGAAATTAACACTCTTGTGATACTGTAAATGTATCCTACTTCAAACGCACCTTAACACCCTAATATAACTAGAGATTAGAACACCAAGGATAGAAATTTGAAGACACCTAACTTAATCATATGAAACACACTAGGCAACCTAGCATATATAATAGAGAAGGAGTTGAGATTATCCCTTAAGGTTTAGAGACAAGATTAAAGGTCGGACTAAATCCTTTGATTTAGTCTTAATATTTAATGGAATTACGCATGAGTATCACCCTCAGGAACTCTCCCTAGAGAGAAAATCTAATTTGTCCTTCCCAAAATATCAAAGTTGTGTTTACAAGGCTATAATATGGTTTTTATATTCCCCAACCTAACCTAACTAATTAGTAAACTAATCATGGAATTAGGTGGCATTGATACAAGTGTTGAGGCCCTGTTACATGCTATGAAATAAGTAAAAACATATTAAAAGTCATGGGAATTTAATTGGGGACAAAAAATTGCAAAACAAGAAATTTGTGCAAAAATTGGGCAGTGTCCAAACCGGGCCAATGCCAGTTCTGAGGCCCCAGTCGATGCTAGCTGTGGCTTAAGTTCGAAGCTCCTTGCTTATAGAATGGGGATATTGCCAGGTATGCTTACTTAAGTCGGCATTGGGTATGGTCTGTTCGGTCTCTGCTGTTTTGCATTTCCAACTTCCTTGGCTTGATTTTGGAGCCCTTTTTGAACTTGTATCATCCCAGCCTTTGCCTTGGGACTCTTAGGACTTGGTTGGTCAATATCTTTGGCCCTTCATATGGTGTGTTGTTCCAAAGGGGCTCCAATCACTCTTTTCTTTGGCAGCCCTTTCTTCTTATATCTCTTGGTCATTGGTTTGTTGAGTTTGTTGCCTTCAAGATCTCCATGAATCCTCTTAAAAATCGTCTTTATCCAAGGTCTAATGAGTTGTGGCTTGGTCGCCCTTCCTCCTTCTTTGGATTGAGCTTTAGGCCTGGGGCGATTCCTATCATTTCCCCATTCTTGAAAAGGATTTGTACCCCATTATTCTCTATACTTTCTCTTTTCACTACCAACATTTTTTCTCTTATTTTACCTCCTCTCTCTTTTCTTTTCTTTTTTTTTCTTCTTGTTTGTCTCTCTTTTCTTTTTATCTCCAACTTGAGATGGTCACTATCCTCTCATCACTATCTTCCTTCATTCCCTAAATTCTTATCTCTCTTCCTTCTTTCACCTCAACCTCTTATTCCCCCTTCTTTTGTCCTTCCCTCTTCTTTCCTTTTCCCTCATTCTTTTCTTTCTCACTCATCTTCTTCTTCCTCTCATATCCCTCTCTCATTTCATTTTCCTTTTCCCTCAAGATATTTCGATCTCTCAAAACTCACTAGGGGATAAAGGAAGTAGAGGGATCTTTTTTCCATCTTTTCTCAAAGAATAAGTGTTCCTCCCTTCATGGACCATATCTCTATCAAACAACCAAGGTCTTCCTAACAAAATATGCCCTACATACATGGGAAATACATCACAAACCACTTCATCTTTATACTTCCCCATATCAATGGCAACCTTGACTTTTTTGTTCACCTTCACCTCTGCACAATTGTTCAACCATTGTAACTTGTAAGGTGTAGGGTGTTTCAAGGTTTCTATTCATAACTCCATCACTAATGTAGCACTAATCACATTTTTACAACTACCTCCATCAATGAGGACACTACATGTTTTTTGCTGATTAGACACCTTGAAAAAATATATTCTCTCTTTGAGAATTTTCTCCTTATTCCACACCCTCACAAGCATTTTCAACTACCATTGCTACTCCAAATAATGAACAAGTGGGTTCAATCACATTTTCCATTTTACTACCTTCTTCCCCTTCAAATTTTCCCTCCAATGCCTCTCCACATTGTCCCTCACTGGATGAGTTATTACCTTAGTCATTTATGAACATCATCTTCTTGTTTGGACACTCTTGGACGGAATGTCCATATCCTTGACACTTGTGGCATTTGATGTCCTTACACCTTTGTGATCCCTACAAGGCTTTACCTTTATCTATCGTCCTTTCATCTCTAGTCTTGGGGTTTTCATGTAAGGTTGGACTAGATGGCTTACTCCCACTAGCTTCATTCCTCATTTGTTTATACACCCCTTTCTAGTCAACCCTAATTTTTCTTCCTTTATTTTAGAACTCCCTCAACAAATTCAATACCATCATGCTCTACTCCTTCTTGCTCATTCTCCTCTAACACTCCCAACGAGTTTAACTCATCCTTTAAGAAAAAGAGAATATTGTAAAATTCCTTAGTCACCACATTTGTTGAGCTCAATGGATCCACTCCATCTTCTTTATTATTACCATGCTCTTCATCAATCTCATCATCATTTTTCTCAACTTCTTCATGTACTACTTTATCATTTTGATCGAGCATTCCATGGCACTTGGCCTCATTTTCTAGCTTCCCTTTCTTCTCAAAACCTGTAATTCATCTTCTTTTACTCTCATCATCACAGTTTGTTCAACCTTCTCAATTTTTTCTTTGTTTTCTTACATCTCATAAAATCTTTCATATTCTAATGTATTTGGACAATCAGCCTTTGTGCGCTTTGGACTACAACAAATCTCACAAGTCAATCCTCTACTACTCCTTTGTTGCACTATGGTTATAGTAGCTTAAGATTCTCCCATTTTTTCTTGTGATTCTTCTTCCTCCTTTAGTTGTTGTAGCAAACTTAGGCACCTATGGCTATAATGTCCATCACTCCTATTATTGTAACAATTTTAGCCTTTTCTCTCATGCACCCCTTCTTCCGGTGTCTTATGCAGTACACTCCTCCCGCTTTGTTTAACTTTTTTTGGACAATAATAGGAAGTGTTCTCAAAACTCCTACACATTTTGTATTCACGCTCCCTCAAGTTCTTTTGCACCCTATGCTTTGTTATTTTTTGTCCTCCTCCCACATATACTTCCTTATTCTAATATTCCTCACTGCCATGTCCTGCTTCTTCATATTCTAAATTTTGTTCCTCAAAACTACTATATCCTCTCCACGCGAATAAGATTCTCCATTATTTTCACTTTCCCTACTACAATCTTCCATAGGATTCAAGTTCTCACATTCTAGATCTGTGAAACCCCACCTAAAGCCAACTATAGAGTAAGGGGGATAGGATACATATCATATCATTCTGCATAAAAATATACTATTTGAATGATTTTATGTGCCTTAGAATTATGGTTTATAGATTAAATAGCTTATTTATGCTTGCTGGATAGGAAAGGTAAAAAGGTAATTTTGCTCGAGGTCAAAATAGGAAGATACCCTAAAAAACCAGCTACAAACTGGGCCAAAGAAAGCAAAAAATTCGGCACCAAAAACCATCTTCATTCTAGGTACTTTGGAAGCATTGAAAACCAAAAAATTTCCAGCTTGGTTCCTCAAGGCAAAGGCCAAAAAGCTTGCATTTCAACCTATGAAAATTGGACCTTGTTCAGCTATGGACTGAACACAATTGACCTCCATACTAACCTTGAATGGTTGGACTCCATGATCACACCTCAAAAAACTCCTAAGATTACTCTATCCAAAACTTATTAGAACTTCAAACTAATTCCAGAATTTTTGCTCCATTAAAACACTCTTGTAGCAAGTGATTGAACCAAAATTTCTCTGCCATTATAGACTAAGTTTCGGCTAGCTTAATAACCTGAACAACCTCCATTCTTTGCATTAAGCCTAGCTTTTTCAGCCTTACACCATTGAAGAGCAAGAGACCTTCCATGGACAACCACCATTAACTAATCCTCTACCTCAAATAACTCCTCATTTTTCCCCATTTGAATATCAAAAAATTTGAACACTTCTCTCTCCTTCTTGCAGAACTGAAACTCCTAACTACACAAGACCATTCATCCAACAACAATTCCAGAAATTCGCAAGACATTTTCTCTCAAACTCTCTCAAGAACACGAAGAACACACACTTCGCCTCTTCAAGTCTAAACCTATCCTAAACACCTCCAATCACTCTCAAATACTCCAAATCATACATATTTAGTCCCTAGTCTTTATTTCTAGTTTTTATAACTTGAATTCATGCAAACTAGAATTTTCGAAAGAATCAAAACCATTTTTTTTTTATTGACGGTTCCAAGAACATCAAAAAGTAAAACAAGAACGACCTTCTTGTTATTTTTCTTCTACTCAACTTTTAATGTTCCATTCTAATACCCTTCATCTCTCTCACTCTCTTGGCCGAATTGGTGATGATCAACCGTGGCTGTTTTTTTGGTACCAGTAAAAGCTCTCAAACGCGTGGACTTTCACTAATCAAGAAACGTGCATCAAGTGATTATCTATCAAGTATTTCTTCTTAAATCTTCCTTTTAATTTCTAAATTCATGTCTCTTAGATGTTGATAGGAATATTGAATATAAATGGGGGTTGAATATATGTATGTGGATGAAGGGGATAGAGTTAGGACATGAAAGTTGAAATTTATGATTACATCTCATGGATTTTTCTTTTTAAATCAATATATGTGTATCATGCTTAGGAGATTTATAGATCTTTGATGCATGTTAGATGTGATGACACCAATGGTGATTAGGCCTTTATGTTCTTAATCTTCAATGAAGTCATGAATGATGATTATACGTAGTAGGAGATTGGCAATGTGCTAGTATGTGTTAATTCAAGTATATGTTCAAGAATGGATTAGCTTATTATTTAATGTTTGAGAATATGTTCATGAATCTTTTCTAACAATAGGAAATCATGGTAAAAGATTATTTTCTTTGTTAATTCTAAGGTTATTTTTATTAAAATTTTTTATTACTTTAACTAGAATTACAATTATATTTACTCTAGGAAATTCGAAATTGCTGGGGAGGTTTGGAAATAGAATATTAATTAAAATATTGATATTTTTATTAGTTAAATAAATAAAATATTTTATTAAATATATATATAATATTAAAATTAATTAATATCAAATAACCTTGTAGATCATAATAAGTAGCCTTACTAAAACTTTTACCTATATCCATAAATATTATTTATATGAAAATTTATTTATTATTTATTATTTAAAAATTAAGTATAATACATTTACTATTAATTTTATAGGTTATTTATTATCTATTAATTATTAATTAAAAATTATAGTGTAATTTATTATTTCTAATAATAGTACTATTTAAATATTACCATTTACCAATATTATTTAAGACTTAGTATTATCCAATATTTAACACTAGTCTATTTATTAGCAATAATACTCATAATTTATTATTTAAAACTATAACTTATTAGTATTTATTTTAGAACTCCTAGTTATTTTAACTCATCAGGCTAGATTTATTTTATAAAATACTTTATCAACTAGTATTAAAGCCTAAGACATTATGGTCATGGTTAGTTGTGGTTGTGACTCGTTGAACTAGGAATTATTTATGTAAGGCTGGTATGATCCGAATGTTATCTTATGCCTTATGTTTACCTCAGGTGGGTTAGGTTGACCTTGGAGGATTTTTGAGTTCAAGAAGAGCAAAGGATCGGGTAAGTTCCTGCATGAAGTCATTTGAAGACCAAATGTGGCAAGCCAACTCATTGTATACGAGAACTTGTACTGCAAGCAATTATGGACAATTTCCTTTTTTTTTATTTTTTCAATCAAGCAAGCTAGTTAAAACTAAGCAATTGATTTTACACAAAACGCTAAACTTTGCATAAAACCAACTTGGCAAGAAGTTAGAAACCATAATTGCTATTTTCAAGTAAATCATTGTACGATCACTTTTTCTCCCAAGTGGAACAAACAACATTGAGTACTTAATAAGGGTAGACTACTAGGATTAGTTTTTGAAGGGTTAGGGTAAGTCTCTCAATAGGTGGCCACCTCTCAGGGGTGAGTCCTCCCCAAAGAGGATGCCAGTCCTGTAGGTCACATCGGTCCGAGCTAGCAAGTTCAGTCAAGTAGACTATGTGTTTCCAAAATGGACAACCGGTAAGTTTGGGGTGTAGAGATGGAGAAGTATCTCACCCAGTAGGCCGTACACATATCTTATGTCAGTATGCTCAATGTGTGGCATTTTAATCGTTATATTGTCATGGTGCACAAAGTGTGGTGCCATGGCTACCTTTTTTGAGTGGTTGTATTTATTGTGCACATGTATATTTTGAAAAGCAAAACATCACTCTTCATTTAAGACATTTATTTAATACTTGCCATCATTTTTTTTTATGAAACTTTTACAACGTACATATATGAACTATTTTACCTGAAACACTCAAAGTACACACGGGCTTACTGAGATTTTTATCTCAACACCTTTAATACCATGTTTTCAGGTCGATCCTATTGTGAAGGTCATTAGCTAGAATGTTGCCTATGTTTTGAAGACTCTCTATTATTTTTTCTATGTATTACTTTTGAGAGACAGTAGCAGACATTTATTATTTTTGAATTTGTTCATGTATTGTTGAGTTGTAATAAGTTGAATTTTGCAGTATTTTTTTTATTTTATTTTGTGTGACCTAATTAGAAAGACATTTGTCCTGTGGACGGGGCGACATCCCTGGCCCTAATGGGCCTAGGTAGTGGGGTGTTACATGTGGTATTGGAGACAAGGTTTAGGCTATTATTGATATTATATGCTTTATTTTATTAAGGTTAAATCTTTTTACTAACCTGGCTTGTTTATGCTGTAGGATGGTGAAATGGTCTAAATTAGTCATATTTTTTCTAGTTATTTGAGACTATTTTGTTATACATTTTGTGAAATAACTAGTCATATTCCTTTATATTTGATATTTCCTTTATAAAATTACTTTAAGGAAAAATTAGAGCTAATTGTGTGATTTTTCAGAACAAGACCAGCACCACCAGCTAGGAAGGACAGCTGGCGCCGGTCTGCAACTGGAAGAACGAAGAAAAAGCAAAGAAATTGAGTGGAACAGAGGAAGTAAATTGGAATTGGAATAGAAGAAAGAAATGAATTTCGACTAGCTTCATGGCTTGGGCACGGCTAAGCGGAAAAAAGACACAAAAGCCGACAACAAAAGAAAACGACAGTAACAATTGATCAAAGCAACAATTCGGTGGGCCCAGATGCAAAGCAAAGTCAACAATGGTAGGCTGGAAAAGAAGCCACCGAAACAAGACAACAAAAGAAGAAATGGTGTGCGGCTTCTGTGGCTTTCGCATGGCTCAATTAAGCCGATTCAAGAAAAGGAAACATTTCAGTCTTCAATTTGGTGGCTCATTGAGCCGACGCAACAACAGCAAGAAGAAAGGGAAAAAAAGACAGATTTTGGTCAGAAAGGACAAAGGGAAAAGTCAACAAAGGCTGCTACAAAAGAAGAATTTCAGTGGCTTAATCAAGCCAATGCAAAATAGAAAGCGAACAGTTTCGGTGGGCTTGGTGGCGGCTAAATTGAGCAACAACAGATTTTTGGTGGCTCAATTTAGCTGACAGAAAACAAAGAAAGGCAGCAGATTTTCGATAGCTTCAGCAGATTTGAATTGGCTTCAATTGGACACCAAATTTTAGCAATCTCAATTCAACATCAATTGCAATTTCAGCAGAACACGACAAAGTCCAAATCAAGAATCCAAATTGATTTCCAATTACAAAGTTAAAGACGGTGGACTACTTAGTTTTTCTTTAATTTTATTTTGAATTTTATTTAGCAATTATTAATCCTTTTTTGTTTTGGATATTTTTTAGTAATTACTTTTTCTTTATTTATGATTCTTTTAGGAATTTTGTAATCCTATAAATAAAGGCCAATTTACCCTAGGAAGAGAGGTGCACAATGTAGAGACTTAGTTATATTTTGGAGTGCATCACCAATATTTTTCTGAAAATAAATAATTTAAGGAGGATTGTACAAGAGGGTCTTCAAAGGAAGAAGAACAAGGCTTATCTATGAGTATCTATTTGTTTCCTTTGTTTTCTTTTTCTTGAACAATGATGTATTATGCAAATAAGAGTACTGGGTGTACTCTAATTTTGAAAATATGCAATTCTTTAAGCAAAACTTGCATCTAATTTCCTTTTGCTTCAAGCTAAATGTGAATGCATGCTCAATTTAAATGTTTTAAACTTTGATGCATAAACTCATTATCTAGGACATTGCTTAGAATAGCACCGAAGCGTTATGCAGCCACATCCAGTAGAAGGGTTCCTAAGGCAGAGCCCGTGACACCGAAGTTTGATACAACTCAAATGCCATCACCAAACCGGGGAATTGAGAATGAACCAGAGCCAAAAATGGGATCGGAAGAACCTATCAGCATAACCATGGGGCAAGCGTTCCGCAAAATGATCAAGATTCTGCAAACTCTGACTGAGTGGAGGAATCCAAAGGGGAAAGATGAAGCCTTAGAGAGGTTTCTGAAATTTCAACCTCCCATTTTCCTAGGAGAGGCCGAGCAGGATCAGAAAGCAGAACAATGGGTGGAACAGATAGAGGACATCTTCGCTACGCTCCAGTACATTGAGAAGTGAATGGTGAAATTTGCTGCATTTTAACTGAGGGGCCTAGCTCAGCATGGTGGCAACGAGTCCAAGATGACTGGGAGATGATCGATCAGGACTGGACATGTGCTAACTTCTTGGAAGCATTCGAGCCGAATATATCCCTCAGTGGATAGTGGAGAAAAGGAAAAATGAATTCCAAAATCTGAAGCAAGGGGGCATGACGGTGGTGCAGTATGTGGCACGTTTTACTTAGCTATCGAAATATTGCAAAAGGTTGGTGGATACCAAGCAGAACAAAACGAGGTAATTTGTCAAGGCAGGAGTTAAGAAGGGCGTTGGCACCTTCTTCACCAATGACTTATTCAGGGGCCATGGACGTAGCAACCCAGACTAAGAACGAGAATCGTAGTAGGATGGTACCAGGACCTTTCTTGCCGCCAAGACAACTGCCGAGACCTATCCAGAGGCAGCAATCCCATAAGCACCCTGCCATCCAGCAATGGCAGAACCAAGGGAAGTAAGCATGAATAACACCAGTTGGTCCTGCATAGAATCTTTAATTATGCCACAACTGCGGGAAAATGGACCACATGGAGAAAAATTGTTGGTGTCAGGGAGTTGAGCGGAAATGCTACCACTGCGGAGACCCGAATCATCTGCGAAACACCTGCCCTAAACTTCTCCGAATAGAACAAGGAAACCTAGCTCAGATAGCGAGAGCTAATCCAGCTAATACTACAAGAGCCTTTAGAAGTGGAACTCAGAAGCCGCAGGTGAAAGCAAAGGTTTTCGCTCTTAATCGAGAGGAGGTTGGAGCAGATGCAGTGGTGGTGGAAAGTACATTCACTATCCAAGGTCATTCCGTTAATGTGTTGATTAACCTTTGATCCACCCGTTCCTATTCAAACAAGAATTATGCATATCATTTGGGTTGGAATGGAGTAAAACTACCTTTTACCTTATTGGTGAGTACACTCTTGGGAAAAATAGTGCAAGTGGATCGATATATGTAGAATTGTAAGATTGAAGTGGGGAGAGAAAGCCTGGAGGGAGACTTGATAGTCTTAGCCATTGCTGATTATGACTTGATTCTGGGTATGGATTGGCTAGCTAAGCATGGGGCTAAAGTAGACTGTAAGAATAAGTCCATTCAGTTCCTTAGACTAGGATGTGATGTGTTGGAGTTCAACAGTAATAGAGTAAAAGAGTTGATGTTTTTTATAGCGGGGGCAAAAGCCCAAAAATTGTTGAAGTAACGATGTTAAAGATATTTGGCCTATATGATAAATAGGTCAAAGGATAAGTGCACCCTCGAAGATATAAAGATGGTAAGAGATTTTTTTGATGTATTTCCGGTAGAACTCACTTCTCTACCTCCCAACTAAGAAGTTGAGTTCACTGTTGATCTAGTTCCAGGAGCAGAACCGATATCTCGGACCCTATATCGGATGGCACTGGCGGAGTTGAAGGAATTAAAGGAGCAGCTATATGAATTGGTGAAGCAAGGTTACATAAGACCTAGCACGTCACTCTGGGGAGCTCCAGTGCTATTTGTGAAGAAGAAAGACGGGACGTTGAGGTTATGTATTAACTATCGGGGGTTGAACAATCTGACCATCAAGAATAAGTATCCTCTACCTTTAATTGATGAGCTGTTCGACCTGTTGCAAGGGTCCAATTGTTACTCCAAATTGTATTTGAGGCAAGGATACTATCAAGTAAAGATAAAAAATGAGGATATTCCCAAGACGGCCTTCAACACAAGATATAGTCACTACGAATTTGTAGTGATGCCTTTTGGGGTGAAAAATGCACCAGCGGTATTTATGGATTTGATGCATCGAGTTTGCCAACCCTACTTGGATAAGTTCGTGGTGGTCTTCATCGACGACATACTCATATACTCTAAGAATCTCGAGGATCATGCGGAACATTTGAAGTTGGTATTGGAAAAGCTAAGGGAGCACAAGCTTTATGCCAAATTTAGCAAGTGCGAGTTTTGGCTGGATAGCTTATCATTTCTTAGCCATGTGGTAGCCAAGGATGGAATCAAGATGGACCCAGCAAAAGTCGAGGCAGTTTTGGATTGGAAGTAACCAAAGAATATCACAGAGATTCGAAGTTTTCTTGGGATTGGCCAACTATTATAGGAGGTTTAATAAAGGATTCTCAATGCTAGCATTGCCTATGACCCGGCTACTAAAAAATGACGTACTATTTGTTTGGAATGAGAAATGTAAAAAGAGTTTCCAGGAGCTGAAGCGGAGGTTAATGACAGCACCCGTATTGAGTTTGCCCGAGGGAGATAAGCCTTATTCTCTGTATACTGATACTTCAAAAAAAGGTTTGGGAGCAGTATTGATGCAAGATAGGAAGGTAATTCTCTTATGCTTCTCAAAAATTGAAGCCTCGTGAAGTCAATAATCCCACACATGATTTGGAGCTAGCTGCCATTGTATTTACTTTAAAGAAATGGCAGCATTACTTGTATGGAGCTATGTATGAAGTGTTTACCGATCACAAGAGCCTGAAATACATCTTCACCCAGAAGGACTTGAATTTGAGGCAGCGGAAATAGATGAAATTTTTGGAAGAATATCGCTGCCCAATCAACTACCACCTCAGGATGGCTAACGTCGTTGTTGATGCCCTGAGCTGGAAAGTTAAAATGTACAGGATAAGAGTGCATGTGATTTAAAAGGTCCACGATGTGCTAGATAAAAGAACAAAAGTGTAAGAAGAGAGGATTATTGTTAGCAATATGAGATTGATACCAAATCTAAGGCGAGAAATCATCGAAGCTCAGTAAAGGAATGCGGAATTTCACCTTTTCAAGGACAAAGAGCTTAAACGGCAAGGCAGTGACTTTCGACAAGATGAAGCCAGGGGTTTTGTATTTCCGATCATTTGTGTGTACCCAATGAGTACCAGTTGACGGACAAAATTTTGGAATAGGTACATAAAAGCAAGTATGTAATTCATCCGGAAGAGGTGAAAATGTATCAAGACCTAAAACGGGCTTATTGGTGCCCTGGAATGAAGCGAAACGTGGTTAAGTATGTCTCGATATGTCTGACTTGTCAAAGTTAAAGCGGAGCACATAAAGTCAGCAAGATTGTTGCAACCATTACCAGTACCTAAATAGAAATGGGAAGAGGTGATCATGGACATCGTTACCGGACTCCCTATAAGAAGGACCCAAAAGGACGTCATATGGGTAGTAGTGGATCCATTGACCAAGTCAATACATTTTATACCGGTGAATGTAAGGGATTCAATGGAGAAATTAGCTTAGGCCTACGTGGGAGAAATAGTCAGATTACACGGAGTGCCTTCGAGTATTATGTCCAACCAAGACCCAAGATTTACATCCCGATTTTGGGGTAAGTTTCAAGAATCAATGGGTTCCCGTCTAAAGTTCAGTACAACGACACATCCACAAACTAATGGTCAGTCAATAGGGTTATTCAGATATTAGGATATGCTGAGAGCCTGCGTATTGGATTTTGGGGATAAGTGGATTGAATGTGTACCATTTGTAAAATTGGCTTACAAAAATAAGTATCAGTCTTCAATTGGAATGGCCCCGTATGAAGCATTGTATGGACGTAAGTGTCAAGTACCTCCATACTAGAGTTGGTTAGAGGACGGCCACACAAGCATGTCTGGAGAAGTCTATGTTCAGAAAATGTTGGATAAAGTCAAGCTGGTCAGAGAAAGGTTGAAAGCGGCCCAGAGTCGACAAAAGAGTTATGCGGACAATAGGCGGAGAGAGTTGGAATTTCAAGTAGAAGACAGCGTGTTCTTAAGGTTGACACCGAATAGAAGAATTCTGAAGTATCCGAAAGGTGGGAAGTTGAATCCGAGGTATTTGGGACCGTTTTCGATAAAGGAAAGAATTGGACCAGTGGCCTACCGACCGGATCTGCCGAATAGATTGATAGGAATGCATGACGTGTTTCATGTGTCGTAGTTGAAGAAGTACAATGCCGACCCTGGATAAGTTTTGAATAGTGAGCCGTTGGTATTGCAACCCGACTTGAGCTTTGTGGAGAAGCCTTTGAAAATTTTGGACCGAAGCATCAAGACTCTCCAGAACAAGCAGATTCCCATGGTGAAGGTACAGTGGGAGCATCATGTCACATAAGATGCTAGATAGGAAACAGAAGAATGGGTAAAACAGAAGTATCCTGATCTGAGATAAAGGTATGCCTAAATTTCGAGACGAAATTCTTCTAAGGAGGAGAGGATGTGAAACCCCACATAAAGCTAACCTTAGAGTAAAGGGGATAGGATGCATATCATGTTATTCTGCATAAAAATAAACTATTTGAATGATTTTATGTGCCTTAGAATTATGGTTTATAGGTTAAATGGCTTATTTATGCTTGTTGGGTAGGAAGGGTAAAAAGGTAATTTTGCTTGAGGTTAAAATAGGAAGATGGCTTCAGGTTTAGATAAGAAGAATATTTGGGTGAAGAAAATAAAACAAGAGTTGTTGTGGTTAAATGGTTAGAGCTTTGAGAATTAATCTCCAAGGTCATGAGTTCAAATCCTATTACTTAAATTTTATTCATGATTATCTTAGCTATGTTTGAATTTTTGATTTTCTTACATTCCTTAAAGATAGGAATGTTTTCTTAAAGGAGACATGAAGAAATGTCTTGATCATATGATCATGTCCTAGAAAGAATTTTAGAGGAATTCTTGTCCCCTTTAATTTCTCAAGCCTTGTCCTAACATCTGTATAAATTAAACTATCCTTAATCCAATATCCATTCTTTTAACTCAAAAAAAATTATGTGATAGAGCCCAAGCCTTGAAATTCAAAAAATCAGCCTTGAGGGATAGGGGATTGTCGAAAATAGGGAGGAGAGTTAGGATGGGTTTCCAAGGAAAATAAATCACCATAGTTATACCTTCAATTCTACCTTCATTTTGTTCATGTTTTGGTAAAGGAAAAATCTAGAAAATTTCCCATAATTTCTGCAAGGTTATTTTCGAAAGTTCAGCCAACATTCTTACCCCATTTGCTGCTAGAAAAATGGTCATTTCATGTGAGGTTGTAGGTGTAAAATTCTGAGAATTTTCAGACTGCGCAACCTTTGTAAACCAGAAGTTTTCCTTCAGCAAATTCGCTGCCTTGAAGCTGGATTTTTCAGCCACCTTTAAGTTATAAGAATAGCTGGAGCTTCCTTTGTTTTTCTTCCGAAAGAAGGCTGTAAAACCACCATTAAAAGACCTTCAAATACCCTTAAAAACCAGCAACAAATTGGGCCAAAAAAAGCAGATAATTCTGCACCAAAAACCATCTTCATTCTAGGTACTTTGGTAGCATTGAAAACCAGAAAATTTCCAGCTTGGTTCCACAAGGAAAAGGCCGAAATGCTTGCATTTCAACCTCTGAAAATCAGACCTTATTCAGCCATGGACTGAACACCGTCGGCCTCCATATTAACCTTGAGTGCTTGGACTCCATGATCACACCTCAAAAAGCTCCTAAGATTACTCTATGCAAAACTCATTAGAACTTCAAACTAATTCCAGAATTTTTGCTCCATGAAAACACTCTTGTAGCAAGTGATCAAACTAGAATATCGCTGCCATTATAGATTAAGTTTTGGCCAGCTTAATAACCTGAACAACCTCCATTATTTGAATTAAGCCTAGCTTGTTTAGCCTTACACCATTAAAGAGCAAGAGACCGTCCATGAACAACCACCATTAACTAATCCTCTACCTCAAATAACTCCTTATTTTCCTCCATTTGAATTTCAAAAAAACTGAACACTTCTCTATCCTTCTTGCTAAACTGAAACTCCTTACTACACAAGACCATTCGGCCAACATCAATTCCAGAAATTCACAAGCCATTTTCTCTCAAACTCTCTCAAGAACATGAAGAACACACACTTCACCTCTTCAAGGCTAAACCTATCATAAACACCTCCAATCATTCTCAAATACTCTAGATTCACTCATATTTAGTCCCTAGACTTTATTTCTAGTTTTTATAATACAAAATCACGCAAACCAAAATTTTTAAACGGATCAAAACCATTTTTTTTTAATTGAAGGTTCTAAGAACATCAAAAGATAAAATAAGAACGTCCTTCTTGTTCTTTTTCTTCTACTCAACTTTTAATGTTCCATTCTAATGCCCTTCGTCACTCTCTCTCTCTTGGCTGAAATGGTGATGATCAACCATGGCTGTTTTTTTCAGACCACTAAAGGATCTCAAACACGTGGACCTTCACTAATCAAGAAACCTACATCAAGTGATCATCTATCAAGTATTTCATCTTCGTTTTTTTTTATCAAAATGTAAATGATTAATATTGATCAAAAGATATTTACTGGGCAGTTTACTAGTTAACAGTCAATAGGACTATTAACTAGCAGTGGTCAATACAATTCTCAAAATTTGTCAGAACATTAGGATATAGAGTAAAAATAACAGTATACACATGTGTTTTGATCCTTTTAGCAATTTCCAATGGTTGGTAAGCTACTCCGTCAAACAGTGCCCTATTACGGGCATTCCAGATATAATAGAGAGTGGCAAGCATAGCAGTAGCCTTAGCCTTAGCAATCGACGAAGTACCACGGTTGTCTCACTTGAACCACCGAAGGCAAGAGTTGGTCGAATTCGTTGCTTGTGGTAAGCCCAGCCAAACTTTAACTTCCTTCCAAATAGGCGCAGAAACCGAGCACTTGATAAATAAGTGGTTTGTCATTTTTGGTTGTGCCTTACACAGCGGACAAGACAAGTCATCCAACTGGAATACAAGTGCATCCTTAGTCTTCAGCCGTCCCCTAGCATATAACCAGGCCATGAATGAATGCTTGGGGCTTGGGGTTTAGGCCCTATTTCCAAATAGTATTAGCCCAAAAATTTTTTGATGAAGTAAACCTAAGGTAGTCATAAGCATGAGAGGTGAAGGTAGTGGTACCTATTGCCTGAGTGTGTAGAAGAATAGTAGCACTATGAGAATCCTATTCCTACTTAAGGATCATGTCCCTAATTGCCAACAGCCTATGAAACAGTGGAGAATGGTCCCTATGATGTTCGATCTCCTAAACAGATCTTCCCTTCGTGTAGTAGTGGTCTACCCATTTAACCCACAAGGATTGTTTCTCTGCATGTATGTCCCAAATAATTCTAGTTAGTAGCGCAATAAAAATGTAAAAAAAAAAAAAAAAGGCTAATACTAATGGAAGCCAAAGATTTAGAAGAAGATGATGATGATGAACCCCCTAAAGCTTTAAAGTCCAAAACTACAAGACAAGAAGGTCTAGAGGATTTTTAAACGGATATGAGGATTGCTCTTACTCACATGTAGATAGAGGTAGCACACTTAAGAACTGAACATTGTGAATTGAGAGCCATCCAGCTGTAAGATGTTGACTGGTTCACATAATAACGCACTTACATGGAGCATGACTAGCAATAGAAAATGGGCTAAGAGCAGCATCTGCAACAGCAGTATGATTCTTTCACCTATATTGAAGATCAGGTGGAAAAACCATAGATGGACCAAAGAGCCATAAGGGGTTCCCAAAATGACATCCGACTAATACAGCACCAACAACAACAATTTTTGAAAAAAATTTGGGATGTTGTCTCTAGAACCAGGGATCACATGGAAGAGCAGGACCATCTAATTCTAGAATAGGCCATTCTTAATTTTATGTTTTTGGGGACTTTATTTACATTTGCTTTTCTTTTAATTTCTTTGGATTTAGTCTTATATATATATATATATATATATATATATATATTTATTTATTTTTATTCTTATTATGTTATATTAGTATTTCTTACATTTGACATTTACTGTGTTTCATTTCTTTGTGGCAGTTTTTTTTTTTTTCTCTTCTTCTTCTAACAAAAATACTCTTCTTTCATGAAGCTACGATCACACTAGGTGATTGCTAACCCTTTTTCCCTTTTATTCATTTCAGTCCAATTTGGATGTATTTATTGCTATGTTTGTAACCAATGAGGACATTGTTCAGTTTAAGTTTGGGGGAGGGGTTATTTAATATTCTCTTCAAAATTTTATTTCGATTATGGAATTTTCTTAATTTTGGATGAGTTTGAGCAATTGTGGAAATAGGGCCAATTTTTTTTCGATTTTTGGATTTGTTTGGCCCATGATGGTGTTATTATTGTATCCCCTTTTGCATGAGAATTAAATTTAAAACTTATTGGATGAGTTTTTTTTTTTTTTTTGAAGGTGTGAAATGCTTAGATCTTGAAATTTTAAATTAACCTTGTTTGGACTTTAGTAAAAATGACACCATGTTCTTTCCTAATATTAATGTAGTGGTTATGATGAAATATAAGCATGGAATTCTAAGTTAATCTTTGTTCTATGATTGCACAATTTGTTTTTATTTCTGGTGGGTAAATATGGATTGGGATTAAAAAAAAATATTAGAGAATAAAGCAAGGTAACACAAAGGCTGAAAAATCCTTGTTACATATCTTTATTAGGATTTTGTATTAACTTGTCAAATTTGAAAGAAAATAGAAAAAAAAATTGGGGTAAGGTAACGCAAAAGCTAAAAATCCTTATTACATATCTTTACTAGGTTTTTGCATTACCTTACTACAAGAAAAAGAAAATGAAAATGAATTGAGAAAATAAAGTGAGCCTATAGACCAATCTTACATTTATTACTTGGATTATGGCGGTTGGGAGGTCATAGAACTTGGAATTAACTTATTAAGCCTAACTTATATGACTCACATCATTCACTTTCAAAACTTAAATAATCAGGATGGAACACCTCGAATAAGTATGAACTTGTTTAACTTAACTTCGATGGCTTTGATTATTTCTATCCTAATTTATTAGTTTATACAAAAATTGGCTTGGTGAATTGGGTTTTAGACTTGATTCTTAAATCAAACGGGTGATAATACCTTCAACATCATGGTCAACTTATGTTCAAAAGTCTCAGGTTATTTTATGAGAAACTATTTGTATATGGGGTCTTATTATTTGCTTGAGAACAAGTAAAGGTTTAAGTGTCGGCGTATGTGATGAGGCTTAATAATATATACATTTTCTACTATTTATGTGCTTTAATAGAGATAAATTCTTACGCAAGTCACTACTCACCACACTCTTTTCATCTTATTTTTGTAAGGAATTGAAAGATACCACTTGAAGGTGAATGAAGGTGAAAAGGAAGAAAAAGGAGCAACAAGGGAAATTGCATCGAGATATGGCAACCAAGGGAATTCCAACTTACGTACGCCACCAAAATCACAATATATTTATTAGGATTGTGCCCTATAAACAATCATTTGTACAATGTATTTTGCACATTAAATTGATAAAAGGTATTCTTTATCTTTTAATTTCTTTGTTTCATATATTTATGTGCATAAAACTGTTAGATAAAGTCACAAGTACAACACTGTGTTAAGAAAATCATGATAGAAACCTTGATGTGAGGTTCCTACTATACTGAAATGTGTTTGTACTTAAATTATCCTTAGTCATTTTAACACCCCGCTACCTAGGCCCGCCGGGGCCGGGGATGTCGCCCCGTCCAAAAGACAATGGGTCTTTATAACGAGGTCACACAAATAAAATAGCGGAATAAAAATAATAAAAATAATACTTCAACTTAAGGTTTAATACAACCCAAGAATAAATCCACGAATTCCCAAAAGGAAACAAATCCATAAATAAAATTATCCACTCTCGTCTCCCAAAAGCAATATATAAAATCAAAAGACACATTCTCTTCCAAGGCAGATATTACTAGCTACTCGACCCCACAGTAGGATCCACCTGAAATCATGATAAAAAGGTGATGAGACAGAAATCTCAGTAAGTCTGTGTGTGCTTTGGGTGTTTAGTGAAAACAGTTTGTGGATGCAAAGTGTAAAACCTTTATAACAGAAATATTGGCAAGCATCAAACATTAGTCAAAAGCAAGAGTGGCGTTTTGGCTTATCTAGCCGTACATAATTTATAAGATCAACCACTCAAAAGAAAGGATTATGAGTTACCACACGTTGGGCCCCATAACCGGTCAGAATGTCGACACTTTGTGCAGATTGACAAAAGGTAGGTAATCGGCCTACCAGGCAAGATACTCCTCCTTCTCTATACCCAAACAACAACCGGGTGTCCATTCCGGCAAAATACAGTCACTTAACTGAAATAAAACAAACTGCTAGCTCGGACCGGTCTGACTAAGTAGTATTGACGTTTCTCTAAGTTGAGCTTATCTTCTGGAGGTGGCCTCCTGCCAGAAGACTCACTCTTGCTCTTCAAAACTAGTACTACCAGCCTACCCCCATTGAGTACTCAACGTAACATATCCCACTTGGGAAGAAAATGAACAAAACACAGTTCCACTTGAAAATGGCAATTTATGGGTTTTCCAAAGTCTTTAACAAATTCAATTTTAGAAAGAGTTTGAGTTTGAGTAAATCCGCTCATTGGCTTTTAAATAATTCAAATGTTTGAAATAAGAAATGATTTAACCCTCAATTGCCTTTACATAAATGAGTGTCCATGCACTCTACACCTGGCTTGCCATAATAAACATTTTGCATCAAACAGGTTTTGTGCAGGAGCTTACCTGATCCTTGTCCACAACAAAGGTCTCCAACAGCTGACCTAACCCCGCATAGGGTAAATACAAACCACAATCAAACTCAAGCCAAGATTGACTTTCACAAATAAAACTAACTCAACTTACTACAATCATGTCCTTAGTGTCCCAAGCTTTAAGGCTCGATAATAAATAAAAAGGGTTTATAAAATAAATCTAGTTTGATATTAAAATAACTAGAGTTTGGAAAATTAGGTACAATATGTTGAAGGTTTAAATCTTGCTAAAATAATTTAGAGTTTATTTGATGAAAAGTCCTAGGTGGTACTAGGTAAAATAATAATTTATTAATAATTAATTGCTAGAAAATAATTGATAGTTAAATTTAGTTGAAAATAAATTTTAATGAGTCTTGCTTGAAAAATAATAAATAAATTTTAATAGGTTTGATTAAAAGATAATAATTAAATTTTAATAATAAATATTTTACCTATTATGATTATTTTAACAAAATGCTTTATTTGATATTATAATATCTATATATTTTATTTTTCTAGCAAAAACTATTATTTATTTGACTAAAATGTCACTATTTTATATAAAAGACCAAATCCACATTTTCCCATGGTTTTCAAAATTTTACTAGAAAAATCATATTATTAAATATTTTATTGATGAAATAAAGATTAGCTTCGGGACAACTAGATCATGAATATATTTCTATGGCTAACCACAAGCATGAACATATACAACCCTTCAATTCATCAAATCATCCAAATCATGCATACAAGCATAGATCTCAATTTATCAAAATATGATCTAACCCTTACTAGCATAAATATGATCATGGCTTCAATAGTCCAACATGAATATAAATCCTATTCACCAAAGGTGACATAATCTCTAGCATACTTCATCACAAATACTACCTATGACATGCATCAACCTCAAATCATCATATAATCATCCAAGACAATCCTTCCATGCATAAATCCCATCTCCTTCACAATCATACATATATTCATACTTCAATCTCAACAATATATATATATACTCATCCCCTCGCCCTCCACCTTCTAACAACATCATCGTAGAGACATGAATCTAGGGTTTAAAAGAAAGGTTGAAGGGTCTTACTTGGTTGATGAATGCTTTGAAGGAGTTTAGAGTAGATCTCAACTCCTAGATGTCTAACTTTGTCCATGGGAGATGGCGAAAGCATGTTCATGGGAGAAAAAGTCATTCGGCCAAGAGAGGGGGAGAGAGAGAGAGAGAGAGAGAGAGAGAGAGAGAGAAAGAGAAAAAGAAATCATTAGTATGTTTATTCGCATAGGTTCTCATTAGAGATCAAGGTTAGAGAAGATGAAGTTGCTAGAATAAGTTTACCTTGATGGTGTTCTTGACCTTAACAGAAATTTTTGGTTTTGATCCGAAGTAGCAAGATGTTTGGAGGAGTTTGATGTTAACAACGGTGTTGATGGATTCACAGCAATGTGTAGATCAAATCTGGAAGTTTTCGAGGGGATTTGAGATGGTTTGGAGGGGTATTAGGTGTAGAGAAGAAGTAGGTGTTCTTGGTGTAGTGTGTGTGTTCTTGATGATTGCAGAAAATCGAGAGAGAGAGGGAAGGAATTTGCAGCTGCCGAATTTTCTGTGAGAGATGGGGCTGGACGAATTTCTGTAGGGTTTAGGAAGTTGTTTCTCTGATTTGGAAGGGAAAAGGAAAGGTTATTTGTTACAATCTTTGAAGAATATTTTTAGGAAGTGAATTTGGAAACTAAATATTCCAAGAATATCTTGATTATTGGATAGCTTTGGAGTCTGCCATGGCTGACTGTTTGAGCAGAATTTCGTGGGATTAATGCTGGCTTATGGAGGCTTATGGTGGCCGAAAGTAAGGTGCACAATGATGAAGAAGAAGTCTGGTCAATTGAGCAAAATATTATGGAAGGTTACTAAATAAGATGGCTGGAATTTTGGAAATAATCAAGCTAAATTGCAGGGATTTGTTGGAGAGATTTTCGGACAGCCATTGATGGAATTTCGTGCAGAAGTTTAAGGGGATCAATGGAGCTCTGTTGATGGAGGTTTAAGGAAGGTTTTGACAGATTAGAGTTGGTGTTTCGGCTGGAAGAGGAAGAGGAAACAAGCTAGACAAATTTCTGCCTAGAAATTTCGCTGCACAGTGATTTTTCTGGTAGATTTTCGTCTGCTACTTCCAACCATTTTGCAGTGAGCTGGAAGGGGGTTTTAGGGGTATTCAAGGCTGGTTTCCAGCCTTCTTCATGGAGGAAAAACATGGCTAAGGTGCTGCACAAAATCTGGAAGAAATCAGCTTTGTTTTGGACCTCCAAAGTAGCGATTTGCCCAGAATTTTTCACTGGTTTTGCACAGCTTTTGTGCAGTCCGAAAATGGCAGAAATAATTTATATTTTAAGCTGATCTTAAGGCCATTTTTCTGGCAGCATTTGGAAGGAAATGATAGCTAAGGAGTTCGACATTTGAAGGTACAACAAGCTGGAAAATTTCATCTCATGCCATGAAGGAAGAGGAACTAATTTGAAGTGAAATTTCAGTAAGCTCACTAGAGATATTTTCCTCATGGAATTCCTCACAACTCTTCCATATTTTCAGACCATAGGAAGTCTTTTACCAAGACATTTTGATCCTAAAAGGCCTCAGCACTTTACTAAATTTTCTGGAAAGAAAAAGGCTAGAACACCTTGATCAAACTAATGAGTTGAGCATTGAGAAAAATTAAAGAACAAGGAAGAATGAATTTCCCTTCAAGAATTTCGAGTAGAGTAAAGAGTGAAATGAGAATTCTCCTAACATGTCTCTCCTAGGACATTATCACCACCTTGTTCTAGGCTCTTAAGGCCGAAACTAATCCTCCCTAAGCAAAAATAAAATTTAATCTAGCTAAAGCTTCTATGATGGAATTTGAACCCTAGACCTCAATAATCTATTCCAAAGCTCTAACCACTAAACCACAATAACTCTTGTTGCTATTTCTACTAGAAACATTATTTTCTATTCAATCCACAGGCTATCTCCCTATTTTCACCCCGGGCAAAAATTACCATTTTGCCCATCTCACACAATACTCACCAACAAGACTTCAAGACAATAAAACTCGAATCCAGAACACATAAAAATTCATATGGGAATGTATTTAACCATGAAATAAAATATGATATGCATCCCAACCCCCTTACTCTAAGGTTGGTTTCGACTGGGGTTTCACAGTCATAGTATTTTACTGACACCATTAATGTGCTAAGACTAGCATGTGTTACACTTCTTGATTTGATGAAGTGGAGGTTTCCACACATGTGAGTATAGTGATATAAAATGTTAACATGTGGATATTTGTTACTTGAACAAATGCATTAGATGACCTAACTATGAGATAATCATGTAGATAACTATTTAGTGCCAGTAAAAGAATCTCACTATAGCAAATATGCAAGTATACTTAGGCTTGAGATCTCTAAGGTACTTTGTTTACTAAGCATTGTACTTTGATTTCAATCTCTAGAGTCCCTACAAGACCGCCTATGGGATGGATTATGGGTATAACATAAAGTAAATGAAAGTAGTTGAAAGGGTCAATAAATGATTCATTACTCTTAATAGTCGGGACATATATCTCATGCCCATTTGTATGGAATTATTACTTGAGAAGTCCTTGGCCAAGGCTGTAATATACCTCATTTTTTGTACTTTAACTGGCTACTACTATATATAGAATAATAATTTGTATAAGTGACCAGAACAAAAAATGATCAGTATAATAAGATGAACTTTTTTGTGTGATAAAAATATTTAGGGACATTGTTAGAATTTTGAGATTGTTCTCCCCGTACTACTTTCGTACTTCAATTAATGAGTACTTCGAATAGAATGAAAATTTAGATATAAGCTCAGAACAAAAGTTACTTAGTCCAATGAGGTAAACGTTTTTGTATAATTTAAGCTTTCAGGGGTATTATCATAAATTTGACCGCGATTGAAATTTTAACCGCAAATTAAGAAGAATTGTGAAGAAATTTGAGAATTCTGATTCCCATTATTAGTTTCAGTAAAATTAAAAAATTCTATTGATGGAATAAAAAGTTTTCCTAGTTGGAATAAATACTAGCCCAAATTGCAGTTCATTCTCGGAGAAAATTAGGAAATGTGGTCAGAAGTGAAACAAGTGGCATTCCATGATTAGCAATTGAAAATATGTGTCGTATAGTGATTGGTTAATAAGGCCATGTGTTTTTATTTGATTGGTTGAGATAAATTTTATAAGTATTTTTCCTAAGCTTATAAAGTAAGATTTTATAAAGTTTTCAAGTGATTGCCATTTGACCAACTAACATACCATTAACCATGTGACATAATTTGCCATATGAATGGCAGTGGAATAGCTGAATTTTTAGCAAGCAAAACCGGTAGCTTGAATTTTAAGCAAGAAAAACCAGCCACATATAAGGATACAGAAAGAAAAAGAAAAGGAAGAAAACAAGATAAAGTAGCTATCAACCAAAGGGAAATTCCAAGTCATTTGTAGCATTAAATGCATGTTTGACTTATAACCAAAATTGGTCATAAAAAGGCCATGAATGGCGGTGAAAAGCTGTATCTAGGCTATAAAACTAGTAGCCAAGAGAAGAAAAGGAGAAGGAAAAGAATAAATGAAGAAAATAAAGAAAAACCAGAGAAAAGAGAGAAAAGATAGGGAAATATCAAGAGAGAATTTTCATGGAAGAAAGGAAGGAGTACTTGGGACATTTCAAGCTTAGATCACACTAGATACAAGGTAAAATCTCCTACTTCTTGAATAAAAGTTGTGGATTAATTTAAAAGGATCATTATGGTATTAATTTTGTTTAGAAATTCATGAGGAATATGATGTATGCTTAGAGAATGTTGATGTTTTGAGGCTGTTTGTGTGTGTTTTGTGTGGCGGTGCACTTGAGGGTATATGTGCTGTGTTTTATATGGTGGATTAATTTACTTTGATGATGGTTTGAAGGGTAATTCATGGTTTCAAAGGAAGTAGAAGAAAGCAAAGTAGGATATGGTTTAAATTGTTTAAAAAAATAAAGGATTAATTCTTATTTTATAGCCGATGCTTCTGTTATGATGTTACTGATGTGTTCTTGTTCCAAATTAATGGGATTTATGAATTTTTAGATCATGAACAAGGTATCAGAATACTCAAGTGATATGTATGTTGTGTAAAAGAAAGGAGAATTGGTTATGTGAATGAAAGGAAACAAAAACAGAAATTTTGTTTTGGAAGAATTTCGTGCAGAACTAAAGAACTATTAAATTGAATGGAATGGCTTGTTGTTCTGGAATCCAATGACCTGAAATTTTTATCTAAAAGTTGTAGGATCATCTTAAGACCAAATTGACATGATTTGGATTTGTAGATAGAATGTTATGACATAAATACCAAAGGCTGCCAGATTAGTTACGGGAAGTAAAGTACTTTGAGTTACTGCTTAAATTTGATCGAAATCGGAAGGGAAGTTGGCATTTAGTGAATCAAAAATCATAATAGAAACCCTTGAGGACATTTTGGAACTAGTTTGGCATCAGTCGAACTTGTGAATCAAAAGTTGCGACAAGAATATTAAGGTGTGCCAATGTGAGAAAAATGCAGAATTTTGTTGAAAGAAAATAGAACTATGGATTAATTTCATATGAGCCATTAGACATGAAGGATCAAGGAATCATGTGAAGGCTTTTGAAATATATTTGAGTAGAAGACTAATGAAATGGATTTGAATTACCTCAAGCGGTGTATCCTATTTTAGTACGAAATGAAGAAATAGGAAATTGGTAATTTCCTTAGCAACGTGTAATTGGTGATATGTGTTGGTTGTGAATTCTAGGATACTAAAGGATGTGTGAAATGATGACCAATGCATGTTTCTCCATTAATGCTATCACAAAGGCTTAAGGATTACGAATACAGTATAAGTAGGACACGAGGTGAGTCCCTTGGAATTTAATCTCCCAATTTGCTAGAGTGTTTTCTATTAAAGCTAATGTTTTCTTGATGTGAAAATTCATTAGTAATATAGTATGACATGAATCTCATCCTTAATCTGAATAGGTTATCAAGCATTTGTTTTCTTGAACGTCTTAGATATGAAATATCTTATGTGATTTCATCAGTTTCCAAATCTTGGTTTTGGTAAAGTACTTTCTTGATATGGAAAGTGTTTTCCTAATATACTCAAAAATGAGTTTTCTATGTGAGTTTGGGAAACACTATAAATATCATGAATCTTGAAATGATGGGAACTTCATTGGATCTTGAATTCTTGAATATGATATTTCTTGCATACAATACATGACTGACAACACTTGACTAACTTGAATGCTGAGCGCATGCACAACTTTGAATACTTGGTGTAAGCACTGGCTTGAATACTTTGTGTATGCATTAACTTGAATACTTTCCATTTGCACTAATTTGAATACTTGGCCAAGCACAATACTTGGCATAAGCATGCTAGTTTGCGTAAGCACTAAGTAGATTACTTAGCGTAAGCACTAGCAACACTAAAATACTCGAATACTTGCATACCAGAATACCGGAATCAAAATAGTTTCTACTAGAATTCTTGATTATTTGAATTAGTATGTTCTCATCGTGAAGTCTTGAGTACTTGAATCAACATGTTTTCATTCCAAATTCCTAGATACTTTATTTAGAAGGGTTTTCACACAAGAATTTCTAAGCCAGATTATTTATATTGTAATTACTCTTTATGAGTTATTTTCAATAGAAAAAACACTTGCACACACGGGACTCACTGAGCCTTATGCTCACATTGTTGTTATTTCTCTTTGAATTTTTTTTTTGGATTAGAAGCACAATGGAAGCACAGTGGACTCTCAGAGGCTCGTGCTATGTATTTAACCTATCGTGTCGTTTCGTGTATGTACTAGATGCTGGACATTATGCACTTCCTATGTTCAATGAAACTATTTTTTGGAAAAATTTTCTGCTACATATTAGATGAAATCCGTTGTAAAGATTTCTTGTCTGGGCAATAGGATAGGGCGACATCCCAAAAATGAAGCCCGCTACACTATGGAAATGTGGGGTGTTACAAATAGTATCAGAGCATAGCGAAAAAAATAGTAGTGCTTCTGATGGAATATAGCATAGCCTCTAATGGGACATTGGGGAGTCCATCATAGTAAATGAAAATATGAATTTATAGTGATAGAAGATAGTGAATTTTATGGATTTGAATACTGGAGTAAAAGTGACATATGACTTTGAGATATTTAAATTGGACATAATTTCTTCTGAAGAGCAACAAGAAGAGTGATTTGAAATAATTCTGATATCTTTGAAAAAGGATCTATGATCTCGAACATCAACAATAGTAAAGGAATTGAGATCATGGATGCCTCATATTTGATCTATTTAAAGAAGTATTTACTAATTCTGAACTTCCTATTTTGGGATCAATAATAGTGAGATGATGAGCAATGGCAGTTGAACATTTAAATGCTCTGTGTGTATAGTGTGATATGAATTGGGTAACTAAGGATATGCACATTTGTGTAGTACTCTAGTATTATATTTGAGCGCTAAAAGTCTTGTTGTGTCATAATATGTAAAAGGATATGATTATATCAAAAATAATTTATAGGAATCATTAGACATTTGAAGTTAAGCATGCTTGGGCTAGAGAAATCCCAAGATAGGTGACCCCTAGAAAGTAACTGTGGAAGTTGGAAAGATGGAATTTGGAGTGAATTAAAGAAATGAAAGTAGGATTCATGTGCAAAATGGTATAATTTTAGGAGCCTTAATTTAAATCATACGAGAACAATGTATGTGAAGTTATATTATTATGTTGAAAGAATATGTAAAATTCTCAAGAGATACTTGTCTACATGTGCAAAATAGAAAATTTTCCTCTATTCTATGTTATATGAATAGGAAGTATTGAGAGATATATATTTTCTTGGTGTTTCAGGGAGTAGATTTAAAACGAAGAAGATATGCCGCAAAAGGTTACTCATGGTAGCACTAGAGATCGAGTTGAAGGAAATGCGGCTGGTATTACTGGATACATTACCTCCAGAATAGAAGCATAACCTCAAGGAATTGAGATGGCATAAGTATTAGAAAACATTACCTTAATACTTCAATATGTAACCGGAGCTCCAACCCAAGAAAGATAATATTCTGAGGAGGAAATGGATAGAGCATTAAAACGATTTCTAAGGTTTAATTTCTCTTAATTTTAAGGACAAACATACTTGGAACAAGAGGCTGAGTCCTAGATGGTATAGATGGATGACATATTTGCAATTTTAGACTATTTTGAGCAGAGAAAAGTCTAATTTATTATATTTAGACTTCGAGGACCTTTTTTAGATTGGTGGTTAAGGAGGAAAGTGTAGCGAGAATAAGAACAAAAGAACGGGACTTGGAAAGAATTCTTAGAAGAATTTAGGAATGAATTTATACCCTGATCGATAGTTGAAGACAAGGAAGAACAATTTGAAAATTTTCACAAGAAAAGATGATTGTTAGGAAATATGCCACTGAGTTTGTTTGACTATCAAAGTATTGCCCTTCATTGGTACAAATAGTCTAGAACCTAACTCGGTGATTTATAAAGGGATTGTGACTTGAATTAAAGAGGACATTGTTTGGGATGGCCCCAACAGGATAGAGTGCAATGGTAGAAATAGCCTCTTAACTAGAAATGGAAGATTTGAGCCAAGCTAGGCTGAATCGTAAGAGGGATGTTGAAATTAATCAATAGTATAAAAAAAAAACACCCAAGAAAGAAGGGGCCGATTAAGAAGGACATAATATGTTCAATGTACTTATTTTCCCAATGGTGGACATACTTATGAGCTTTGTTGGAAGAGACTTAGAGCATGCTATCAATGTGGAAAAATGGGACATACTTTAGACAGTTGCCTGTACACAAAGAAACAAGAAAATGCCCCCTATACTCATGAGGAAATCAAACCTAAAAAATCATAGGGAACTAGAGGATCGATCAAGATTCATGTAGAGAAAAAAAGGAATAGATAACATGAGAAATCATAAGTAGATGTTTGATGGAATCAAGGCAAATACAAATTTCGATGACGAAATTTCTTGAAGGAGGAGAGATTGTAATATCCCTCCTTTTTGTACTTTGACTAGCTACTACTATGTATAAAATAAGAATTTGTATAAGTGACCAAAATAAGAAATGACCAGTATAATAAGATTAACATTATGGTGCAATAAAAGTATTCAAGGACATCATTGGAATTTTGAGATAGTCCTACACGTACTTTTGAACTTCAATTAATGACTACTTGGGATAGAATGATAATTTAGGTATAAGGTCAGAACAAAAGTTACTTAGTGCAACGAGATGAACATTTTGGTATAATTTATGCTTTCAGGGGTATTATCGTAATTTTGATCGCGATACAAATTTTGGCTACAAATTGAGAAGAATTGAGAAGGAATTTGAGAATTCTGATTCCCGCTATTAGATTCAGTAAAATGTATAGATTCTATTGGTGGAATAAAAAGTTTTGCTGATTGGAATAAATACTGGCCCAAATTGCAGTTCATTCTTGGAGAAAATTAGGAAATGTGGTCGGAAGTGAAACAAGCAGCATTCTGTGATTAGCTATTGAGAATAAGTGTCGTATAGTGATTGGTTGATGAGGCCAAGTTCTTTTATTTGTTTGGTTGAGATAAATTTTATAATCATTTTTCCTAACCTTATATAGGAAGATTTTATAAAGTTTTCAAGTGAAGCCATTTGACCAACTAACATATCATTGACAATGTGACATAATCTGCTATATGAATGGCAATGGAAGAGATGAATTTTTAGCAAGCAAAATTGGCAGCCATATAAGGAAAAATAATGAAAAAGAAAAGGGAGAAAACAAGATAAAATAGCTGTCAACCATTGGGAAAATTCCAAGTTCTTTGTAGCATTAAATGCCTACTTGACTTATGACCAAATTGGTCATAAAATGACCACAAATGGCAGTGCAAAGCTATTTTCATAGCTAAAAAACTGGATGCCAAAAGAAGAAAAGGAGAAGGAAAATAATAAAGGAAGAAAATAATGAAAAACAAGAGAAAGAGAGAAAAGATTGAGAAATTTCAAGAGAGAATTTTCATAGAAGGAAGGAAGGAGTACTTGGGACATTTCAAGTTTAGATCAAGCTACATACAAGGTAAAACATCCTACTTCTTGAATTAAAGTTGCGGATCAAGTTATAAGGATCATTATGTTACTAATTTTGTTTTGAAATTCATGAGGAATACGATGTATGCTTGGAGAATGTTGATGTTATTAGGAAATTTGTGTGTGTTGTGTATGGTGGTGCACTTGAGAGTATATGCACGGTGTTTTATATGGTAGATGAAGGTATTTGATGATGGTCTAAAGGGTAATTCATGGTTGCGAAGGAAGCAGAAGAAAACAAAGTAGAATATGGTTCACATTATTGAGAAAATAAAGGATTATTTCTTATTTTATAGATGATGTTTATGTTATGATGTTACTGTGGTGCTCTTGTTCAAAATTAGTGGGATTTATGAAATGTTTATATCATGAAAAAGGTATTGGAATGCTCAAGTGATATGTATATTGTGTAAAAGAAAGAAGAATTAGTTATGTGAAAGAAAGGGAAAAAAATAGAAATTCTGTTTTGGAAGAATTTTGTGCAGAACAGAAGAAATATTAACTAAAAGAAATGGCTTATTGTTCTAGAACCCTATGACCTGAAATTTGTAGGTAAATGTCTTAGTATCATTTTAAGACCAATATGACATGATTTGGATTTCTGGATAGAATGTTATGATAGAAATACCAAAGGTAGCCAGATTAGTTACGGGAAGTAAAGTGTTGAGTGCTAATGCTTAAAATTGAACAAAATGGAATGGGAAGTTTGCATTCAATAAATCGGAAATAATAAAGGAAAGTATTGAGGACATTTTGGGAACTAGTTTGGTATTAGTTGGACTTGTGAATCGAAAGTTGTGACAAGAATATTAAGGTATGCCAAGGGGAGAAAAATGTAGAATTGTGGTCAAAGAAAATAGAGCCTATGGGTTAATTTCATATGAGCCATTAGACATGAAGGATCAAGGAATCATATGAAGGCTTTTGAAATATGTCTGAGGAAAAGAGTAATGAAATGGATTTGAATTACCTCAAGAAGTATATCCCATTTTAATGAGAAATGAAGAAATGGGAAATTGGTAATTTCCTTGGCAACATGTAATTCGTGATATGTGCTGGTTGTGAATTCTAGGATGCTAAAGGATGAGTAAAATGATGACCGATGTAGGTTTGTATCTTAAAGATCTCGCAAAGGCTTAAGGATTACGAATACAGTATAACGCAGGACATGAGGTAAGTCCCTTGGAATTTAAAATCCAGATATGCTAGAGTGTTTTTCTAGTAAAGCTAATGCTTTACTTATGTATAAATGTTTTCCTGATATAGTATGACATGAATCTCATACTTGAATGGAAGGCATTTGTTTTCTTAAACATCTTGGATATGAAATATCTCGTGTGATTTAATCTGTTTCCAAATCCTAGTTTTGGTAAAGTACTTTCCTGATATGGAAAGTGTTTTCCTAATCTACTAAAAAATGAGTGTTCTACATGATTTTGGGAAACACTATAAATATCTTGGATTTTGAAATCTTGGGAACATCATTAGATCTTGAATTCTTGAATATGACATTTTTTTTTATACAATACACGACTGACAATACTTGACTAACTTGAATTCTGGGTGCATGCACTAATTGGAATACTTGGTGTAAGTACTAACTTGAATACTTTGCATATGCACTAACTTAAATACCTGGCATAAGCACTGACAACACTAGAATACTTGAGTACTTGCATACTTGAATACCAGAATCAAATTATTTTCTACCAAAATTAATGAATACTTGAATTAACACGTTTTCATTCTGAATTCCTTGATTCCTAATTTAGAATGGTTTTCACACAAGAAATTCTGTGCCTGATTGTTTATAATGAAATGACTCCTTAGGAGTTGTTTACAATAAAAAAAAACACTAGCACACACGAGATCCACTAAGCTTTATGCTCACATGTGTGTTATTTCTCTTTGAAAATTTGTTAGATCAGAGGCGCAATGGAAGCGCAGTGAACTCCTCGAGGCTCATGCTATGTCTTGGACCTATCATGTCCTTGAGTGTATGAGCATTAGATGTCGTACATTATATGCTTTGTATGTTGAATTAAAGTATTTTTTTGGAAAAAATTTCCACTGCATATTGGATGAAGTTTGTAATAAAGGCCTCTTGTCTGAGTAATTGGACAGGGCAAAATTTGAAGAAAATGAAGCCTACTACGCTATGAAAAAGTGGGGGTGTTACAAAGGTGACTATGTGTTGGAAATAGTTCCAATTTATGCACATATTGAGTAATGGATTCTGAAACAAGTACTAATAAATTCGGGATAGAATTAATTTTATTCATGAGGGAATTGGCACTAATTTCATATTCCAAACTGAAAAAGATATAGTATGATGAAAGAAGTTTATTGCACTAATATTTTGCTATTGAAAGGCTCACATCAAGCTACTTGACTTTCTGGACATTTAGGTGGTCATAATGCATTGCTAGATGCTGCTCTTGATCGGTTAGATATGGATTTATTAACTAGACAATTGATAAATTATTTCTAATTAGAATTAATAAGTTAATTCTAAGTATAAAAGGGCTTTTAATTCTATTATGATGGAATTAGTTTATATAAGCTACTAGTGGACTAGAAAACCTAATGGGTCACAGACAATAGAAGAATTGGTGCTCAATATATTTTATGATAATATTATGGGGCTATTTTGTGGGAAGGAATAAATATTATGTGCTAACTATAATGCGTTATAATTAGTTGGATTATACTGCAATTATATAAAAGTCATGTGGTCAAAATTTTAAGGTTGTTATAATTTCATGGGCTAGATTGCAATTTATGAAACTAAAGCCCATAATTGAGAGGAAAGGAAATTAGATTGCGTTATTCGTTACGTAATAGGATTAGGAAATAAACAAAAAGAACATGTGGATGTGTGTGTGTGTGCGCGCGCGCATAATTTTTCGAAAATTCACAAAAGCCTTTTTTGTTATCTTCGTCCTCACGAAATTCACTCGATTTGTTCTAAAGTACTAGCACAATTTGATCTGTGTTTTGAGCAACAAACCTCGTGAGGATTTCCGTTAGAGAAATCTCTATACTTGAGATTTGTAGTTTGGTGGGAACGTGAGATCTCTAGTCTGTGTCCAGAATTGAAAGCCAAAAGGGAAAATTTTTGAATTCTCTACAACACTTTCTTGAGGTAAATATCTACACCCTTCTCTATTTTATAAACTTTAAACTACATTCGAGTGATCCATAGCATAGAATTCCTCTTTAATTTTAGTTGCGTAGAACTATCTAGCATGAGGGAATTCTATCAGTGGTTTTAGGGCCAAATTTTTGTGTTTAAAGGGTATATGTCGTGGAACTGCTTCATTAATATGCTTGGATCTGTGAAATCATTTCATGAATTTTGGGTTCCGAAGAAAATTATTTTCAGTGGGTTTTCTGAGTGGAAAATTGTTGTAATTGGTTACAATAATCTTCTATGAAACCTTTGCGTTGATGTTACTGGTTCTCCTAAAATCTAGGTATATCGAAAACTCTTGAACGAACCAGAATAACTTTAAGGTTTTAGTGTTCTATTTTGTACATTTTTTTCAATTGGATTTAATAAGGTTTTGAAATTATTGATAGATTTGAATTCCTGGTTTGTTTGAAGAAATTGTTCTTCGAAATATGCAAATGTTGGGTACTTCGTAATTAGTTGTTGTAGTTTTCTAAAATCTACTGAAGAAGAAGAATAGGAAAAGTTTTGGTTTTCTTAAAATTTAAATAAAAACTAGGTTTTGTAGCCAAAATTCGGCTCAAAATTGTTCAAGTTGGAAAAATGCAATAGGGAGCTACACCGAGCTATGCATAAGCCGAGGCTGGCTTGTATATAGCATAGCCACGACCGGCTATGGCATAGAACCAACCGATTTATCTTTTAAATAAAAAAAACTTTGCTTTTTAATTTTAATGCTTTTGACCACCGGTTTTCCTATTAATTCCTAAAGACTGACAGAAATGTTTTTCTTCTAAAAGGGCCCCAAGATTCTTCCAAAAATTTGATTTTAGGACTAAATAATTTAATTTCTAAAATAATTATTTTGGATTTTAATATTTTATGCATATTTATTTTTGCTTAATGTGTTTTAAGCATGATATTGTCATGTTAGCTTGGTTATAGACTTAGACCAAATTAATTTGATTAATTTAAACTGTGTCATGCATTTTATCATTTTGTTTTAAATAAATAGGACTTGTGTGTCTTACCTTTCTCTACAATTCTCTAGCAATTTCTCTTCCCATCTAAATCCCCTCAAATGTTACTTGAGGTTTCTTTATTAGGAAATTTTGTAATTAGATTACATAGGTTAGATAGGATTGAAAATTGTTTTACACAATTATGGAGAAGGCGATCAAGCACAAAGTAAGAAGATAGTAAGTCTTTCTTCTCAAAACATGCATATATACATAGGTTGAGCCATAATTAATTTCCTGCTTGGCTCAAGGAAATAAATTTTTCGAAGTCTATACCCAAGCCATGTAATTGAGTCTATTCCAACTATGTCAAAATGTTTGATTTTTGCATGCCAAATGATGAGACCGCTAACTAAATAATTAAATCACTCAATGAATACTAAAACTAAAACTTTCCATTAACATAGCCAGAATGAGAGTTCCCTCTCGAGATTAGGTTGTTGGGCAGACATCGAGCTTGTTCAAGCTATGGAATGTGATTCTTGATTAATGGGTTGGATTTAACTAACGTCTTTATCGTAATTGGGCATACCCAAGCATAAAGAATATTAGAGGTTAAGCACTATGTGCTTTAAGATTAAAATATGTTAATCACCAAATGATCCAATAGTTACATTTGGCGTAATTGGTATTGTTTTCCTACCGTTGAGCTTAAGAGTAGTTTATTGTGCATACCCAAGGTCATTCTTAAAGAATTTCAATACCGATCCACTAGGAAAGCTTCCAACGGGCTTTCTTGAGTCAATAGTAGAGGCTGTTAATTTGAGAAAAACAGTAGGATAAATACGCGTTTAATTAAGGACCTAATTAAATGCATTTTATATGCATATACATAGTCTAATGCCTCTTATCATTCATCTAGATCATTTGCATCATGATAATGAATTTGAACTTATGTAGCAATTTGGAAATAAACAAGCTCACCAAATCAAACTTCTTGGATTAGTATAGAAATTTGAGATTCGTTCTCAAATCGAAAAGGTTGCTCTACATATTAGATGCTCCAATTCCACAAACACCTACTAATAACGCTCTTGCTAAGGAGTATGAAGTCTATAAGAAGCATCATGAGGACAATGACATAGCATTTTATATCATGTAGGTGGAAATGACCACTGAGCTTCAAAAACATCATTAGCATATGGATGCTCATACTATTATCTTCCATCTAAGAGAGCTTTTTGATAAGCAAGCAAGAGAGCTTTTTGATAAGCGAGCAAGGACGGAGAGACATGAGATCTCTAAATAGTTATTTTGTTCTAGGATGGTAGAAAGCACTTCAGTGGCCACTCGTGGACTTAAAGTGCTAGGGTTAATTGAGAAGCTTCGATCACTTAAGTTCACTATGGATCATAAAATAAGTATAGACTTAATTCTTCAATCTTTGCTAGCTAGTTTTTGACAATTTGTGATGAACTACAAGATAAATAAGATGGAGACCCGTATACCTCAGTTGATCAACCAACATAAGACTGTAAAGTCCTTTATGAAGAAAGAAAATAATGCAGTCTTATTAGTTGATTATTCTTCGATGAAGAAAAATGTTTTTGAAAAGAAGAAGAAGAATCCAACTAAATCTAAAGATGGTGTGAAGAAGAAGAAGACAGCTACTAAAGGCCTATGTCATAATTGTGGGAAAATAGGCTATTGGAGCCGCAACTACAAAAGCTACCTATAGACTGTTAAGGAAAAGAAGGAGAAGGAGAAGCTTGCAAGCACTTCTACATCTACTCTTGGTATATTTATGACTGAGATCAATACTGCCTTTTGAGATATGTGCATTAGATATCGGATGTTGATCTTATTTGTGCAATAATTTGCAAGGACTAAAGAGCAGTAGGAAGTTGGAGAAAGGTAAAGTGATATGGACCTTCGTGTAACAAATAGAGCAAAGGTTGCTACACTTGCTATAGGGACTTATCATCTACACTTACCTTTTTGTTTAATTCCAGAACTAGAAAATTGTTATTATGTACAAGTTTTACTTTAAAATATTATCTCAGTTGCTTAGATTTTACTTAATTTTTAAGAATAGAAGTTGTACTTTTCAATAAATGATATCCATTGTGGTACTGCAATATTGATGAATGGTTTATATGTTCTAAAAATGGAAAATCAAGTTCTCAATATAAATAATAAAAGGTAATAAAAAGATAACACAAACCCATCTTACTTATGACATTGTCGTTTAGGCAATGTAAATGAAAATCGCATTTTTAAGTTACACAAGTATGGTGACTTAGGATCATTTGACTTTGAATCATCTAAAACTTGTGAATCTTGCTTACTAGGAAAAATGACTAAAACATCTTTTTCTAAGAAAGGGGAAAGGCCAAGCAATTATTGGAACTAATACATACTGATACATGTGAAGTAATAATATTGCAAGCAAGAAGGTCTTATCAATACATCGTAACCTTCATTCATGATTACTCTCAATTTGAGTATTTTTATTTAATAAAATATAAATCTAAAGCCTTTCACAAGTTCAATGAATTTAGAAATGAAGTAGAGAAATAACTTGATAAGAGTGTAAGAACTTTAAGATCTGATCGAGAAGGCAAATACTTAGGCCGAGAGTTTCTAAATTATCTTAGAGATAATAGGATATTATCTCAATAGAGTCCACCCCATACACCTCAGTATAATGGTGCATCTAAAAGAAGGAATTGAACTTTATTAGATATGCTTTGATCTATGATGGTTGTTGCTGATCTACCAAAATTATTTTAGGGATATGCACTAGAAATAACTCTTTATATTCTAAACAAAGTTCCGTAAAAAATGGTTGACACAACCCCATTTGAGGTATTTTATAGTAAAAGACCAAAGCTAACTCACACGGGAGTTTGGAGATGTGTTACTTATGTGAAGAAGACAAAGTTAGACAATTTAGAGAATAAGTTTGACAAGTGTTTGTCTGTTGGATATCCAAAAGAATCTCATGGATATTGTTTCTGTCTCCCTATTGAAAATAGAGTATTTGTTTCAAGGCATGTTATTTTCCTAGAGAAGGAATTCGTGCATAAGGGAGATAGTGGGAGAAAAATTGAACTGAGTGAAGTTCAAGAAGCACAAACAAACAACGATTAACTTGTTGATCTTGAGTCTATTGATAAAATAATGAACTATCTAATACACAAGAACCTCGTAGGTTAAGTAGGATACGTGTGGCACTTGAGAGATATGGATTTCTCATCACTGACTGCAATGACGTGTCGCTCATAGAGGAAGTTGAGCCTACCACTTACGAAGAAATTCTAAATAGTTTATCTGACAAATGGTCTGAAACCATGAAGTTAGAAATGGATTTCATATATGATAACTAAGTATAGACTTTGGTCGATCCACCTGAAGAGATAAAACCCATAGGATACAAATGGGTTTTCAAGAAGAAAATCGACATGGATAGTAAAGTGATTACCTATAAGGCGTGACTGGTTTCAAAAAGTTACCCTTAGAAACAAGGTAGTGACTATCATGAAACTTTTTCACTTGTAGCAATGCTAAAATCCTTTAGGATACTTCTAGCACTTGCCACTCATTATGATTATAACCTGAGGGCTTCACATCCAAGAATCAAATTAAAGTGTACATGTTACAAAGGTCTATTTATGGACTAAAGTAAGCTTCTAGTAGTTAAAACATCCATTTTGATTAAAAAATTAAAAAAATTGATGTCAAATAAAACATATATGTACCTTGTGCATACAAGAAGGTTAGTGGGAGTGCAATTGTTTTCCTATTACTATATGTAGATGACATCTTTCTAATAGAAAATGATGTCTCTATTCTACAATCAGTCAAGATTTAGTTATCAAATAAGTTCTCCATTAAAGATGTTGAAGCTACAACGTATATTCTAGGGACAAGCATCTATAAAGATAGATCAAAAAGGTTGGTTGGTCTTACAGTCAACATACATAGAAAAGTGCTAAAGAGGTTTAGCATGGATCAATCTAAGAAGGGATTCTTACCCATGATCCATGGGGAAAGTCTTTCAAAATCTATGTGTCCTAATACACAAGATGAAAGGGATCACATAAGAAAGATACCATATACTTTGACAATTGGTTCTATCATGTATGCTATGATATGCACTAGGCCCAATTTATTTTCTGCTCTTAGTTGGATTAGTAGATACCAATCTAACCTCGGAGCAGGTTAATAGCTGCTTGTCATAGTGGATTCTGAAATAGTTAAGTAGGCGGTCTGGATCAAGAAGTCCATTACAGAACTAGGAGTGGTACTTAGCATTGTTGATCTGATACCTATATATTGTGATAACAATAGAGCTATTACACAAGCAAAGGAACCACGGTCTCATTAGCGATCAAAACATGTACTTAAACACTATCACTTGATTAGAGAAATCATTAATAAAAATGATGTAAAGAGAGAGAGAGTTCCTACTTATCAGAACAGAGTTGATCCACTAACAAAGGCTTTTTTCCCAAAAGAAACATGATAGTCATGTTCAATCATTTAGTATTCGACACATGAATGATTGGGTCTAGTGTAAGTGGGAGAATGCTAGGATTGTGCCCTAGAAGCAATCATTTGTACAATTTATTTTGCACATTAAATTAATAAAAGACATTCTTTATCATTCTGTTTCTCTTGTTTTATATGATTATGTGCATAAAACTATTATATAAAGTCATAAGTACAATACTGTGTTATGAAAATCAAGATAGAGATTGTGATATGAGATTCCTACTGTTGGGATGTTTGTCCTCTTAGACTAGGTTTCTGATTGAAAAATCGAATGTTTTAATAAAAGAATTTATTTTTAGAATTTTTTTGTGAATTTACAATTTTATTTGTGCAAAATTAGGTTTGGAAAAGACCCATTGTGTTTAAGTAAGTAGTCTATGTGAATGGAGGTCTTTCACAGTAAGGTATAGATCATGAGTTACTTAGCACATAAACTTTAGTTCTTAACCGATTGATGAGAATGAGAATCTCATCATGTTTAGGTTATTATGTTGTGAATTCTAAATGGGGAATGGCTTACCTTTAGCCAGTGAGTAGTCCATTCACTTCATGACATAAGCGTATTTAGAATACGTAGAATAGGACATGTAGTAGTGGTTTCTTAAAAGTACTATATGGTAGAAACCTAAACTACTACCGCTACAATATGGACTAGTACTCTACAACTTGAGTATAAGTTGGTGGTCTGACGAAGCTAGAAGCATATACTTTGATATGCTATAGCTGAGGTTCTATCGTAGGGCCAATAAACTTGCATGTTGGGTATGTGTGACTAGTTAGTTAAGACAGACTTGTACAAGATAGTTTCTACTCTATATCGCCCCTTGTGGTTGTCTGAATGATCTGAATATCCAGGGCCCTGGGAAACATGACTTGGATGTTTGCTTTAGGGTAGCTCCCTTGGAAAGCGGAAACAATCCAGGAGGCCGTAGATCGTTGGACTAGAGGCCTAATGATGGTAGATATTATTTAGAGAGGTGTTAGTACACTTCTTCCTCTCTAAATGTATGGCGATGTATAGAGGAGTATTTTAGTCATTACACTTGTAGGTCGAAGACTTTGCTAACGCAACATTGTCCTTGGATCAATATTTTCTCATGGTGATATTAGAAAATATTTAAAATGCAAAATACATCTATTTATATGGCAAGGGTATTTTGGTCATTTTTTGTAGCCAATGCGGTGTGTCGTTTGGTCCCCAGTATAGACTGTGAATACGGGTTAAGGAATTGATCTTAAATTAAATGAAATTATTTTATTTAAGTAGCCTAATTTAATTATTATGCTAGAACAAAAAAAAGGTCCATGGAGAGAGAATTAATTATATTGGTTTGGTGGGTCAATTAATTATTCAGTGCTTTGGCCCAATTTGAATAATTAGGGATTAACTTAGGACTAAACTGATTTAGGCTTATTTAATTGGACTGGTTTACTTGGGCTGGAAAATTAATTGTTTGTTGGGCCATTAAGTTGCTTCTAACTAGAATAATTAATTAAGCCCAATAGGTTAAACTAAGAGTCCAATGGCCCAGTCTAGTTTAACCTAAGGTTTTTTTATTTTAGGTCAAACAAGGGGATTAGGGTTGAGAATAATCATCATTGTTTTACCATATAAGAGTGATAGCTTTTTCTCTATAGAGTCAAACATCTCTCTCTCTCTCCAAAAAATTCCATAGCTCGTTAGTTGTTCACCAAACGGTATCTAGGCAGGCCATATACTGGAAGATTGAGAGTTCAGCGTTGACATACATGCAAAGGCAGAGTAGGAGGCTTGCAGGAATTGCACCAGAGCCTTCTACCAGCACACCTACACCGGTTGCACACGTTCCGATATAGCCAACACTTAGAACGAGAAAAAGAGGTAAAATTTTTAAAATCTCGGGATTGGGATAGGGCGTAACCGGTGCTAGCTAGGCTACTGGAGCCAGCGCCGGCCCTGCCCTAGAATCCCTGCTCTTGTTTTTCCAGTTTTTTTTTTTTTTTTTTTATGTTCGCTTCCTCTGCGTGCTCTGTGTTTTCTCGCTTTCCGTACCTTCAATTGGTATCAGAGCTTGAAGGTTTTTGTGAAAATGTAGGGAGCATGCATCTAGATGAATAAAATTGGACACATATGTGTGATTAAAAATTGTGATCCTTCGCTGTTTATGGTATGGATAGATTCTCTGTTAAACTTCGCGGGTGGAGGTATAGGAATCTGTAATTTATTATTTTTCTTAGTAAATCGTGTAAGCTCAATGTTTATGGGTATAGGCGGTTGTTGGTTTTGGTATTTGGATTGGAATCAGAGAGCCATGGATACCAGAAGCTGTACAGAAAAATAGGAGAAATTCGCAGGGGAAATTCGCACGAAAAAAAAAACTACAGGAAGAGGCGAACAGAGCCTAACTGGTGACGGCTAGGCCACTGGAGCCAGCACCGACTTGGCTCTAGAAGGCCACCGCGCGCTGGTTTTTTGTTTCCGTGAGTCCGGGTTCTGTGCGGCGGGTGCAGTGGACCATGATGAATATGGGTGTATGATCCAGTGTGGTGGGTGCAGTGGACCAAAGAGAATTTTTTTTCCCTTGTAATTTTTCTTGCAATTTCTTTTGGTTTTAGGGTCCATACCAGGCGAAGTTAATATTTTGAAATAGCTAATATTCTTGGAATATTTTTGCATGAAAAATATTAGTAAGGGATTTTATGATTAAATAAGACCATTAATTAATTAATGTGTTTAATTCTATTATCTGGGCACTTAGGTTTATAAAATAGAAGAGCATGAAAACGTCTACAGTTTTCTAGCATGCTGTTTATTTTTTGTACCTATGTGCACGTTTTCTCAAAGACCAAAGTCTTTGGGAATGTTTTGACAAGGAAAACATTTTTCTACAAATTAAATGGTTATTTTAGCTTGAACAAAAATTAATCCTTAGATATTTTCTCAAAGGATTTAATCCTCGACATAGAAATATATTGGATTTAGATATTTTTGTAAGTTAAAATAGAAAACCATTTTGTTTTAATTTTGGCACAAGAAAAATGTTTAGTCAAATAAGCTTGAGACCAAAGTCTCTAGAAAGTTTTAATTGGAAAATTTTTCAAATCATTAAGTTTTAACTTAAATAAAATTAGTCCATGGGAAAAGCTCTCAAAGGATATAAGCCTTGACATGGAGATTTTTATTGACTTAGACATTTTATTTTTAAGTTAAGGGAAAACTTAATGGAAATTTCAAAGGGACATTTTTCAGAAAATCCTTGTTTTAAAAGACTAAGTGGGAGAGGGGTTCCAACGTCCCCACGGCTTCTATCACGATCCTCATTAGAGATTGTGAGTCCCCTCGTGTCACACTGGGAGTGAACTCGTATAGGATAGGGATACCACAAGGATCTAGATCTATTGGAGGTATGTAATTAATAACCCGGGGCACGTACTATGATCGGCCAGCCCCTCGTTGGAGGTCAAAGTGCGAGGTATGTCCATAGGAAATGAGAGGAAATGGCCATCCCCTCGATGGAGTTATCTTCTAGATCATTACTTAGAAGGAAAATTAATTTGTGGTGGTTAACACATTTAGCTTAGGAAACTGTTAATTTTTCCAAGAAGCTATGTCAGTTTTCCTAAGAGCTAAATTGATTATTACCAGTTTTGATAATAAGGATAAAGTGCACATATTTGTTTTGTTTTCACAAACTGAAATTTTCTTTTATTTTTCGATTTTTCAGAAATGGTGGGAGGTTATTTTAGTCCATTGGCCGTTATTCTCCGGGAGAATAAGCTAACGGGACCAAACTATGTGGACTGGAAAAGGAAACTGGAAATAATACTCACAGCTGAGGAGTATAAGTATGTCCTGTACGAAACCTGCCCTATAATCGGGGAGGGTTCCACCGCCGAGGAATATGAGGTGAGAAGGCATGGAATAAGGCCAATGAGATGGTTCGTTGCTACATGTTAGCCTCCAAGTCTAATGTGCTCCAATCCAAACATGAGCACATGACCACTGCGTATGACATTACCCAATCGTTAGTTATGATGTTCGCGGATAAGAGTCGGCCCGCAAGGCAGGAGGCTCTTCGAACCATCATAAACACTTCGATGGCTGAGGGAGCAACAGTCAGAGAGCATATGCTCAAAATGATTGTTGCTTTCAAGGAGGCAGAAATCTTAGAGGCTATCATTATCCCCGAGAGCCAAGTGGACATAGTTCTCAAATCTCTACCGGGTTTTTTCACTCAGTTCAAGTCGAACTATAACATGAACAAGTTGAACATAGGTTTGACTGAGTTGATGAAGGAGCTCCAGATCATGAAGCCACAGTCAAAGGCAATGATTGCTAAGGCTTCATCTTCTAGAATAGGGCCCAAACCTAGAAAGTTCAAGAAGAAGAAGGGGAATTCAGCGGGCCAGCCCAAGACCCAGCCCAAAGACAAACCCAAAGGCAAGTGCTTCAAGTGTGGACTGAAGGGACACTGAAAAAAGGAGTGTTCGGATCTTTAAGCCAAGAAAAATTCCAAAGGTAATGTTTTCTATCTAGAGTCTATATCAATGGTTGGATCAACTTTCACTTGGATTATTGATTCAGGAGCTACTGATCATATCTGTAACTCCTTGCAGGGGTTTAAAAAGATAAGAAGACTCTAGATGGGTGAACATGGACTACGTGGAAAATGGAGCACAAGTTTAGGCCCTTACAGTGGGAGAGTTGGATCTTGTTTTTTTATTGTAATAGAATAGTAGATTTGAAAGATATTTTATATGTACCTAGATTTAGACAGAATTTGATTTCAGTTGCAAAACTAATAAATCAAGGATCTTCTGTATCTTTCCATTCTGGTATTTCTGTCAGTAGAGATGGAGAAATTCTATGTACTGGGCACATGTATGGAAATTTATTTTTCTTACACTCTATTAACAATCAGTTAAATAACGCTCAATCTGAACCTTTAATAAGAAAGAGAAATACCAATGTCAATGACTCTTTTCTTTAGCATCTAAGGTTATGTCATATCAACTCAACTAGGATTCAGAGGTTGATTTACGATGGGCCCTTGGGCTCATTGAGATTAGAAAATTGGCCTCAGTGTGAGCCTTGCCTAATGGGAAAGATGACCAAGAGGTCATTTTCCCCTAAGGAGGTATTGAGTCTTGTTCACATTGATATGTGTGGTCCTTTTTCTACACTAACTAGAGGAGGTTTTGAGTACTTCATCACTTTCACTGATGATTGTACAAGGTTTGGTTATGTTTACTTGATGAGACGTAAGTCTGACTCTTTTGACAAGTTCAAAGAGTTTAAGGCTAAAGTGGAGCATCGACAAGTAAATTGATCAAAACCTTACGATTAGATCGTGATGGAGAGTACCTCATTGGTGAATTCAAAGACTACATAGTACATCATGGGATAGTATCCCAGCTTTCTGTACAGGGGATGCCCTAACAGAACGGAGTAGCTAAGAGAAGGAATAGGACATTGAAGAAAATTGACCGAAGCATGATGTCTCATGCTACTTTTTCGGTGTCCTTTTGGGGATATGCCCTGGAAACAATAGCATATATTCTGAACTTAGTGCCTTCCAAGTCAGTACCTAAGATTCCCTATAAGATGTGGACTGGGCGTAAGCCAAGTCTGAATCATCTCAGGATATGGGGTTGTCCAGCTTATGTACTGGTTAAGGGAGACAAGTTGGAGCCAATATCAGAATTATACTATTTTGTTGGGTATCCAAAAGGGACAAAGGGTGGTTACTTTTATCATCCTAAGGAGCAGAAAGTGCTAGTTAGTACCAATGCTAGATACTTGGAGGATGATCGAAGTACTTCCACAAAAGGTTCAATAGGTTGGAACTGGAGAAGAAGTTATCTTCGGATGCAACTTCTTCTGATCCGATTGTGGAACAAGAAGAGGCACAGCCTCAAGAGCCTGTACATATGGAGCCTTGTCGTAGTGGGAGAGTGTCTAGGGTTCCGAAGAGATGGACAGGAGAAGCTTTCAAGCTGGTCTCCAACCATCAAGAACAAGACCCCACTAGATACGAGGAGGCTATTGCTGATGCCGATGTAAATCTGTGGCATGAAGCAATGAAAGCCGAGATTGAGTCTATGTATCTAAATCAGGTTTGGGATCTTGTAGCATCACCTAAAGGGATAAAACCCATAGGGTGTAAGTAGGTATACAAGAGAAAGAGGGGAACAGATATGAAGGTGAAAACCTTCAAAGCTAGACTTGTAGCGAAAAGGTATACTCAGAAAGAGAGAATCGATTATGAGGAAACCTTTTCCCCGTTAGCCATGCTTAAGTCCATTCGTATCCTCCTTGCCATCGCGTGTCATTATAACTACGAGATATGGCAAATGGATGTCAAAACGACATTTTTAAATGGCTATCTTAGTGAAGACATCTGTATGTCGCAACTGAAAGGTTTTATTACTGAGGGCCAAGAGCATATGGTTTGCAAGCTTAAGAAGTCCATTTATGAACTTAAGTAGGAATCAAGGGCATGGAACATTCATTTTGATGATATTGTAAAGTCTTATGGATTTGATCAAAACGAGGATGAACCATACGTGTACAAGAAGCTTGAAGGCATTAATATGGTTTTTCTTGTCTTGTTTGTGGATGATATTTTACTCATTGGAAATGATGTAGGGTTATTATCATCTACAAAGGTTTGGTTGTCTAGTCAATTCAGTATGAAGGACTTGGGAGAAGCCAGCTACATTCTCGAGATTAGACTTCTTAGAAATAGGAAGCAGAGAATGTTAGGATTATCCCAAGCTGCATACATTGACAAGATGCTAGCCAAGTATAGCATGGACTTATGCAAGGGAGCTCTAACTTCTTGTAGACATGGGTTGTCATTTTCTTCTAGGGACTATCCTAAATCTCAAGAAGAAAAGGACAGAATGAGTAGGATTCCCTATGCTTCAACTATAGGAAGTCTCATGTACGCCATGCTGTGTACTAGGCTAGATATCTGCTTTGCCGTAATCTTGGTTAGTAGATATCAATCAAATACTGGAGAGGTTCATTGGCAAGCTATAAAGCATATACTCAAGTACCTCTAGGGAACGAGAGATTATATGCTGGTTTACAGGGCTAATGACTTGGTTACTACAGGATACACAGACTCAGACTTCCCGGTGGATAAGGATGAGAGACAATCCACTAGTGAATATCTTGTCTGGAGGAGTTATTTCATGGAAGAGTATCAAGCAATCTTACATTGCTGACTCAACCATGGAAGCTGAGTTTGTGGCAACTTCAGAGGCATCTAAGGAAGCAGTCTGGCTCTGGAAGTTCCTTTCAGAACTTGGAGGCATGCCACACATGAATAGGCCAATAGTGATGTATTGCGACAACACTGGAACAGTATCACAATCAAAAGAATCTAGGAACCACAAGAAGGGGAATCACATTGAGAGGAAGTATCACCTAATCCAGAATTTCATCTAGAGACGGGAAGTCGTGGTGGAATAGATTGCCTCCGAGAACAATCTAGCAGATCCATTCACGAAGCTTTGGCTGAGAGAGTCTTCAAGAGAAACTTAGACGCCATAGGGGTAGGCACCTACGAACTTACTTAGTCTTAGAGTGCGAGTGGGAGATTGTTGGGATGTATGCTCTCTTAGACTAGGTTTCTAATGTAAAAATTGAATGTTTTAATAAAAGAATTTATTTTCAGAAATTTTTTGTGAATTTAAAAATTTATTTGTGCAAAATTACATTTGGAAAAGACTCATTATGTTTAAGTAAATGGTCCATGTGAATGGAGGTCTTTCACAGTAAGGTATGGATCACGGGTTACTTAGTAAATAAACTCTTGTTCTTAACCGATTGATAAGAATGGGAATCTCATAATGTTTAGGTTATTATGTTGTGAATTCTAAATAGAGAATGACTTACCTTTAACCAATGAGTAGTCCACTCACTTCATGACATAAGCATATTTAGAATACATAGAACAGGACTTGTAGTAGTGGTTTCTTAAAAGTACTATATGGTAGAAACCTAGACTACTACCGCTACAGCGTGGATTAGTACTCTATGACTTGAGTATGAGTTGGTGGTCTGACGAAGCTGGAAGCATATACTTTGATATGCTATAGTTGAGGTTCTATCGTAGGGCCAATATACTTGCATGTTGGGTATGTGTGACTAGTTAGTTAAGACAGACTTGTACAAGATAGTTTTTATACTATATCGCCCCCTGTGGTTGTCTGAATGATCTGAATATCCAACGCCCTGGGAAACATGACTTGGATGTTTGCTTTAGGGTAGCTCCTTTGGAAAGCGGAAACAATCCAGGAGGTCGTGGATCATTGGACTAGAGGCCTAAGGATGGTAGATGTCATTTAGGGAGGTGTTAGTACACTTTTTCCACTCTAAATGTACGACGATGTATAGAGGAGTATTTTAGTCATTACATCTGTAGGTTGGAGACTTTGCTTACGCAACATTGTCCTTGGGGTCAATATTTCCTTATGGTGATATTAGAAAATATTTAAAATGTAAAATATAGCTATTTATATGGTAAGGGTATTTTGGTCATTTTTGTAGCCAAGGCGGTGTGTCGTTTGGTCCCCAGTATAGACCGTGAATACGGGTTAAGGAATTGATCTTAAATTAAATGGAATTATTTTATTTAAGTAGCCTAATTTAATTATTGGGTTAGAATAAAATAAAGGTCCATGGAGAGAGAATTAATTAAATTAGTTTGGTAGGTTAATTAATTATTCAGGGCTTTGGCCCAATTTGAATAATTAGGGATTAACCTGGGGCTAAACTGATTTAGGTTTATTTAATTGAACTGGTTTATTTGGGCTAGAAAATTAATTATTTGTTGGGCCATTAAGTTGCTTCTAACTAGAATAATTAATTAAGCCCAATAGGTTAATCTAGGAATCCAATGGCCCAGTCCTGTTTAACCTAGGGTTTTTTTTTTAGGTTAAATAAAGGGGATTAGGGTTGAGAATAATCATCGTTGTTTTACCACACAAAAGTAATGGCTTCTTCTCTGTAGAGCCAGACGTCTTTCTCTCTCTCTCTCTCTCTCTCTCTCTCTCTATAGAAAATTCCCTAGCTCGTTAGTTGTTCACCAAACGGTAGTTAGGCAGGCCATATACTGGAAGACCGAGAGTTCGACATTCACATACATGCAAAGGCAAAGTAGGAGGCTTGCAAGAATCACACCAGAGGCTTCTACTAGCACACCTACACTGGTTGCACACGCTCCGATACAGCCAACACTTAGAACGAGAAAAAGAGATAAAATTTTTAAAACCTCGGGATTGGGACAAGGCGCAACCGGTGCCAGTGCTAGCTTTGCCCTGGAATCCCTATTCTTGTGTTTCCAATTTTTTTTTATATTCGCTTCCGCTGCGTGCTCTGTGTTTTCCTACTTTTCGTACCTTCATCTATGACATTGGAATGTGTGTGTGCTTAAATTATCCCTAGTCATAGTATTAATAAAATTGGACATCATTAATGTGCTAAGACTTGCACGTGTTATACTTCTTGATTTGATCAAATGGTGGTTTTCACTTCCGTGAGTATGGTGATACTCAATGTTCGTGGATACTTGTTATTTGAACAAGTACATTGGATGACCTAGCTATAAGATAATCACATTAATAACTATTCAATGCGAGTGAAAGAATCTCATTATAGTAGATATGCAAGTATCCTTAGACTTGAGATCTCCAAGGTACTTCATTTGCTAAGCACTGTATTTTGATTCAAATTTCTAGAGTCCCAACAAGACCACCTATGGGATTGATATTGGTTACAACATAAAGTAAACAAAAGTAATTGAGAGGGTCAATAAAAGATTCGTTATTCCTAATAGTTTGGCCATATATCTCATGACCACTTGTATTGCATTATTATTACTCGAGAAGTTGTTGGCCAAGGCGACCATGCGTTGAAAATAATTTCAATTGATACACATGTTGAGTAATGGATTTTGGAAAAAGTATTAATAAATTCGGACTAGAATTAATTATATTCTAGTAGGAGTTGGTACTAATTTCATACTCTAAATTGAAATACATATAGTATGATGAAAGGTGTTTATTGAACTGATATTTTTCTATTGAAAAGTTCACGTCAAGCCACTTGACTTTCTAGATTATTGGGTGGTTAGGATGCATTGCTAGATACCGCTTTTGATCTGCTAGATATGGATTTATTAATTAGAGAATTAACCAATTAATCCTAATTATAATTAATTCTAATTATAAAAGGGTTGCTAATTCTATTATGGAATCCATTGCACATTTTAAAAATTTTCATATAATAGAATTAATTTAATTATAATTTGATGGGATCCTTTTATAATTATAATTAAACCATTTGTAAATTATAATAGAATTAATTCATATCAACTACTAATAGACCATCAAACCTAATGGGTCCCACAGAATAGAGGAATTGGTACTCAAGATATTATATGTTAATATTATGGAGCTATTTTGTAAGAATGAATAACTATTATAGGCTAATTGTAATATGTTATAATTAGTTAGATTATATTTTAATTATGTAAAAGTCATGTGGTCAAAATTATAAGGTTATTATAATTTTGTAGGTTAGATTGAAATTTATAAAACTCAAGCCCATAATTAAAAAGAAAGGAAATTTGATTCTATTATTTGTTTTCTAAAAGGATTAGAAAAAAAAACACAGAGGACAAACGGATGTGTGTGTGTGTGTGTGTGTGTGTGTGTTTTCAGTTCTCTATGTACATAATTGTTCGAAAATTCACAGAAGCCTTTTTTTGTTATTTTCTTCCTCATGAAATTCTCCCGATCTTGTCAAAATTGCTAGCACAATTTGATTGTGTTTTGAGCAACAAACCTTGTGTGGATTTCTAATAGAGAAATATCTGTACTTGAGATCTGGTGGTTTGGTGGGAACGTGAGATCTCTAGTCCATGTCTATAACTGAAAGCCAGAAGGGAAAATTGTTTAATTCTCTACAGTGTTTTCTTGAGGTAAACGACTTCACCCTTCTTTGTTTTATAAACTGTAAACTACATTTGAGGTATCCTTAGCGTATAATTCCGGTTTAATTTCCATTGCATATGAATTGTCTTACATAAGGGAATTCTATCAATATTTGGCTTTCATCTAGTAAAATGGTGGCCTAGGGAACTTCAACTTTCCTAGGATGTCTAGAAGTAACAAGAATGATATCTGGTCTAGAACAGAGGTGGCCAAGGGAATATGAAGTACCCTAAGCCACCTAGAAGCTAAATGCCTTGCTATGGTTCCAAGAACTAGGCGGCCAAGGGAACTTCAACTTCCCTAGGCCACCTAGTAGTCTTCAGTATTGTTAACTATCCAAAAGATTAGCGGCTTGGGGAGAACGAACTTCCCTTGGCTGCCTAATGATCTTTGCATATGCTATACGTCCAAAAGAAAGGTGGCCTTAGGTGAATAAACTTTCCTTGGCCACCTACTGCTCGTCCCAAATAGCCAAGTATAGAGACTTGGTGGCCTAAGAAAATTAAACTTCCCTTGGTCACCATGTTTTTGGAAAATGTTCCCTGGGCCGCCCACAAGCAATTCTAATGTGGTTTTTGTTAGATTTCAATCATGCCAACCATTTTACATGCAATGAAAAAGTAAAACGAAATCTACTTAAAAGATCACTCATATGTAAATAAATGGTTTAGAAATGGGAAGAAAAATTCTTTACCTGAAAAATGCAACTTTTAAAGTTTTTCCTTCAGCGTGAATCCCTTCAAAAGTCGATCTAATCAAGCCACAAAATTCCAAGAATAAGAATTATCTAACAATAATCCACACAATATATTGTAATCAAGAACGACACAAAAAAAGCAATGCTAGTGGGTATACTTTTTACGGCATTAGGGATTTTCTTTGAAGAAGAAAACAAAACAGCTAGAAAGGAGAAAACTTCTGTATTTTTTTCCCATAAAAACAAATGCTCTATTTTTCTTAAAGAAAAACGGTGTTAGCTTTCTTTTTCTTACGCGAATGTGTATATATAAGATATCACACAGAGAACACTCTGTTCCTTTCTATATATACACTGTACAAACATTTTCCTAAAGCTTTTAGGAATCAAGATAATGCTTAAATTCCCTTTCCATATTTTGGGCTTTATTTTTCAAGAATTGTAATTAGGCCCTATGAATTATAATAAGTTTATAATTCACCCGTATGGATTTAATAATTGCAATTCAACTCAAACTAATTATAACACTTTATAATTAGCCCATAATAATTATTTCTTCTCTCCAATTAAACCATAATATTATCAAATAATATCTTGAGTACTAATTCCTCAATTATGTGTGACCTTTTAGGTTTTCTAGTCAATTGACAGCTAATATAAATTAATTTTATCATTATAGAATTAATAACCCTTTTATAATTAGAGTAAACTTATTAATTATAATTATGATTAATTTATTAATTCTCCAATTAATAAATTTATGTTTAGCAGATCAAGAGCAACATGTGGCAATGCATTATGAACATCCAAAAGTCTAAAAAGTCAAGTGGTTGATATGAACCTTTCAATAGCAGAATATCAGTACAATAACCCCTTTCATTATACTATATCTCATTATGTTTAGGGCATAAAATTAGTGTCAACTCCCTCAAGAATATAATTAATTCTAGCCCGAATTTATTAGTACATGTTCCCAAATCCATTACTCAATATGTGTATATTTGAAACTATTTCCAAAGTATAATCACCTATGTTAGCCCTAAGGGCATTTTCTAGTGTTTTGACTTATGACAAATATTGATGAACACTAACTTATATAACTTAATGTGATAGGACATATTTGACCCCAATTCCTTCAAGGCATGTAAATAAGGTTGCTTAGCAGCTCTTAAGGAAATAGAATCTAAAGTGGTGATTGATCAAAAACAACTTCAACCTAAGAGCTCACAAGATCATAAAGTCCTTGAGAATGAACTTTAAGCTATGAATCATTTTCTTAAGGTATATTTTGTAAATTCCTAGGTTTTCTTTACCTTATGATTCCATTTATTACTACCTTAAAGAACATGAGAAAAAAGATTTCAAAGTATTAAGTCTTCAGAACTTTGGATCAAGTAATTTGGACGACTTCGCATCCAAAATCTTCGGCCAAACCTCTATGAATAGTGTCAAAATGTTTTTACCTAGAAAAGTACCATTTTAGACTCATCTTTTGCACGTACCATCTCCAATCCTTGAGTCCAAAGCTCTGGAAAATTTAACAGCGAGAAACTAGTTGTTTCTACTTATTGGAGCTTTACATTTTACTTCTATGAACGCCTTCAAAACTTGATTTTAAAGTAGATTTTTGTCCTATCCTTCTAAGAAACATTCTTACTCTCTAGCATACAAAAATCTCCCTCTTTATTAGTGTTTCAAAGTGAAATCAAATTACTTCAAAGAGGTAAAGGTTGTTGGTGCTCATTTATTTTGCCTATTTACTCAAAAGTGTGAGCTTTCTCTTTTTCATTTCTATAATCCTTTTTGTATATCAAAGTTGTGGTGTAAAACCCATTTGGGGTGAGCCTTGATTTCTTGTTGATTGAGAGGTTTTAGCAAAACCAAGTGTAGTGATCCTCTTATGTAATTTATGTAGATAGACACCATTGAGTTGGTTGAGTTTAAAGAAATCTAGTTTAAAATCCTTAAGTGTGAGGTTAAGGTAGTGGAGGTAGATCCTTAAAGATCGAACCACTATAAATCTCGTGTTCATTCTCTTTGCATTAAATATTGACAAGTTGCGAAGTTTCTTGCTCAAATTTTTTTAATCATTCAAAAGAAATCTTTATAATTCTCACCAACCCATCTTCATTCTTGTATTAAATGCACATCTCTCTTATCTCTTCTCATTCAGATCGTAGTTGTTTCTTTAACAGCTCAAAATCTCTTCTTTCTATCACTAGCAAACACCTCTATCAAAAATACAAAAGGAGGATTTCAAAAATAGATTTTTGAAAAGTGTTTTAAATTTGCCAAAAATCTTATCCATCCCCTCTAAGGTTTTTCATTTTGTATGAGAGCGTTGGTCTACTCTTCCTTGGCTAAACAGTCATGTAGAAAAGATCCTTATGGCAAATATCTCCTTTCTTTCTTTATGTTGAAAGATCTTCGACAAATTGACCTCCTTTGTTCACTGGGAGTAATTACACATTCTGAAAAAATCACATGAAGATCTATGTATGCTTAATTAATTTTGAGCTATGTAATTTGATTGAAAAAGGACCATATATTCCTTCTAAAAAAGTGGAAGGTCAAATAGTTTCCAAATAGAGTGATGAATATGATGCCGAAGATAATGCCAAAATGACATTGAACTTTTAAGCTATGAACATTCTATGTTGTGCTCTTAATATGACTGAATATAACGGAGTTAGTGGCTGTGATTCAGTCGATGACATATGGAGGTTGCTTGAGGTCACCCATGAGGGGACAAATCAAGTGAAGGAGTCAAAGTTGGGACTTGTGATTGATGATTATTAATTATTTCCCTTGAAGCCAAACGAGAGCATCACCAACATGTTTACTAGATTCAAAATCATTGCAAATGGTTTAAGGCTTGTGGGAAAAGCTATTCACTTGGTGAACAAAATAGAAAAAATTTTGGATGCCTTGCCAAATAGTTGGCAACCTAAAGCTTTGGCTATGGAGGAATCAAAAGATTTGAAAACACTACCAACTAAAGAGCAAATTAGCTCTCTCTTAACTCATTAAATGAAGCTTAAAAGATTTCAAGAATTTAATGATAATGACAAAGGCAAAAGAGGAACAACATTGAAAGTTGTTGATGAGGATGCTAACAGTAGCTAATCCTATAGTGATGATGAAAATGAAGTGGATACCGAAGAATTAGCCATAATTGCAAAGAAATTCAGAAAGATGTTCATGAAGGGAAACTTCAAAAGAGGCAAAAAGTTCGTAAAAAGGAAAGGACAAGCTTCAATTTTCAAGCCTCAATGCTATGAATGCAAGAGTAAAGAATGCCTATTTGCGAACTACCTAATTGCCAAAGAGAAAAAAGCCAAGATGCTCAAAAAAAAAAAAAAAAAAAAAAGAAGGATATGAAAATAAAGGAAAAGGACTGGTAGGAACTTGGGATCAAAATGAGTCTGAATCTAAGGAAAATGGAGATCCTAAAAATGAAACAAATAACATATGCTTCCTGGCAATGGAGGATAAGGTACATTCAGTGGAGAAAATGAGCTTCACAAAGTGGTTCTTAGATAGTGGATGCTCAAGACACATGACCGGAAATGCAGCGCTATTAGAAGATGTTCAAGCAATAAATGATGGATTCGTTACCTTTGGAGACAAAAAGAAAGGAAAGATACTTGATATAGGTATCATTGGTAAAGGATCTTGAACCACTATCAAACTAGTATTATTGATTGATGAGCCAAAATTCAACTTGCTTAGCATTTGTTAATTATGTGACAATGGTTGCAAAGTCATTTTTGAGAAAGTTTCTTGCTCTATTATGGACAGCTCAAATAATGAAACAATTTTTATTTTTAACTGTGTCAGGAACGTATATGTATTCTATCTTGATGATCTTATAGCTCATGATATTATATGTCTTTCCGTGCATGATAATTATGGCTATGTTTGGCATAGAAGACTAGGCCATGTATCAATTGATTTGTTAAATAAATTATCCTCAAAAGAGCTTGTTAAGGGGTCTGCCCAAAATGATATTTGATAAAAGCAAAATATGTGATGTATGCCAATTTGAAAAATAGATCAAAACCTCTTCTAAGCCTAAGAAAATGATATCCACATCAAAACCCCTTAAATTAATAAATATGGATTTGTTTGGACCTATGAGGACTACTAGCCTTGGTGATAAGAGGTATGCTTATGTTCTAGTAGATGATTTATCAAGATTTACTTGGACATTGTTTTTCTGACAAAAAAATAAGGCATTGTTTGAATTCTCTAGATTATTCAAGCGCGTCCAAAACTCTATTATATTCAAATGATTTCTATTAAGAGTGCAATGGTAGAGAACTTTGTGGCAACGAGTTTACCCATTTTTGTGATGACAATGGAATTTTTCACCACTTTTCAATTGCTAAAACCCCTCAACAAAATGGTATTGTTCAAAGGAAAAATAGAACGTTGCAAGAAATGACTAGATCCATGATCTGTGAAAACTCTCTACCAAAATACTTTTGGGCTGAAGCTATTAATATAGCATGCTATATTGTTAATCGAGTCATGCTGACACATTTTCTAAGAAAAACACCCTCTGAGCTTATGTTTGACAAAACTCCATCAATTTTCTATTTTAAAGTATTTGGCTACAAGTGTTTTGTTCTTAATACTCGAGACAATCTTGAAAATTTTGATAGAAAATCCAAAGAGGCTATATTCCTTGGATACTCTTCCAATAAAAAGGCATATAGAGTGTACAATAAGAGAACTCTATGTGTGGAAGAATCCGTACATGTTGTCTCTAATGAATTTAACATTTATACATCAACAAAAGATGATGATGATAATGTAGGGATTTCAAAAGAAAAAGGCAAAGAACAGTACAAAGTACCATTGTTGGACATTCATGCCAAAGAAAGGAATTGGAATAGCAACAAGCTGAACAAAGCAAGAAAGAAACTAAAGAGCTCACTAATCAAGAGCTACCAAGAGATTAGAAGTACAAAACTGGTCATCTAAAAGAGCAAATTACTGGTGATCCTAGCTATGGAGTCAAAACTAGATGATATTTTTGTAGACAATTTTGCTTTACTCTCTAGTATTGAACCTAACTATATTGATGTGGCCTTGCATGATGATTTTTGGATAATAGCTATGCAAGAAGAGCTGAAGCAATTTGAGAGAAATCAAGTTTGGAAGCTCGTCTCTAGACCACTTGATCATCCAATTATTGGTACCAAGTAGGTTTTCAAAAATAAAATTGATGAACATGGAGTGGTGATTAGGAATAAAGCTAGACTTGTTGCCCAAGGATTCAATCAAGAAGAGAGCATTGACTATGACGAATCATTTGTTCTATTGCTAGATTAGAGTCCATAAGAATGCTACTTGCCTTTGCATCTTTAAAAAATTTCATGTTTTATCAAATAGATGTTAAAAGTGCATTTTTAAATGGTTTTATTGAAGATGTGATATATATGGAACAACCTCCAGGCTTTATTCATGAATACTTTCCAAATCATGTTTTCAAACTCTTAAAGGATCTTTATGGTTTAAAACAAGCCCCACGAGTTGGTATAAAAGGCTTAGTGGATTCTTAAACTCAAATGGTTTTTCAGCATGCCTGATTGATACTACATTGTTTATTAAGTCAGAAAATTCTGATGATCTTATCATTGTCTAAATTTATGTTGATAATATCATTTTTGATAGTACTAATGAATTCTTGTGTAAGATGTTTACCAAGACTATGCAATAAGAATTCAAGATAACTATGATGAGAGAGCACAACTTCTTCCTCGGACTGCAAAGTAAATAAACTAAGGATGGAATTTTTCTGAATCAAGCTAAGTACACTAAGAAACTGCTCAAAATGTTCGGTATGAATGAAGCCAAAGAAATAAGTACACCTATGAGCACTTCTCTAAAGCTTGACAAGGATAAAAAGGGTAGGAGTTTGCTATATATTACTGCTTGCTGACTAGATATTATGTTTTTAGTTTGTCTTTGTGCTAGATTTCAATTGTGTCCTAAGGAATGTCACTTACGCACCGTGAAGCGCATCCTTATATTTTTGGTTGGAACATATGATTACGGTTTATAGTATCCTCATACTAACATCTTTAACTTTATACACTCCACTGATGTAGATTATGCAGGCTGCAAAGTTGAATGGAAAAGCACTAGCGGGCACTGTCAATTCCTCGGACATTCTCTACTGTCATAGCACAGTAGAAAATAAGCTTGTGTATCTTTATCCATAACCGAGGCTGAATACATTGGAGCAGGAAGCTATTGTGTATAAATCTTGTGGATGAAAAACACATTGCTGGATTTTGGTCTTAATTTTGATTGCATACCTATACTATGTGATATTACAAATACAATTAATTTAACAAAAAAAATCCCGTTCAACATTCTAGAACCAAGCATATTGAGATTAAGCATCATTTCATCAGGGATCATGTTCTTAAAGGAGATGTGTGTGTTGAATATATCCCAACAAATTAACATCTTACAGATACTTTCACTAAACCTTTGGCCAAAGAAAGAATTAATCATTTGAGAAAAGTTTTAGGAATCACCAAGATCATGTAACTAACAATTAGCCAAAGATCTGTTTGTTTATGTTTGGAGAACCACTGAAGACACAACATTTGGACAGAGCTTTTGAATGCAATATCTAGAAAGCACGTCTCCAAAATCCTCTTAGTTGAACTGATTCTATTCCACTTTTTGGATGAATAATTTTGGACTTAGTCAAAGTCCAAAAATATTTGCAGCTCAAATTTTATGAAAAGACCATCTTTTTGTGTTGGATAAAATAAGTCTAGAAATGACTTTTGAAATTTTCAAATGTTCTCGCTTCTTTCAAGATAACTTTTGAAATCTCTGATAAAAGTCCCTTTCAAATGTACTTGATTGTAACACCCCACTACCTAGGCCCAGCAGGGTCGGGGATGTCGCCCTGTCCAAAGGACAAGGGGTCTTTATAACTAGGTCACACAAATAAAAATAAAACAATACTTTAAAATTAAAACTTATTACAATCCAAGAATTCAAGACAAATCCACAAATACATTGAATACTCTCGCCTCTCAAAGCAATACATAAAGAAAATAACACAAGGCCTTCAAAGCAAGCAACAAACTATCTACTCATCTCCACAGTAGGACTGACCTGAAAATATGGCAAAATGGTGAGAAGATAAAATAAATCTCATGAGGATGATTTGTCTTGGTTGAATTTTATGATGTTTTAGGGTTTGTTGCATGCCTTCATGTCGTGAGTAGTATGTATGATTAAGCATGATAGATATTATGTCACCTTTGGTGAATAGGGTTTTATGTACTTGTATCATTGTTGAAGCCATGAAAATGATTATATTTAGTGGAGTTTGGATCATGGGTTGGTAGTTATGGATCTATGCTTTCATTCATGATTTGAATGGTTTGTTGATTGTTGTAGAGTGTATGTTCATGGTTAGCAATAGGAACTATGATCATGACATTGATGTTCCTAATCTATTTAAGTAAGCCAATTTTATTAATACTATATTTTCTTCTAGAGATTTCGAAAACCCTAGGAAAATGTGGATTTGGATTGTTATATGAAATAATGATATTTTAACCAAATAAATTATATCTTTTTGTTAAAATTAAAGTATAAAAATATTATATATAATAATAATAATAATATTAAATAAAGCCTTTTATATAAATGATCATAATAGGTAAAATATTAATCTTTTAAGTCATATGTTCATAAATGATAATAAAATTTATTTATTATCTTTTAATCAAAATATATTAAAATTTACTTATTATTATTAATTTTATTTACCAATTATTTTCTAACCATTAATTATTAATAGATTATTATTTTAAATAATATCATCTAGGGCCTAGGACCCTTCATCAAATAAACCCTAATTTATTTATAACAAGATTTAGACCTACAACTTATTAGAAACTATTTCACAAACCCTAGTTATTTTATTATTATCTAGATTTATTTTATAAAATTCTTTTTATCATCTAGCCTTAAAGTTTGGGACACTAGGGTCATGATTATAGTAAGTTGAGCTAGGATTATTTGTGAAAGCAAATTTTGGCTTGAGTTTAATTATGGCTTATGTTTACCCCAGGCGGGGTTAGGTCAGCTTTTGGAGATCCTTGATTTATCTCGAGCAAAGGATTAGGTAAGCTCCTACATAAAACTTGTTTGTTATAAAAGGTTACTATGGCAAGCTAAACACGAAGTATGTGAACACTGATTTGGCAAAGGTAATTAAGGACTATTTCCTTACTTGTTTCAGTCAAACCAATTATTTGAAAATCAACAGGCAATTTTACTCAAACACCAAATTGTTTCTAAAACCAATTTTGACACGGACTTTAGAAACCCTTAATTGCCATTTTCAAGTAAAGCTATATTTTATCAGTTTTCTCCCAAGTGGGATAAACTACATTGAGTACTTAATAAGGGTAGGTTAGTAGTACTAGTTTTGAAGAATAAGAGTGAGTCTTTTGGCAGGAAGCCACCTCCAGAAGATAAACTCAACTTAGAGAAACGATAGTACTACTTAGTCATGCCGATCTGAGCTAGCAAGTTTCAGTCATGTGGACTGTGTGTTGCCGGAGTGGACAACTGGTTTTATTTAGGTGTAGAGAATGAGGAGTATCTTACCCGGTAGGCCGGTCACTTACCTTTTGTCAGTCTGCATAAAGTATGGCATTCTGACCGTTATATGGATATGGGGCCCAACGTGTGGTAACCCATGGCCGCCCATTTGAGTGGTTGAGTTTATTGTGCACTTGTATGGTATGAACAGAAGAAAACACCACTCTTTATTTAAACCTTATTTATTGCTTGCCAGCATTTTCTCTTATGTGATTTTACAACTCGCATACATAAACTGTTTTCCTGAACACTCAAAGCACACACTGACTTACTGAGATTTTTATCTCATTACCTTTTATGTCATGTTTTCAAGGCAATCTTGCTATGGAGAAGAGTAGCTAGATTGTTGCCTTCTTAAAGACTCTATGTTATTTAATTTATACGTTGCTTTGAGAGATGATAGTGAACAATTTATCTTGGATTTGTTCTTGAATTTTTGGGTAGTAATAAGTTTTAATTTCAAAGTACTATTTTATTTTTGTTGTGTGACCTAGTTATAAAGACTACTTGTCCTTTGGACGGGGCGACATCCCCGGCCCTGCTGGGCCTAGGTAGCGGGGTGTTACATTGATTGTACTTATCTTCACAACTTTCTAAGAAACAAAAAAGGAGCATTTCTCTCTATTCTCTCTCGAATTCTGAAACTGATAGAGAACACCATCTTTCTATTCAAACGTTGTCCATTTTTCTCTCTAAGAGACACTGAAAGCCAAAGTCTTTACCATCTAATCACAATGGTAAAATCTCCAAAGTCAACCAAACCCAAGTCAAAGAAAGCCCAAAAAATCACAATAATAATAAAGAAGAAATTGGCCATTGAGACGAAATCGACGACTAAGGAAAAAGGAAAGAAAGTCATTCTTGAACTCCCAGTCTCTCAGACCAATTCTTCAGTAACTCCAGAACAGGAATGTTCTGAGACCCAAGAAACTCACTTTCTAGACTCTAAAAGTAAATATGATTTTAATAAATGGGTTTCAAGAAACTGAACTATAATTGTTGGTTACTGCGCAAATCCAGAGTCCTTTCTAAACTTTACAAATGTGTTGAATATGTTTGAGTGTTTCGGTTAGAGAGCCCTATTATCTGTTAATGAAAAATTGTTTACTGCTCTAGTATAAGAATTTTATGCTAATATGAGAAAAGGCTGATTGGAGAAGACTAGAGGGGTTTTTATGGTCCAATGGTACATATCAAGGGTTAGGGGTAAGAACATTGAGTTTGATCATCGCCTATTGAACAGATATGTAGTGTTAGAGATGGTGAGATTCAATTTTTTGAATTGAGCAAGTTCTCGAAATGAACTAATCTGTTTGATTTGGGGAAATTTGAAAGAACATTTACTGGTGGGAAGAGTTTTAAGAACTGATGTGATAAGAACACAAAGTGGTTAAATGGACTGGGTAGGATTCTGTACCACATGGTTTCCACCATGGTAGTTCCAAGCTTTGGTTACAAAACCTCTATAAACATTATGCAAATGGTGATAATATTGGTGCTATTAGAGAATAGGCAAATAAGTTTTGGGTATCTTGCTGCGAAATTAATGATGCAAATAAGGAATACCTCTAGCAAAAAAGCCCTGCCTTATGGAAACTTATTAACTAAAGTGTTCAGACACTTTAGTGTTGATTTGAGTTCTATCACCCCAGCTTCTTCAAAGATGAATGTGTACAACTTTGAGTCGTTCGAGAAGATAGGATATGTGTAAACAGCTAATGAGTGGAAGCTACTAAAAGATGTGTCGATGATGAAAAGGAAAGGTTGTTAAAAGTTAAGGCCGAACGCAAGACTACCTAACCTGTAGGAGCAAAAAGAAAGGTCGAGTCAAAAACTTAAGAAGAATCATTTAGCAAGGGCAAACAGAGAATTCAGGACCCAAGCATCAGTCAGAGCATTCTAGAAGCAATCAATTTTTTGGCTGTTAAGGTAGACAGCCTCAGTTCAAAAATTCAGAACTTTGGGTACAGGGTAACTGTTGTGGAAGAGAAGGATAAAAATGATGCAACAATGCTTGATGAATCAGCACCATCTCAAGAACAAGTGACTGAAGAACAAAATTCCCAAGAGGAAGAAAATGCAAATGCATGAGACACTGTGAAGGAGAAGAAGGATGAAGAAATGATAGCTACTGAACAAGGAAGCTAGACACCTATGCATCAGGAAGAATTAGCAGCACCTGTCCCCACTGCAATCTATGTCTCATCTGTAAAACAACAGAAACATGTGGTAGTAAAGAGAAAGTCTAACCGAATTGTTGGAGAGCACTCCAAAAGGGGTGTCGGGACTAAGTCAACAACTATCCATATTTCCTAAATGGCCATCTCTGTAGACTGCTTTCAAGATGTCTTCTTCTTACATTTTTTATTATTTCTCTGTTGGCAAGTACTTTTATAATTTCTGCACTAATCTTTGAAAAATTTACATTCTGCATTTCTCTTGCTATTTTGTTAAATACATATCTCCTCTATTTACATTCTGACCAATTTCTTTGATATCTTTATTCTTCTTATTCTCTACTTCTGCATTTTGATTAATGACAAAAGAGGAGAAAAATATAGATTGTGAATTCGATATTATGGATATATGCTAGTATTATGTGTATATATACTTGTTGATAATGATATCTAGACTTGTTGGGTGATTGTGTGGTGTTGTAAATACACTATGGATATATATTATGGAATATGATGCTATGAATAAACTATGGATATATATTGTGGAAAGTACTGATTGTGGGTATTGAGGGTATAGATTGTATGATGATGTGATAATATGAATCAAAGATATATACACTGGTTGTATGTGACTAATGTACATTATGGATATATACTAATTGTATATTCTGGCTATATGTAATTATGAAGTATGGATGTGTTGAACTGATATTATTGGAAATGCCTGTATGTGATAGGATTTGAGTTGCTCAATAGTATACTATGCAATATTCTTTTTCTTATTTTTTTTCTACTCTTATAAGTATGAATTATGATCATAGTTTAAAAATGTGGACTGTGAAGATATGGGCATTTTAATGGAGACTATATTGAGATATCATTGTTGTTGAGAACAAAGGAGATTGAAGTATTTGTATGAGTCCATTGTACATTCTAACAAATTGATATTTGGCTAACTGAATAAATTATTTTGAAAATGATTATGATATGCTCTATGATAAAAATTTCAGATGATGAGGATATTTATACTTATTTTTTTGATTGCATAGAAAATTTCCTTAAGTCTGAAATATCTTGAGAAAATTAGGTTGGATCAAAATCTTTGAAAATTCATTTTTACTTGCACCTACACAGGAAGAGTTTTGGACTCGCATTTCTTCAATCCAAAAGTCTAGTCCAAAATAGGCTGTAAAAAGGCTAGTTTCTTTCTAATTTTACCCTATTTTGGGCACATGCTTTGGGAATTCAAATTCTAAAGCCGAAAAGTTTTAAGAAGATTAACTCTTATCTCATTTCTCCTATTTTGGATGCACATTTTGGAAGTCCAAAATTTTAAATGCAATCTTACTCTCAAAATGCACTTTATGGCCTTACATCCTATAATTATATATGCACATATTAAGGGGGAGCATTTAATCTTATGATTTATACTTTACACCTCCTTGTGTACATATCTATACATTTTTTTTTTACTAATTGGGGCTATTATCTCAAGGAATAGTCGTGTGATGGAAGGAAGGATAATATGGAGGCAGGTTAGGGTATATGCTATTGAGCCATGTTTATGAGTACATTCTTTAATTCTCTATCCAAATCTCATTACCATTCTTTGAGTGCTATAAAGAGAAAATGATTTTTTGTGAAAAATATTCTTATTTTTCCCAGTCTAATATATCCGTACTGTACATATCATTGTTTTAATATTACAATCTCAACAAGTTTGTCATCACTAAAAAAGGGAGAGATTGTTAGCCTTAAGGGCATTCTCTTGTGTTTTGACTTATAAGAAATATTGATGAGGACTTACTTGTGTGACTTACATATGATAGGACATGTTTGACCCCAGTTCTTTCAAGGCATGCATATAAGGTTGCTAAGCAGCTCTTAAAGAAATGGAATCCAAACTGGTGATTAATTAAGAACAAATTCAACCTAAGAGCTCACAAGATCATGAAGTCCTTAAAAAAGAACTTTGGACTAGAAATCATTTTGTTAAGGTATTTTTGTGTAAATTCCTATGTCTTATTTATCTTATGATTTAATTTATTTCTACCATGAAGTACCCAAGAAAAAAGATTTCAAAATATTAAGTCTTCAGAATTTTGGATTGAGTAATTTAGATGGCTTTGTATCCAAAAGCTCCGTCTAAAACTCTATGAACAATGTCAAAATATTTCTTTCTAGAAAAGTATCATTTTAGACTCATCTCTTGGACGCACCATCATCTGATCCTTGAGTCCAAAACTGTAGCAAGTCTGACAGCGAGAAACTAGCCATTTTTAGCTATTGGAGCTTTACTTTTTGCTTCTATAAAAGCCTTCAAAACTCAATTTTAAAGTAGATTTTGTCCTATCTTTCTAAAAACACTCTTACTCTCTAGAATACAAAAATCTCCCTTTTTACTGGTACTTCAAAGTGAAATCAAATTGCTTCAAAGAGGTAAATATTGTTAGTGCTCATTTGTTTTACACATTTGCTCAAAGTGTAAGCTATCTTTGTTTCATTTCTATAATCCTTATTGTATATCAAGGTTGTGGTGTAAAACCTATTTGGGTTGAACCTTGATTTGTTGTTGATTGGGAGGTTTTGGTAAAACCAAGTGTTGTTGATTGAGAGGTTTTGGCACTAATCCACGCTATAGCAGTAGTAGTCTAAGTTTCTACCATATAGTACTTTTAAGAAACCATTACTACAAGTCATGTTCTACGTATTCGAAATACGCTTATGTCATGAGGTTAGTGGACTACTCACTGGCTAAAGGTAAGCCATTCCCTATTTGGAATTCATAACATAATAACCAAAGTATGACGAGATTCCCATTCTCATCAATCGGTTAAGAACGAACGTTTATGTGTTAAGTAACCCGTGATCTATACCTTACTATGAAAGACATCCATTCACATAGACCATTTACTTAAACACAAAAGGTCTTTTTCAAACGTAATTGTGCATAAATAAAAATGTAAATCTACAAAGAAGGATATTTATTAAAACATTCGATGTTAACATCAGAAACCTAGTTTAAGAGGACATATTTCCCAACAATCTCCCACTTGCACTCTAAGACTAAGTAAGTTCGTAGGTGCCCAACCCTATGGCGTCTAAATGTCTCTTGAAGATTCTCTCAACCAAAGGCTTGGTGAATAGATTTGCTAGATTGTTCTTAGAGGCAATCTGTTTTACCACGACTTTCCGTCTCTAGATGAAATCACGGATTATGTAGTACTTTCTCTTGATATGCTTCCCCTTCTTGTGGTTCCTGGGTTTTTTAGATTGTAATACTGCTCCAGTATTATCGCAATACATCACAATTGGCCTGTCCATGTGTGGCACGACTCCAAGTTCTGAAAGGAACTTCCGGAGCCAAACTGCTTCCTTTGATGCCTCTGAAGCTATTACATACTTAGCTTCCATAGTCGAGTCAGCAATGCAAGATTACTTGATACTCTTTCAGATAAGGTGAAGATATATCCACTAGTGGATTTTTCCTATCTTTATCTGCCTGGAAGTCTAAGTTTGTGTATCCTGTAGGAACCAAGTCATCAGCCTTGTAAACCAGCATATAATCTCTCGTTCCCTTGAGGTACTTGAGAATATGCTTTACAGCTTGCTAATGAATCTCCCCAGGGTTTGATTGATACCTGCTAACCAAGCCTGCGGCAAAGTAGATATTTGGCCTAGTACACAACATAGCGTACATGAGACTTCCCACAGCCGAAGCATAGAGAATCCTATTCATTTTGTCCTTTTCTTCTTGAGACATATGACAGTCTCTTGAAGAAAATGACAAACCATGTCTACAAGGAATCAAAGCTCCCTTGCATAAGTCCATTGATAGGGCCTAAATTAGTCATATTTTTCCTAGTTATTTAATACTCTTTTGTGATATATTTTGTTCAATAACTAGCTATATTCCTTCATATTTGAGATTTTACCCTTGGAAAGGTATTTTGTACATTATTTCAGATTTTAGGGATAAAACAAAACAAAAACATCGCAAAACAGAATAGAGGCGGCGCTGGACAGAACAGGGGAAGCGGAGCTAACCATGTGCTGCTTGCACGCACTTTGAGGTGATAAAATAATTATTGAAATAGGACCAGAACAAAACCAAACAGGCACTGGCTCTAGTAGCTAAGGCGGCACTGGCTGTACTCTAGACAACATTGTGCTGAAATCAAGAAAAGATCGGCGAACGATTGAAGAAACATAACATAACAGGCGCCTACTCCAGTAGCCAAAGCGGCACCGGCTATGCCCTGAGGATAAGATAGAATCTTGATTTTTCCATGCGATTTTTGGTAATCTATAGAATTTTAGTATCTTCCTCCTTCTACTAGGCCAAGAACCTTTCACCAACGAGATTGGGCACTTCCTAAGCCTATAAATAGATAGAAAGCACAAGAGAAAATGAGAGAATTCAAAGATCATAAAAAAAAATCTCTCAAATCAAAGGAGGAATTCTTCAAATCAATGAGAGTTGTACAAGAAGGTTTCAAAGGAAGAAGAATGAGGCTTATCTATGAGTGATTTCTTTTACTTTGTTTTCTTTTTCTTGAACAATGATATATTAATTGTTTTATTATAATTTAACATTGTTTTAGATATTCATGATTTTGAGAGTTATTTGATCTTTTGATTAATTGATTGTTATTCTTGGTATTTAATTACTTCTGCTGATTACAACATTAATTGGTTGTTTCTTTCCATTAACTTGCTCGGATAAAGGGGTTGATGGTGATCTCAATTCGTTAGTTTCATATTTGTTATCTTTTAACTTGCTTGGACAAATGGGTTAATTGTTAGGAACAAAGTAATTAAGGTTAATTGATGTTTGCCAAGATATGGATTCATTGGTTAATTTTAAATTTCAAATTTGGCAGGATATGGAAATTTAATCAAGGATTGTGGTTAATGCATCTTTTAGATGAATTAGTTGAGACAGGATATATGATGCTCGTTTGTCTAGAAGATAGGGATTTCATGGATTGGACAAAGAAGTGAATCTATATTAGTCCATCATAATGCCAAGATAATAATTAGTTATGATAATGACTAAGTATTTAAAGATCATGTTTGGCAAAACAATAGTTTAAGTTACATAATTCTACATCCTCGATATGTACATATTATTTTATTTTATTTTATTTTATTTTTCTATTTTTTTTCGTTTTCACTTTATTGGGTCGGTTAACCAATGAAAGAAAAGGAATTAATGCATGCTTGTTCCTTGAGGATTGACACTTATTTGAATCCTATGGTTATGTTAATGATGAGTACACTTGCTCATATGTGTAATTTGGGGTTAACGTTTTAATTTAAACTTGATTTGGAATATACCTATTTTTATACCAAAATAAATACGTATCATATTTTTGGCGCCGTTACGAGGGAAAAATATTATGAAAGCTTGGTTTTTATTGATTTAACCATGTAAATATGTACAATTGTTCTTTTCGTAAAAATGTACTATCTTTTGTATCTTGTGTATCTTTGTATATTCTTGTAATCTAATTTACTAACTTTGACTAACTTTGGTTTTTGTTGTAATCACGAATTCTGTTGTCTAACTTACTTCATGTTATTTTTTTAGGTGTTATCCTTGTTACATGACCCGAAAATCTGAAGGCAAGATAGTCGATTTTGACCTTGAAATCTAAAGGACACTATCAAAGATCCGTCAGACAATCCAAAGGAACTTGATCGGTGACATGGATGGTGCTCAAAATAACAATGCTAGGAATAATAGGAGGGTTATGGATGACTTTGTGAAACCTGTAATATCGGGCACAGGCTTGAGTATCACTAGGCCTAGGGTGGATGCGAATAATTTTGAAATAAAGCCCAATATTATCCAAATGTCCAAAATATAGTTCAATTTAATGGGCTACCTGAAGAAGACCCCAATGCCCATTTAGCTAGTTTCCTGGAGATTTGTGAAACTTTTAAAATTAATGTTGTTTCTGAGGATGCCATAAAGTTAAGACTTTTTCCTTTTTCCTTGAGAGATAGAGCCAAATCTTAGTTAAAGTTTTTACCTACGTGTTCCATCACTACTTGGAATGCCCTAGCTAAAAATTTTCTGGCCAAATATTTTCCTCTAGCTAGGATAGCCAAACATAGAAATGAGATCTTTGCCTTCCAGTAATTAGATTCTAAGCCCTTGTATGAAAGTTGGGAGAGATTCAAGGAGATGCTGAGAAAATGCCCACACCACAGATTTGAGCTAGGAATGCAAATGCTCATCTTTTTTAATGGCATCACGTTCGCAACACGCCAAGTGGTGGACTCTTCTGCAGGGGGTTCCATCAATCATAAGACCCTGGAATAAGTATTCAATCTTATTGAAAATTTAGCTTCTAATAACTATTCTTGGGGCAATACAAGGTCTAAGGCTCATATGCAAGGAGTACATAAAGTGGATGCTGTAGCAGCATTGGAGGCTAAGATGGACGCCCTGACTCAGAAGGTGGAACAAATGGTGATGCCTTAAGGCTAGGTATTAAACGTAAGTTGTGATTTCTGTGGAGAGGGGCACCCAAATCATGAGTGCTAAAATATGGGTTCACTCTAAGAAACCATAAAGCAAGCGGTCTTTGCAGGTAATGTCCGTTCAGGTAACAATCCTTATAGCTCTACTTATAATCCGGGTTGGAAAAATCACCCTGATTTCTCATGGAGTAATGGAAACCAACCTAGGCAGGGTTCTTTCAATTTTGGAGGTAATCTAAGGAACCAACCTCCCATGAACAATAATGCAGCACCTTCAAAGCCACCATTGGAAGAATTGATCGGCCAATTAGTAAGTACAACGGAGACTAAGTTCCAAGGAGTCGATATTACAACAAGGAACCTAGAGGCCTCCATGCGCAACTTGAAAAACCAAATTGGTCAACTGGCCAAACTACTAGGGGATTGTCAAGCCGGGACATTGCCAGGAAATACTAAGGAAAATCCACGGGATCAAAGTCGTGGAAAACATTGAAGCCATTTCTACTTTCAGTTTTGTGATTGAGATAATTTTTACTTCTGTCATTTTGGTTGATTATTTTTCATGAATTGAAATGCATTGTTTATTATTATTATGTGTACATCCTTTTTCTTAATTTATATATATAAAAAAAGCCTGACAGAATGCAGCCGGCGGTAGCTAGGGCTAGGACCGGCGTCGGTTCCTGTCGGGCAAGGCATAAGAAATAGGCCATTTTGGCCACTTCTTCTTTTAAAATCTCCAACTCCCTCTCAAATCCTCTCTAACCCGCGCCGGCTTCACTCTCCCAACTTCTAAAACTTTGATTTTTCACCTCCTACACACTTTTATAACATCAATCTCCCTTTCTTGTGTTGATTCTACGGATCAAAAGTCTTCAAATCTTCCATTTTTCACAACCAACTCAACTTCAATCCATATGCAAAGGGCTTAGATCTCTGGAAAAAGATTGCATCTTTTGCTTGCCCATACATAAGAGACCACAAAAGTACTATTTTTATTGAATTCTCACGGTTACAATGTTGTGGATGAATTTTTCTAGTTTTAAGGATATATTTGGCTGAAAATTGGGAATTTTCATGTTCTATTACCTTGTGAGATAACTATTGAGCTTCATGATTTTAGATTTGTGATGAGTTAATGGTACGTTGGTACTTAATTTATTCACATGATCATTAGGAAGTTTATGCATAAGCTTAAGGATAGAAATATGGTTGTTACACTGATTGAGTAGTGATGCACATTAGCCTTGAATTGGTTTCTACTTGATCATTCTCATGCCATGATAATGTCTTCATTCACATGATCGTGTATACACATTCGAAATACAATGGAGTTGTTTAACACATTTATGTTTTATTGTGAGCTTATATGTCTTCTCATAGGTTGTGTTAACTTGATTGAAGGCAATTGAATTGGGTGTTGTTGGGAGTGTTCTATACATTGGAAGAGTTTGGGAATTATTTCTAGTGCGATTGGGGGAGGGTTGTGTGAGAATTGTGGATTGTGTTTGAAAGAGATAGCTACACCCCCTTTCTAGTCTTTGAGCTCATTTGTTCTATCCTCCTATTTTCATCACCACTCACTTGACAACATGTCTAAGGCATGGGGTCAACCCTCCAAAAGGGCGAGAGCTTCCTCTTCCTTAGCCTCTTTATCCATTGATCCCTTGTACCTTAGACCAACTGAGTTTATCGATCCATCCTGTGAAGAATGGTATAATAGGAGAGCATCCAACAAGATTATTATAGAGCGTACATTCACACCTACCCTAGACCGTGCTTTTAAATTAGGAATAATGTTTAGGAGGCTAGGATGGGGATCGATCGTACAGCTAAAAGGGAAGTATTGTCCAGTGTTAATCAAAGAATTCTATGCTAACATGGTTGACAGGGGCAACAAACACCTTTCCCATATTGAGATGAGAGTGAAAGGAATCCTCATTATCATCACACAAAATCGCTTAGCTAATATTCTCCAGGTGTTTGATGATGATTCTTAGTTAGGGATAGATGTTAGCAATCAAAAAAATTCTCTCTAACCCTAATTGGGATGCCAGTGGGACTAGGCTACTCTAGTGTTGTATAAGCACAATGCCTTTCAAGCCAATAGTTTCTATTCAAATAATGATCTTGCTACTAATTTTAGAGCTCTAGTCTATATGTTTGGGTTCAATGTTGTACCCCATGTCAGTGGATTTAATGAGACCCCCTTATTGACACCTACATTTTGCATAGGATGATGAACACCCTGCCTATTCCTCTTGCACCCTTGATTATACAATCCATTAGGGATGTGGTTCATCACCGTCTATCTACCAAAGCCTTCGTCTTCCCTCTAATTATCATGAAAATTTTGAAAAACTTTGGTGTTAGTACTGAGGGAGAATTAATGGAGGCTACCATTGAGCACGATATGGTTATGGAACAAACATTGATGTGTTATGGGTACAAGTACAACTAGGAGTTGAAAAAGTGGCTAACCTCCCATGAGGTCAGGTATCCCGGTCAGGTAAGGCCACCCCCTGTAGAGGAGGAGCACCTACCGCTACCAGTACGCTCACGAGGTAGTAGTTCTCAGTCCCAACCCAAGACTGACTTCGAGATTACCGTGTTGGGACAGTTAGCCCAGCAGATGGAGAAGCTCCTACGCTTGCAGGGCTCCATCGACGACATTACCTAGCGGCAAGCTACTGTGCAACAGCAATGGGCTGAATAGAGGCAGCATTTTCCGGGCCAACATGGTCGTCAAGGCACTTCTACACCTGCTGATGTTGATGATGAGGCTGATTGAGTTGATTGTTCCACACTTTCTTCTATTGTTCACTCTTGTTTTTCCTTTATCTTTTCATGTCTTTCCTAGTTAGTTCTTGATTTCATTTTTTTTTGGTACTATTTTCTTTCTTCCGTTTGTTTAATTTTCTTTTCTAGTGTTTATGCTTTGGTGTACTCTTTTGTATTTTTCTTTTTAGATACTTTGCCAATGCCCCTTCTTCAGGAACTCAACTCTTGTACAACAAATTGCACAATATATGGAAGTATTGTCTTTCTTATCTCTTCTCCTTTATTTTTGGTCCCATGGCATTATTTTCTTGGTCTATTTATTTGGCCCTTAAGGACAATGTCCAGTTTAAATGTAGGGGAGTAGTTAGAATGAGACTTCTTCTATGCTTCATTCTTCTATGTTTTCATTCTTCTTGAAATTCTTCTTTGGATTTTTTGAGCTAAATTTTCAAAATTTTTCTAATTATTATGAGCTTTCAAGATGTACTTTTAAGTGCATGTCTTTGTGATAGACCATTGAGCATATGTTCTATATCATTTATGACTTATGCATGACTTTTTGCACGACTTGGACTAAGTAGTTCTTGATCATATGCTTTACATTGTTCTTAAACCTGTTTTTCCAATAAAATTCATAGAGCATTCTAGAACTTACTTGAATATCTCTCAAGGCGAAATAAGAAAGACATTCATGATTTAACTTAGGGATGATGGTAATAGGCATTCTTTCGATAGTTTGAGCTTTTCAAGCCTACCTTTTTTTATATTATCCCTAGGACCTATTTTGAGCCTAAATTTGTAATTTCATTCTTAAAACCCGTTATTATACTGTGTCCATTATTTCTTTCTGAGAGTTTGAATAATTCTTCCAAATCTTTAATTGCTCTTGATGGACAAAAGTGCATGAAGGAGAATGTTGAGGGAGATTACTTGGAGAAAGATCATGACTCTTTACTTTTAGTCATACATCAGTAGTTGTATTGAGCTGAAAAGAGAAAAGAGAAGAAGGAAAAAGAAAGATTGAGAAAAAAAAAAGAAAACCAAAAAACTGCTAGAAAAGATGGAAAGAGAGAAACTGAGAAAAAAAAAAAGAACAATAGCAGTGAAAAACAAAAAATGAGAGAAACGAAAGAAAAGAAAAAAATTGAAAGAGAAAGAATAGGAAGATCACAAGAGGAATGGTGATTGAACTATAAAAGTTGAGTTTACATCAAGTCCTTGACACCACTGCTAAAAATTCAAGTGATCTTGTGAAAAAAATAGAGAAGAGTTGATGAAGGAAGCGAAAGAAAAAAAAATAGAGACAATGCAAGATTTGCTTTAGTTGAACTATAATTGCTATACAAGGTTTATGGGTTTTGATTGATTTTGGGATAGGAGAGCAAGAGGAGTTTGGAATTTCTTGATACATGTTGTTTATCATTTTCTTGCAAACTCTCATCTTCTTTGATATTTAAATTTCCTATATCCTTTGTTTGATGAGCTACATTACAAGCCCTTTAGCCTTACATTACAAACTTAAAAGTCCTACTTGACCTAAGTAGAATCATGATATGTCTCGGATTAATGAAGAGAGCCTCTGAAAAGTAAGCTTATGGAATGCATATTCTTTTTTAACTAAATTCTTTCTAATGGTTTGAGAATATTATTAAGTATTATGATGGTTCTACTAAGTCACTATTTACCTACATAAGTCTTGCATTTGTCGTAAAACATGTAGTAGCATATGTTTTATATTCTTAAATGAAGAAACCATTAGAGATATTGTTTTGGAATTGGTTTGAGTGAATCTGATGAAACCTTGAGTTTTCATACTTGTCTTTGATACTTTGCTTGAGAACAAGCAAAGAGCTAAGTCTGGGGAAATTGATAGGGCCTAAATTACTTGTATTTTTCCTAGTTATTTGAGTCTCTTTTGTGATACATTTTGTTCAATAACTAGCTATATTCCTTTATATTTGAGATTTTACCCTTGGAAAGATATTTTGTGCATTATTTCAGATTTTAGGGGTAAAACAAAGCAAAAACGTCGCAAACTAGAACAGAGGTGACGCCAGACAAAACAGAGGAAACGGTACCAACCACGTGCTGCTTGCATGCACTTTGAGGTGACAAAACAATTATTGAAATAGGACCAAAACAGAACCAAACAGGCACTAGCTCTAGTAGCTAAGGCGGCACTAACTGTACTCTAGACAACATTGTGCTGAGATCAAGAAAAGATCAGCGAACGATTGAAGAAACAGAACATAACAGGCGCCTACTCCAATAGCCAAAGCGGCTCCAGCTGTGCCCTGAGGATAAAATGGAATCTTAATTTTTCCACGCGATTTTTGGTAATCTGCAAAATTTTAGTATCTTCCTACTTCTACTCGGCCAAAAACCTTGCACCAATGAGTTTAGGCACTTACAAAGCCTATAAATAGATGAAAAACACAAGAGAAAATGAGAGAATTCAGAGATCATAATAGAAAATCACTCAAATCGAAGGAGGAATTCTTCAAATCAATGAAGGTTGTACAAGAAGGTTTTCAAAGGAAGAAGAATGAGGCATGTTTATGAGTGCTTTCTTTTACTTTGTTTTCTTTTTCTTGAAAAATGATGTATTAATTGTTTTATTGTAATTTGACATTGTTTTATATATTCATGATTTTGAGAGTTATTTGATCTTTTGATTAATAGATTGTTATTCTTGGTGTTTAATTACTTGTGCTGATTACGAGATTAATTGATTGTTTCTTTCCATTAACTTTCTTGGACAAAGGGGTTGATGGTGGTCTCAATTCGTTAGTTTCATATTTATTATCTTTTAACTTGCTTGGACAACAGGGTTAATTGTTAGGAACAAAGTAATTAAAGGTTAATTGATATTTGCCAAGATATGGATTCATTGGTTAATTTCATGTTTCAAATTTGCCAAGATTTGGAAATTTAATCAAGGATCGTGACTAATCATCTTTTAGGTAAATTAGTTGAGACAGGATATGTGATGCTCATTTATCTAAAAGATAGGGATTTCATAGATTGGACAAAGAAGTGAATCTATATTAGACCTTCTTGATGCAAAGAGAATAATTACTTATGATAATGATTAAGTACTTGAGGATCATGTTTGTCAAAACAATAGTTTAACTACATCCTCGATATGTACATATTATTTTATTTTATTTTTCTTTTTATTTCGTTTTCACTTTTTTGGGTCGATTAAATAATGAAAGAAAAAGGATTAATGCATACTTGTTCCTTGAGGAACGACACTCGTTTGAACCTTATGCTATGTCTCAATAATGAATAAGCTTACTTATATGTGTAATTTAGGGTTAACGTTTTAATTTAAACTTGATTTGGAATGTGCTTATTTTTATACCCAAATAAATACGTATCATACATACTATACTTGGCCAGCATCTTGTTAATATATGCCACTTGGGATAATTCTAACATTCTCTATTTCCTATTTCTAAGAAGTCTAATACCGAGAATGTAGTTGGCTTCTCCCAAGTCCTTCAAACTTAATTAACTAAACAGCCAAACCTTTGTAGATAATAATGACCCTACATCATTTCCAATGAGTAGAATATCATCCATATAGAGGACAAGAAAAAGCACATTTAGGCCTTCAAATTTTCTATACACGCCTGGTTCATCTTCGTTTTGAATAAAATTATAAGACTTTACAGTCTTATCAAAATGAATGTTCTATGCTCTTGATGCCTGCTTAAGTCCATAAATGGACTTCTTAAGTTTGCAAACCTTATGTTCTTGGCCTTTAGCAATAAAGCCTTCCGGTTAGGACATATCGTTTTGACATCCATTTGCCATATCTCGTAGTCATAATAACATGCGATGGCAAAAAGGATATGGATGGACTTAAGCATGGCTACCAGGGAAAAGATTTCCTCATAATCGATTCCCTCTTTATGAGTATACCCTTTTACCAAAAGCCTAGCTTTGAAGGTTTCTACCTTCCCATCTACTTCCCTTTTTCTCTTGTATACCCATTTACACCCAATGGGTTTTATCCCTTTAGATGAAGCTACAAAATGCCAAACCTGATTGCAGTACATAGTCTCAATCTCGGCTTTCATTGCTTCATACCATAGATTTGCATTGGCATCAGCAATAGCTTCCTTGTATCTAGTGGGGTGTTGTTCATGATGGTCAGAGACTAGCTCGAAAGCTTCTCTAGTCCATCTCTCCGGAACCCTAGACACTCTCCCACTTCGACAAGGCTCCATTTGTACAGGCTCTTGAGGATGTGCCTCTTCTTATTCCACAATCGGGCCAGAAGAAGTTGATTCTAAAGATAACTTCTCCTCAAGTTCCAACCTAGTTAAACCATTCGTGGAAGTACTCTGATTATCCTCTAAGTATCTAGCATTGGTACTAACTAGTACCTTCTGCTTTTTAGGATGATAAAAGTAACTACCATTTGTCCCTTTTGGATACCCAACAAAATAGCATAATTATGATCTTGGTTCCAACTTGTCTCCCTTGACTAGTATATAAGCTGGACAACCCCATATTTTGAGATGATTCAGACTTGGCTTACGCCCAATCCACATCTCATAGGGAGTCTTAGGTAATGACTTGGAAGGCACCAAGTTCAGAATGTATAACGCTATTTCCAGGGCATATCTCCAAAAAGATACTGGAAGAGTAGCATGAGACATCATGCTTCGTACCATTTCCATCAATGTCCTGTTGCTTCTCTCAGTTACTCCGTTCTACTCGGGTGTCCCCAGCGCAGAGAGTTGGGATACTATCCCATGATGTACCATGTAGTCCTTGAATTCACCCAGGAGGTACTCTCCACCACGATCCGATCGTAAGGTCTTGATCAATTTACTTGTCTGATGCTCCATTTCAACCTTAAACTCTTTGAACTTGTCAAAAGAGTTAGACTTACGTCTCATCAGGTAAATGTAACCAAACCTTGTACAATTATCCGTGAAAGTGATGAAGTACTCAAAATCCCTTCTAGCTGGTGTAGACAAAGGACCACACACATTAGTGTGAACAAGACTCAATACCTCATTGGCTCTATCTGCCTAAGGGGTAAAAGACCTCTTGGTTATCTTTCTCATTAGGCAGGATTCACACTGAGGCCAATTTTCCAATCTCAATGAGCCCAAAGGCCTATCATGGATTAACCTCTAAATCCTGGTTGAGTTGATATGACCTAACCTTAGATGCCAAAAAAAAGAGTCACTGACATTGGTCTTTCTCTACCTTGTTAAAAGTTCATATTGAGTATTATTTAATTGATTGTTAATAGAGTTTAAGAAAAATAGATTCCTATACATGTGCCCAGTACATAAAATTTCTCCACCTCTACTGATAGAAATACCAGAATGGAAAGATACAGAATATTCTTAATTTATTAGTTTTGTAACCGAAATCAAATTCTATCAAAGTCTAGGTACATAAAAAATATCTTTCAAAACCACTATTCTATTACAATAAAAAACAAGATCCAGCTCTCCCACTGAAAGGGCCCAAACTTATGCCCTATTTCCCACACGTAGTCTATTTTCGCCTTTCTGGAGTCTTCTAATCTTTCTAAACCTGTGCAAGGAGTTACAGATATGATCAGTGGCTCCTGAATCAATAATCCAAATGGAAGTTGATCCAATCATTGATATAGACTCTAGATAGAAAACATTACCTGTGGGGTTTTCTTGGCTTAAAGATCTGGACACTACTTTTTCCAGTGTCCCTTCAGTCCACATTTGAATCATTTGCCCTTGGGTTTGTCTTTGGGCTGGGTCTTGGGCTGGGCCGCCGCGTTGCCCTTCTTCTTCTTGAACTTTTTGGGCTTGGGCCCAGTTATAGAGGAAGAAGCCTTAGCAATCATAGCATTTGATTGTGGCTTCACGACCTTCTCTACTATCTGTAGTTCCTTCATCAACTTAGTTAAACTCATGTTTAACTTGTTAATGTTGTAATTCAACTTGAACTGAGTAAACGAACCCAGTAGAGATTCAATAACCATGTCTACTTAGCTCTCGGGGTCAATGACAACCCCTAAGACTTCTGCTTCCTCGAAAGTAGCAATCATCTTGAGCATATGCTCTCTGACTGCTGCTCCCTCAGCCATCTTAATGTTAATGATAGTTCGAAGAGCCTCCTGCCTTGCGAGCCGGCTCTTATCTATGAACATCATAGCTAATGATTGATTTATGTCATACGCAAAAGCCATGTGCTCGTGTTTTAATTGGAGCACATTAGATATGGAAGCCAACATGTAATAACAAGCTATCTCGTTGGCCTTCTTCCATGCTTTCTCTGCCTCAGGCTCTTCGGTGATGGAACCTTCCCCGATAACAAGGCAGGTTTCGTAAAGGACATACTTATATTCTTCTTCTATGAGTATTATGTCTTGGTTCCTCTTCCAATCCACATAGTTTAGTCCCGTTAGCTTATTCTCTCGGAGAATAACGGCCAATGGACTAAAAGAACCTCCCACGATTTTCTGAAAAATCAAAAATAAAAGAAAAAGATTTAGTTTGTAAAAACAAAACGAATTTGTGCACTTTATCCTAATTATCAAAACTGATAATAATTAATTTGGCTCTTAGGAAAGCTGACATAGCTTCTTGGGAAGATTAACAGTTCCCTAAGCTAAGTGTGTTAATCACCACAAATTAATTTCCCTTCTAGGTAATAATCTAGAAGATAACTCCATCGAGGGGATGGCCATTTTCTCTTATTTCCTATGGACATACCTTACACTATAACCTCCAACGAGGGCTGGCTGATCATAGTACGTGTCCCGGGTTATTAATTACATCCTTCCATTAGATCTAAATCCTTGTGGTATTCCCATCCTATACGGGTTCACTCCCAGGGTGATGTGAGAGGACCCACGATCTCTAATGAGGATCGTGATGGAAGCCGTGGGGCCATTGGAACCCCTCTCCCACATAATCTTTTAAAACAAGGGTTTTAGTGAAAAATATCCTTTTGAAAATTTCCATTAGGTTTTCCCTTAACTAAAAAATAAAATATCTAAATCCATTAAAATCTCTATTTCACGATATATATCTTTTGAGAGATTTTTCTATGGACTAATTTTATTTAAGTTAAAAAACTTATTGATTTCAAAAATTTTCCAATTAAAACTTTCTTGAGACTTTGGTCTCAAGTTTATTTGACAAAACAATTTTTCTTGTGCCAAAATAAAACAAAATGGCTTTCTATTTTAACTTATAAAAATATCTAAGGATTAATTTTTGTTCAAGTTAAAATAACCATTTAATTTGTAGAAAAATGTTTTCTTTGTCAAAAATATTCCCAAAGACTTTGGTCTTTGAGAAACCATGTACATAGGTACTTAAAAAACAAATAGCATGCTAGAAAACAACAGACATTCTCATTCTTTTCTATTTTTAAACCTAAGTGCACAGATAATAGAATTAAACACATTAATTAATTAATTAATGGTCTTGTTTAATTCTAAAATCCTTTACTAATATTTTTCATGCAAAAATATTCCATGAATATTAACTATTGTAAAAATATTTACTTCGCCTGGTATGGACCCCAAAACTAAAAGAAATTGCAAGAAAAATTACAAGGAAAATTTAAAATTTCTCCTTGGCCCGCTACACCTACCGCACTGGATCAGGTACCCATTTGCACTGTGGTCCACGGCACCCGCCGTACAGAACTAGGACCCATGGGCAACCAGCGCGTGGACTGGATCCCAGACCCGAGCCGGTGTCGGTTCGACAGCCCCAGCGCGACAGCCCCAGCTGGCGCCAGTTGCTGTCTGACAAGGTCATCCTTCTATGATTTTTTTGCAGCTTTCTTTCTGGTTTTCTGCAACTTTCTTCCTCCATTGGCTCTCCGATTTCAACCCAAATACAATGAAATCAACCAAAACAAAAAATCGCCTATACCCTTTAATATTGGGCTTACACGATTCACTAAGGAAAATAGTAAATTACAAATTTCTTATACCTTCATCAAAGAGGTTTAACAGAGAATCTATCCATATCAAAAACATCGAAGGATCACAGTTTAATCCCACATATGTGTCCAGTTTTATTCAACTAGATGCATGCTCCCTATATTTTCACAAAACCTTCATGTTTTGATTCCAATTGAAGGCCTAGAAAGGGAAAACACAGAGCAAGCAGCGAAAGTGAAAATTGAAAAAACTAGAAAAACTAAAGAACATGGGAACTCCCGAACAGAGTCGGCGCCAGCTACGGCAGCCCTAGCCAGCGCCTGTTGTGCTCTGCCCAGATTCCGAGAGGAAAATTTTCTAACCTTTTTCCTTATTCTCAAAATTGGCTGGACCAGAATGTGTGGAACTAGGGTAGGTGTGCTAGTGGAAACCTCTGGTGCGATTCCTGCAAGCCTCCTACTCCATCTTTGCATGTAGGTGAACGTCAAACTCTTGATCTTCCAGTATATGGCCTGCTTAATCCCGTTTGGTGAACAACTTATAGGACTAAGGAACTTTCTTGGAGAGAGAGTGAGAGAGGCATCTCTTTTTCATAGAGAAGAAGCAATAAAAAAAAAAAAAAACATTGTATTCAATCCACCTGTTTAACCTAAATAAAACCCTAGTTTAAACTGGGCTGGCCCATTGGACTCTTAGTTTAGCCTTTTGGACTAAATTAATTATTCTAATTAGAATCAAATAAATGGCCCAACAAATAATTAATTTCCCAGCCCAAATAAACTAGTTCAATTAACAAGCCTATATTAGTTTAGTCCCGGTTAATCTTTAATTATTCAAACTAGGCCAAAACTTTAAATAATTAATTAACCTACCAAACTAATTTAATTAATTCTCTCTCTCCATGGAACTTTATTTTTTTCTAGCTCAATTATTAAATCAGGCTACTTAAATAAAATAAATTCCATTTAATTTAATTTAAAACTAATTCCTTAGCCTTTACTTAATTAGGACTCACGGTCTATATTGGAGACTAAAAGACACACCGCCTTGGCTACTAAAATGACCAAAATACACTTTCCATATAAATAGTTATATTTTGCATTTTAAATATTTCATAATATTACCATAAGGAAACATTGACTCCAAGGACAGTGCTGTGTTAGCAAAGTCTCCGACCTACAGGTGTAATGACTAAAATACCTCTCTATACATCGCCGTACATTTAGAGAGGAAAAAGTGTACTAACACCTCTCTAAATGACATCTACCATCCTTAGGCTTCTAGTCCAACGATCCATGACTTCCTGGATTGTTTTCACTTTCTAAGGGAACTACCCTAAAGTGAACATCTAAGTCATGTTTCCTAGGGCCCTAGATATTTAGATTATTTAGACAACCACAAGGAGCGATATAGTATAGAAACTATCTCGTACAAGTTTGTCTTAACTAACTGGTCATACATACCCAACATGTAAGTATATTGGTCCTACGATAGAACCTCAACTATAGCATATCAAAATACATGCTTCTAGCTTCGTCAAACCACCAACTCATACTCAAGTCGTAGAGTACCAGTCCACACTGTAGTAGTAGTAGTAGTTTAGGTTTCTACCATATAGTACTTTTAAGAAACCACTATTATAGGTCCTGTTCTACGTATTCGAAATACGCTTATGTCATGAAGTGAGTGAACTACTCACTGGCTAAAGGTAAGCTATTCCCCATTTGGAATTCATAACATAATAATCTAAACATGACGAGATTCCCATTCTTATCAATCGGTTAAGAACGAACGTTTATATGTTAAGTAACCCGAGATCCATACATTACTGTGAAATACCTCCATTCACATGGACCACTTACTTAAACACAATGGGTCTTTTCCAAATGTAATTATGCACGAATAAAAATTTTAATCCATAAATAATTTCTAAAAATAAATTCTTTTATTAAAACATTTGATGTTTACATCAGAAATCTAGTCTAAGAGGGTATATTTCCCAACAATCTATCCCATTGGCAGTCTTGTAGGGACTCCAAAGATTAGAATCATAGTACAATACTCAGTAAACAAAGTACCTTGGAGATCTCATGTCTAAGGATACTTGCACATTTGCTGTAATGAGATCCTTTCACTGGCAAAGTAACAAGCATCCACATGTTAACTTTCACTATCATAGTACTCACGGATGTGTGAACCACCGCTTGTTCAAATTAAGATGTATAACGCGTGCTAGCCTTAGTGCATTAATGATCACCTATCTCATTAATACTATGACTATGGAAGGTTTTAACACAAGTTGTACGTAGTGTAGTAGGAATCTCAAATTATGATCTCTATCATAATTTTATTAACACTATACTTTGTACTTAGGACTTTATCTAATAGTTTTATACATATATACACAAAATGATTAATTAAACTGAAAGATAAAAAATGCCTTTTATTAATAAATATGTCATATACAATATACAAGTGATTACCTCTAGGACATAACTCTAACAAACTCATAGTTGTACTAGAGCCAATTATTCATATATCGAATACCGAATGATTCAACATGTCTATCATATTTCTTCTGGGGTAGTGCCTTAGTAAGCACGTCTGCTAGGTTCTTATATGTGGGAATTCTCTCTATCTTTACATCCTTTTAATTTATGATTTTCTGCTTCAGGTAATAGCATCTTAGTACATATTTGGATTGCTAGTAAGATAATGATTGTTTTGCTCATGCAATGGCTCCATTGTTATCAAAATACAAAGGTGTTGGATCAACACTGTGAGGGACCACTCAAAGTTCCATCACAAACTTCTTGATCTAAACTATTTCCTTAGTTGCATTAGAAGTGGCTATGTACTCAGCTTCATCCACCGAGTCGGCAATAGTATTTTGTTTGGAACTTTTTCAACTTACTATCCCGCCATATAACATGAATACGTAGCCTGGTTGTCATTTGAGGTCATCCTTATTGGACTAAAAACTGACATCAGTATACCCTTTTATTTTGAAATCACCTTCTTTATACACCAAGAATAAGTCCTTAGTCCTTCACAAGTACTTCAAGATATTTTTTTTACACTGGCCTAATGACCCTCTTTAGGGTCAGATTGGTATCTACTCATAAAGTTGAGTGCACAGGATACATTAATCCTGCTACATATCATGGCATACATGATGTGAGCCCAAGGGGCTTTCTCCTATGTTTTGATAAATAACAAATATTGGTGTGCACTAATATGTGTAACTTATATGTGATAGGATTTTTGGATTATAACATGTTTAAGCATGTTCTTCAAGTTTTACAAAAGGGATTGCTAAGCGACTTATAGATAATGAAATGCAAGAAGGATTGAGCAAGTTAAAATAATATCTTAAGAAGTTGCATACCATGAAGACTTTTTTGAAGAATTATACACTAGGAAATTAAGGTTAAGTGATTATTTGTATTTCCTATATCCCTTTATCGGAAGTTCAACTCACTTCATATTGAAGCACTCAAATTATTTCAAAAAGTGGGTATTTTTTTTATCCTGAATTTGTACGTAGAAAGCATTTTTTGAAGAAAATTTGTTGGGACTTTGGCTGAGTCATTTTTTAATAGACCTCTGAATCCAAAATGCCCCTCCAAAGAATATTTTCAAAGTGCAAAATTTTAAAGTTGTTCAAAAGATACTCTGTACTACAAAATGTTATTTTGGATGCATGTTTTGGACGCACGGCTTTTTTTTCTATGTGTTTAAAATCATGCTACTATCTTTGATTTTTACCCCTATAAAAGCCATTGAAACACGATTTTTAGTAGAGATTCACAAAAACACTTTAGGAAACATCCTAGGACACTTGAAAAACAAAAATCCTCCATCTGCATTGTGCTTCAAAGTGACATATGTTGTTCTAAAGGTAAAAAGGTAAAGCTGCTTTTGTTCATGTATATATTTGCTTAATCTATGAGTTAAATCGATATTCTCTCATTAATCTGAATCGTGTCAAGGTAAAGAAAGTAAAACCTAGTTGGGGTGAGCTTTGATTGTTGGGTACGTAGAGGTTGGGAGTAAAACTAAGTGTGGTGACCCTCTATTGTAAGATTGGTGTTACCTACTACCATTGATTTGGGAAAAAGGCTTTAGCGGTTGGGTTAAAATCCTTAAGTGCATGCTTAAGATTGTAGATGTTAATCATTTAAGGATCGAACCACTATAAACCTTTAGGTCCATCCTCTTGCGTTTATTTCTAATTCTATGACTGAAATTTCATTGTTTGTTTGATTAGAAAACATTACACTCCTGTTGGCATTTACTCATTTGATTAAACATATTTATGTTGAAGAGTGAATTGGTTGTTGATTCACTATCTTTCCTCTTTGACATAGTCTATTTCCTATCATTAGGTAGAACTTTGAAAGATCCCCAATTGTATTTAAATTTGGACAGAAAAACTTCTCTTTTGAAAGCCACCCATTTTCAATTTACTTCTAGATCTTCAAAATCTTTCAAAATCTATATTTGTTTGCCATAAACCTTATTCACCCCATAAGGTTTATCAATTCAAATAAGAGCATTGGTTAACATTATTTTCGGCCTAATAGCCTCATAAGAAAGACCTATATGGAAAACACTTCGTCTCTATCATACATTGAAGGGTCCTCAACAAACAGACCACCATTGTTCAATGGAAGTAACTATACATTTTGGAAAAAGATAACGAAGATCTATGCATGCTCTATGAATTTTGAGCTATGGAATCTTATTAAAAAGGGATCATTTGTTCCACTTTAAACTATCGAAGGCAGAAAAATACCTAAACATAGTCATGAATATGACAGTGAGGATACTTCGAAAATGAACTTGAATTTTTAGGCAATGAATATATTGTATTATGCCATTGATGCAAATAAATACAACTGAGTCAGTGGTTGTGATTTAGATTATGAAATGTGAAAATTAGTTGAAGTCACTCATGAGGAGACAAATCAAGTAAATGGATCAAAGTTAGGACTCTTAGTCCTTGACTATAAGCTATTTATCATGAAACTAAATAAGAACATAACTAATATATTCACTAGATTCACAAACATTATAAATAGATTAAAGGTATATAGTAAAATCTATTGCCTTGGAGAACCAAACAAAAAAATACTCGATGCCTTACCAAAAAGTTGTCAGCCTAAGACCTTAGCTGTAGAAGAATCTAAAGACTTGAATAATCTACCAACTGAAGAACTGATTGGGTTTCTCTTAACTCATGAAATAATACTCAAAAGGTTTCAAGAGAATGATGATGATGATGGTAGAGGTAAAAGGGACTGCCTTAAAAGCTTCTAATAATGAAGCTAACAGTGAAAAATCTGAAAGTGATTATGACACTGATTTAGACACCAATGAATTTACCATGGTTGGTAGAAAATTTAGGAAGATGTTCAAAAAAACAACTTCAAAAGGGGCAAGAAATTTGTGAGAAAGAGGGGATAAACTTCATCTTTCAAACCTCAATGTTATGAGTATAAAAGCACGCAACATTTTATCGCTGACTGTTTAATAGCTAAAGAAAGGGAGGTCAACTAGAACAAAAGAAAAGAAAGGACATTAAGGTAAAAAAATAAAAAGATTTGGTCAGGACTTGGGATTAAGCTATATCTAAAACTAAAGAACATAGTGAATTTGAAGTTGAGACAGCCAACATATGCTTCATAGCCATGGGAGAAAAAGTAAATCTTACTCCTTCTAATTATGTATCTAAATTACATGATTCTGCTTGTGAAAATTCTGATGATCCAAATGAGCTTCTTGTTAATATGTCCCACGAACTCAAAAAGCTATCTAGAAGAAATAAGAAAATAAAATTGAAGATTGATTCCTTGTTAGATGACAGTGCTAAGCTATTGAGTGAGAACAAAACTCTGCTTGATTCCATTAAGTGTTTAACTATTGAAAAAGATGTTATCTCAACTTCTTTGCATGGTACATCACTTGAGAACCAATGCTTGTGTTCGAAAGTAATATCTCATGAAATTATGCTATATGATTTTGTTGACATGAAGAAGAGAGTTGATGATCTTACTATATGTATTGAAAAGTTCGCAAATATCAAAGATAAACTAAATAGAATGCCTGGAATGCAATTTCTAGTTGGAGACAAAAATGGTCTTGGATATATGTATGTGAACAATGCCAGAAATTACGAATCTTATTTTGTGAAAGCTAGTTCTTCAAATGTAACTCATAGTTGTTGCACATATTGTGGTAAAGGTGGACACAACATATCTATATGCCATGTTAGGAAGAAAGTGGAATCCGAATTGAAAACAATATGGAGAGTTAAAGGAACCATTACTAATCCTTGTGGACCCAAGAAAAAATGGGTACCAAAAGTCACTCTTCTATCTTGTGTATAGGTACATTTGACATAAAAGATAAGCTCCACAAAGTGGTTCTTGGATAGTGCATGCTCTAGACACATGACTAGAAATGCAACACTAAGAGAGGACACTCAAGCTACAAGTGAATGATTTGTCTTTTTTGGAGACAAGAAAAAAAAGGAAAAACTCTCGGCATATGTAATGTTGGTAAGGGATTCTCCACTATTATTAAGCAAGTATTGTCGATTGATGGATTAAAGTACAACTTGCTTAGAAATAGCCAATTATGTGACAATGGCTATAAAGTTAAATTTGAAAAGGATTCATGCAGTATCATTGATAAATGCAGTAATGAAATCATCTTTGTTGGAAATTGTATTAGTAATGTCTATATATTTATCTTCATGATCTTATTACTGATGATATAAAATGCATTTATTGAATGATATTGATGGCTACCTTTAGCATAGAAGGCTAGGCTATGTATCTATTGATTATTAAATAGATTATCTTTAAAATAGCTTGTTAGAGGACTGCCCAAAATGAAATTGGATAAACACCGATTGTATAATGCTTGTTAATATGAAAAACAAACCTAAACATCCGTTAACCCTAAGAAGATGATTTCAACATCAAAACCTCTTAAACTTATTCATATTAATTTATTTGTACCTATGAGGACCACTAGCCTTGGTGGTAAGAGGTATACTTATGTATTAGTAGTTGATTTTTTTAGTTTTACCTGGACTTTGTTTCTTGCACAAAAGGATAAAAAATTCTCTAAATTTTCAATTATGCTCAATAGTGTTCAAAATTCCCTTGGGTACAAATAGATTTCAATTAGAAGTGACAATGGCAGCGAATTTTACAAGCATGAGTTTACAAAACTTTGTGATGAGAAAGGTGTTTTTCATAACTTTTCAGCTGCAAAAACTCCTCAACAAAATGGAATAGTTGAGAGAAAAAATAGGACTTTGCAAGAAATGACAAGATCAATGCTTTGTAAAAATTTCCTTCCAAAATATTTCTGGGTGGAAGCTATAAATACAGTATGCTATATTGTAAATAGAGTCATGCTAAGGTCTTTTCTTAGGAAAACACCATGTGAACTTATATTTCACAAAGTCCCATTCATTTCATATTTCAAAGTTTCTAGATGAAAATGTTTTGTTCTCAACACTCAAGACAATCTTTGCAAATTTGATAGCGAATTAGATGAGGATATATTTCTTGGATACTTTTTCAACAAAAAGGCATATATATTATACAACAAAAGAACTTTATATGTGAAAGAATTCATAGATGTTGTATTTGATGAACCAAACATATATTCCTCTAGAAAAGATGATGATCATGTAGGTACTTCAAAGGTAAATGTCATTAAACATCACAAAGCTCCATCACTTGACAACCATGCAAAAGAGAAAGAATTGGAAGAATAGTAAGCTAAAGACAATGAGCAAAGAACTAAAGATCATGTCAATCAAAGCCTACCATAATAATGAAGTACAAAATCGGACATCCAAAAGAATAAATTATTAGATATTTGAAATAACGGTGCCAAATGTGATGGTACTTTATTGATAATTTCACCTTACTTTCTAGGACTGAACTTAATTGCATTGATGTGGCTTTATGTGTTAATTTTTAGATTATGGCCATGTAAGAAGAACTAAATTAATGCAAGAGAAATCAGGTTTGAAAACTTGTTCCTAGACCACTTGACCATACCATGATAGGTACCAAATGGGTATTTAGAAATAAACTTGATAAGCATGGTGTTGTTATCAGATACAAAATGGGACTTGTTGCCTATGTATTCAATCAAGAGGAGGACATTGATTATGATGAGGCATATGCACCCATTGCTAGACTAAAATTCATTAGAATGCTGCTTTCTTTTATGTCTTTCGAAGGTTTCAGGCTCTATTAAATGGATGTTAAAAGTGCCTTTCTAAACGGTTTTAATAAATAAATAAAAAAAAAAGGTATGTGTAGAGCAACCTTCTGATTTTATTCATGAACATTTTCCAAAAAATGTATTCAAGCTTTCCAAAGCCCTTTATGGTTTAAAACAAGCCCCTTGTGCTTGGAATGAAAGACTTAGTAGCTTTCTCCCTTCAAAAGGTTTTTCAAGAGGTCTTTATTGATAATGCATTGTTCATCAAAGCTGAAAATCTAATAACCTCTTAATTGTTCAAATATGTGTTGATGATATTATATTTGGAGCTACTAATAAATCTTTATGTAAGAATTTTGCTAGGGCTATACAGCAAGAGTTTGAGACAAGTATTATAGGAGAACTCAACTTCTTTCTTGTCTTACAAATTAAGCAATCCAAGGATGGGATCTTTCTAAATCAAGCTAAATATGCTAAAGAATTGCTCAAAATGTGTGATATGAACCAAGCAAAGGAAATTAGTACACCTATAAGCACTTCATTTAGGCTTGACAAAGATGAAAGGGGTAAGAAGATAGACGAACCGAAATATCAAGGTATGATTGGAAGTGTTCTATATCATGCTGCTAGCTGTCATCCTGATATCATGTTCTCGATTTGTCATTGTGCAAGATTCCAATCTTGTCCCAAAGAGTCAAGCTTATTTCTGTAAAACGTATTTTTATATACTTAGTTGGGACACACGATTATGGCCTATGCTATCCTGAAACTAACTCTTTTGATCTTGTAGAATACCTGGAAATAGATTATACAGGGTGTAAAGTTGAAAGAAAAAGTACAAGTGGGCATTGTCAATTTCTTAGTTATTCATGTAGTTTAACAAGAAGCAATCTTGTGTCTCTTTGAATAACCAAAGTAAAATATATAGCTATAGCAAACTATTGTGCTCAAATTTTATGGATAAAACATACTTTACTCGATTTTGGTCTTAATTTTAAGTGTGTTTCGTTCTGTGTGACAACACTAACGCTGTAATTATAACTAAAAATCCTATTCTTTACTCAAAAACTAAGCACATTGAGTTTAAATATCATTTTATTAGAGAATATGTGCTTAAGGATGATGCTTGTATTGAATATATTTCTTCTAATGATCAACTAGCAGATATATTCATCAAACCATTGGCTAAAGATAGATTTAATTATTTGAGGAGAGACTTGGGAATTACCCGATTATGTAATTAACGTTTTTTTAGTTAATTTTTTATTCTTGCAGGATATTGAAAAAGGTTTATTTTGGATGGAGATGTTGGATGCGAAAATTGGATGATGTGAATCCAAAAACCCTTCACTGGGACCATCTTTCATGTCAAAATACTCTATGACAAAATCAAATGGGCATTTTGAACTGAGTTTCAAGTAAAAAATTGCAGCATCTTATTGCCAATTGTAACCCATGTTTGGACAGACAAATCGGATGGACAATTTCTATGCCCAAACCTTTTCATATCTTTAAATTCTAAATATTTTCTCCCTTTGGCCATTTTAGCTGCAAACACTCTCTCTCTATTAACATATCTTTTCAAATCTTTGAAAATCACTTTTTTCAATGTACTTGATTGTATATGTCAACTCAACACCTCATAAAGCCTAAAGGATTTAAAACCCACTTGAATTACTTTCTCTTTTTCAAAATTAGAAGGGTTCATCTCTCTCTATTTCCTCTAAACATTGTTCTCATGCCAAAACCAGAGAAACTAAACCATTGAAATTTCATCCGCCATGGCTAAACTTTCGAAAACCAGTAAGGGGACCAAACTAAAGTAAAAAGAGACCAAGAAAGGCAAAGCATCGGGAAAGAAATTAGTCACCACTACTCAAGCTGTTGGAAAGAAAATGGACAAGAATGTAGCAGTCAATGAACCCACCTCTCAGACCATTTCATCGGAGCAACTACCTGAGGAGGAAAACACTAACACTCAGGAACCCTGATTTTTTAACTCAAAATGTGGGACTGATTATAATGATTAGGTTTCTAAGAATAGAACAATAGTAGTAGGTTACTAAGTTGATGCAAAAGCATTTCTTAATTTTTCAAATCTCCTAAATCTGTTTGAATTGATTGGTTGGGGAGCACTGTTGTCTATGAATGAAAGATTGTACATAACTTTACTCTGGGAATTTTATTCAAATCTAAGAAGAGAAAGACTTGAGAAAATAGGGGATGGGTTTTTTGTGTAGTGGTACACCTTTCGGGTTGGGGTGTAAATTTTAAATTTGACCACTAAATGTTGAATAGAATATTGTGCGTTAGAGAAGGAGGAGTACAGTTCTTTGAGATGAACAAATTACCTGAGGGTTCTGACTTATTTGAGTTAAGGAGATTTGAAAGCAAGTTCGCTGGTAGGAAGAGTTTTAAAAACTCAAGTGACAGCAATACTAAGTGGTTGAACAGTATGTGCAGGCTACTCCATCACATGGTTTCAACCATGTTTATTCCAAATTTTGGGCAAAAAAATTCTGTAAGCAATATGCAGTTGGTGCTGATGTTGGCCTTGTTAGAGGGCAAGCAATAAAATATGGATTCTTGGTTGCAAGATCAATGATTCAGTCTCGAAATGCTACCAATAAAACTTTACCCTTTTGAAATCTCCTGACTAAGCTATTTAGACATTTCAATGTGAATCTGAATTTGGCTACCGTTGAGCATTCCAAGGTTAACGTCTATAGTAAGGATTCCTTTGAAAAGATGGGGTTTATCCATATGGATAATTAATAGATTCTGCTAATAGATGCCACAGATGAGGAAAAAGATAGACTACTCAAGGTTAAGGCTGAAGGCAAGTAATTTTCCTCTACTGTTATGGCTAGAACAAAAAGAAAAGCTAAAAGTCAAGAGGAATCCTCCTGCAAAGCCAGCAGAAGACGGAAGAAAGTGGACTAACAAAAAGCATTTTGGATGCTCTACATCTTCTATCTGCTAAAATGGATGGGCTAAGTGCGGAATTTAAGATTAAACTACAAACTCTAGGAAGTTGACTGACTAATGTGGAAAAGAAGCAATTTGAAACAACAGCGGTCTCTGAAGAGTAGATTCCTCTACAAGAGCAAGAACCAAAAACCATCCTCCCTTTACCAGCTAAGGATACTGATATTGATCCCACTGACGGACCTCCTTCAGAACCTACTGAAGAACCTCCAGCTGCCAAAACCATCGAAACCACTACTGTCACAGTTCCTTTTACGCATCCCAACCCAACTGCACCAAGTAGCTCCTCAGGCTATCAGCAGAAACATATCGTGGTTTACAAAAAATCCAGCAGACATGCTAGAAAACACAAGAAGGGTCGTACTGATGATAAGCCTGAAACTATAGTAATTCAGGGTAACATGGTAATTTCTACAAACAAACATGGTGTAAAAACCATGACAAAAATTAGTTGACACACTCTTGAATAGCCTTCATTCCTTCTCTGACCAACTTTTATATTTTGTTGAAAATTTTGTTATATTCTGCTACACTTACTTATTATTCCTACATTTTCTTATCGTTGCTATACTATGCTACATTTATTTATCTGTTTATCTCGTTCATTTGCTCTTACTTCTCATTCTTTTTGACTGATGCCAAAAAGAGGAGAATTTAAATTGAGACTGGATTATACAAGGATTATGAAACTAGATTTTGATATTAAGGGATGTTGAGATTAGATTATGTGAGGATTGTATGACTAGATTTAGATGTTGATAGATGTTGATGAATTTTGATTACTAAGACCGGATTGTGTAGATTGTGTGATGTGATTGGTTGTGTGTGATTTACGTTTTTTGTTTGGGTTGGAACAATGTGTGATTCATGATTTTATTTAGACTACTACAATAATACAGAGGAGCAAGTTTAGGATTATTCTGGGATATAGCATTCTTTTTATTGGATTATTTGTAATTCTGTCTAAATCATGCATAGATATATGGGGAGTAATCATGAATCAAAAATCTTAGTCTAAAACAAGTGCTTACAAAGGTTGTGTGTCTCCTTTTTGGATAAGCTTTTTGGAAGTCCAAAATCACAAAATCAATTTTATCTGCTAATAAATAATGTTATAGATATCCTTCTATCTATTGGTCATATGCATATGGAAAGGGGGTGCAATTACAACTATCTTCTATCTTCTACATCTCCATATGCACACACGTACATATTCTTGCGTTGAATCTTTGCACTAATATATTTTATATCTAATGACCGTTTACTGGCTATTTTCTTATAAAATAGTCCTTTATAAAGGAAGGAAGGAGGAAATGGAGGTTGGTTTGGCGATAGGCCTATTGAGCCTAGTTTATGAGAATATGCTTAAATATTCTTTTTCAAAATATTAGCTCATAACCACTCCTTAAGCTTTGTGATTGAGAGATCGCATGTTAAAGGAAAATAAATTCCATAGCTATCAGTTTAACATGTTCTGACAAGATTGCATTTTTTTTCTTATTACAATCCATCACGTTTCTCATCATTCAAAAAGGGGGAGATTGTTACCCAAAGGGCTTTCTCCTGTGTTTTAATGAATGAGACACACTGATGTGGATTAACATGTGTGATTTATATGTGATAGGATATTTAGATTATGACATGTTTAGCCATGGTTCTCCAAGTATTACAAAAGGGACTACTAATAAACTTATAGATAATGAAGTGCAAGAAGGATTAAGCAAGTCAAGATCCTACATTAAGAAGCTACATACCATGAAGACTTTTTTGAAGAATTATAGACTAGGAAATTTTGGTTATGGTATTGTTTGTATTTCCTATGTCTCTTTACCTTTAGTTCAACTTACTTCATATTGAAGCACTTAAAATTATTCAAAAAAGGGGTATTCTTTTTATCCAAATTTTGTCCGTAAAAAGAATTTTAGAAGAAACGTTTTTGGGACTTTTGTTGCATAGTTTTTTAATAAACCTCTAAATCTAAAACTCCCCTCCAAAGCCTATTTCCAAAGTGCCAAAATTTTAAGTTGTTCAAAATATACTTCGTGGCACAGAATGTTATTTTGGAGGCACTTTTTGGATGCACAAACTTTTATTCTATAAGTCCAAATTCCTGCAAAAGCTAATAGTAGCAACTAGCCATTATGAGCCATTGTGACCCTTAATTATAAGATTGGTGTCATCTATCACCATTGATTTGGGAAGAAGGTTTTAGTGGTTGGGTTAAAATCCTTAAGTATGTGCTTAAGGTAGTAGATATAGATAATTTGAGGATCAAACCACTGTAAATCTTTGAGTCCATTCTCTTACATTTATTTCGAATTCGATGACTAAAATTTCACTATTGATCTAATTAGAAAGCATAGCACTCTATCTGCATTTACTTATTTGGTTAAACATATTTATGTTGAAGAGTGAACTAGTTGTTGATCCACTGTCTATGTTCTTTGACATAGTCTATTTCCTATCATTTGGTAGAACTTTGAAAAATCCCTATCTGCATTTAAATTTGGATAGAAAAATTTCTTTTTGAAACTCACTCATTTTTAGTCTTCTTTTAGATCTTTGAAAATCTTTGAAAATCAGTATTTGTTTACCATAAATCTTATTCACCCCCCTCTAAGATTTATCCCATAATACATCTAGTTTCTGAAGCATATGGAATTCCACTCGTGTGATTCCATTCAACTTGTGTCTTTGCAGACATCGACTTTTAAAGGCTTACTCCATGAGACATGGTTAAGAATCCCCTTTTGGATTGATCCATGCTGAACTTCTTCAACACTTTGTCTATGTTTGTTAACTGTGAAAGACTGAGAAATATTTTTAATCGATCCCTATAGATCTTTATTCCTAGCATATAAGATGCTTCTCCAAGGTCTTTTATGGAGAACTTCTTGGATAAGCAAACTTTTACTGATTGAAGGACAAGCATATCATTTCCTCTTAGCAATATGTCATCTACATAAAGTAAAAGGAAAATATTACACTTCCACCAACTTTCTTTTATACACAAAGTTTGTCTATGTTTTAAATGAAGTCAAATTCTTTAATTGTTTCCTCAAAACAGATGTTCGAACTCCTAGAATCTTGGTTAAGTTTATAGATGGACCTTTGCAACTTGCAAACTTTTGTGCTATCTCTGGATATGAAGCCCTCAACTTGTGTCAATACACTTCCTCAGTTAGGTTTCCATTTAATAAAGTAGTTTGCACATCCATTTGCTAGATTTCATAATCATAATAGGCAACAAGTTCTAAGAGTATCCTTATGGATTTTGGCATGGCAACTACCGAGAAGGTTTCGTCATAATCAATACCATGTTGTTGACGATAACCTTTAGTAACCAATCATGATTTATAGGTAACTATATTACCATCCATGCCAGTTTTCTTCCTGACAACGTATTTGCACCCTATAGGTTTGATTCCCTTAGGCAGATTAACCAAGGTCCATAGTTGGTTTTCATACATTGAATCCATCTGTGACTTCATGGCATCGATCTATTTCTCAGATTCTGAACTATTCAAAATATCCTTAAAAATAGTAGGCACATATTCATCTATGAGTAATACGTCATTATGGTCACTTATGAGAAATCCTTTTATCTCAGGTGACATATGTATCCTACTCAACCTACGAGATTCTTGTGTAGTTGAAGGTTCATCTACTCTCTTAATAGATATGGGTTCAGGTGGTTGATCTATGTTTGTTTATATTCTTCTTAAACTTCACTAAGTTTAATTTTACACCAACTATCCCCTTTAAGTATGTGCTCCTTCACTAAGAATATAGCATGTTTCACACTTTGAATTCGAAAGATTCTTTTCGATATCCAACAAATAAATATTTGTTACACTTACTTTCAAATTTGTCTGACTATGGCCTTTTAACAACAATAGGGCAACCTTGTATTCCCATGTGAGAGAATTTTTTTTCTTACTAAAGAATAACTAAAATAGGGTAGTATCAACTGTTTTTGACAGAACTCTATTTAGTATATAAGCAGCAATCTCCAGTGCATATCCCAAAATAATTTTGGTAAGTTTGTAAAAGCTATCATGGTCTGAACCAAGTCTAGAAGCGTTCGATTCCTTCGCTCAAATACACTATTATATTGAGGTGTTATGATGGAGACCATTAAGATAATATTTCATTATCTCTTAGATAAATTTGATGCTCGTGGCTTATGTATTCACCTCCTCTATAGTATAAGGAATAGCGAGTATTGAATCCACGAGAACTTAGGCTCCCACCTTACTTTACACAAATTTTTATTGTTTAGCCAATGAAATAAGAAGAGATAAATAAAACACTAACCTAATATACTAGAGAAAAAAGCTAAGTCAGACAAGAAAAGTGACAAAGATAATTGAGTGAGAATAAGGAGAAAATCATGTAAATAGATAGAAATCCTTGAATACACAATAATGATTGACTAGTTGTTCTCTCAATTTATTATTATCTTGGCATCATGAAGAAATTCGAATAGACCCACTTTGTTTGCAATCCATAAAATCACTATCTTTTAGATAAATCAGTGAACAAAGTCTATCTCAACTAATTTAACCAAAAGATGCATTAAAATCAATCCTTGCACAAATCCCTATATTCTAAGTGATTTAAGGCATGAAATTAGCTAATGAATCTATATTCTAGCAATCACCAACCACTCTTTGATTACTCAGTCTTTACCCTTAACTTCTTTTTCAAGAAGTTAAGAATATCCGGTATTGAATTAATTAGTTGACCATTCTCTCCTAATATCATTTTGCAAGTTAATTAGAAGAGAACTAATCAATCCAACAAGATATTATGCTCAAGTAATAAAATGCCAAGAGTAGCAATAAATTGATCAAATAACTAAAATCAATACAAAATCATGAATCTAAAAGAATATCATCTAAAGACAACTAGAATATTAATCTTAAATTGTCAATAAATTACAAAGAAGAGAAAAAGAAACCACTCGTAGGTAAGTAAGCCTTCTTCTTCTTCCTTGAATCCTTCTTGAGCAACCTCGGCTTATTCTCCAAAAATTCTCCTTGATATTCCCAAATCTTTATGTTTTTCTAGGAGTTTCTTAAAGAAATTACATTTAAGAATTGAAAACTATGAAAACTGGTTTGTACATTATTATTCTCTTGTATTTATAGGAGTTCTAATTGCCAAAAAGTGTGTACAAAAGTCCTAAATCGATCCCTAATTTCCAAAAGAATCCTTTTGAAAATTTGCTAAAATCTACTCAAAATATGAAATTTGCTGCCTTACAGATTGGACCTGGTGCAGAGTCACTTCGACCCACCTGGCAATAGGTTCTTCCTAAAATGCTTCCTGATGAACAATAAACACCTGACGCTAGGTTCAGAAGAACACCCGACGCCAGGTCTGTCCTAAAATTCTTCCGAAACTCCTTTGTTCTGCTCTGTTCTTCTAGTCTAGCCTAGGTAGACTACTAGGCACCGAGTTAACATTGTTTGGACCGCTTTGGCAAATTTTTCACTATATTCTATATAAAATCAAGAAAATGCCTTTCCAAAGGTAAAATATTAAATAGGAAGGAATATACTTAGTTATAACATCAAAAGTATTTCAAATTAACCTCAAATAACTAGTAAAATAGTGATGAATTTATCCCCTATAATATTCCCCCTCACCTGAACTTTGCTTGTCCTTAAGCAAACAAGAATTAGACACTAGGCATTTAGAATAAGACAAAACAATTTAGCAAATTCATACCTAGTGAAGAAAAAACCTTCTTCCAACCTTAAACATAAATACGTAATTCATTCAACCCTTTCAAAACCTTGTAAACACTTGTATTAAATCAAGCAATCCCAAGGCCATCAAAATTAAGTTAAACAAGCTTATATCTAGTAAAAGAAAATCATGCTACTTCTCAAGCAAAAACATAGGTAATATAAATCATACAAGTGGAGCCATTTAACTAATTCAAGCATTATAAACTCAAATTTACACAACTCAAGTTAATGAAAAAAGGAAAACACTCCACTCCTTTATTTTTTTTTTCTATAACTTTGGGAATTGTTAGCCTCAATTAAATGGATTTCTATTCATGAATCGTATTGGCCCCATTATAGTCATTATCATTTTTCAACAATTTTCTTTTTCTTCACGCCTTTTTAACATTTTGCCTTCGGGATAACCTCAAGAGAGTGCTCTGAACAATACTTGCTAATTCTCTCCATATTATCCCCCTTTTCAGCAAAAATATCTCTCTCTCTCTCTCTCTCTCTCTCTCTCTCTCTCTTTTAAAGACGAAAGCAAATTTTTTGAACTCCATGGTTTTTGCAACTCACATTTTTTTCTTTTCACTCAATTTTTTTCCCCCTTACATTCCTTATACACAACTCAAAGTTATGCAAATTTTAAACCCATAATATTGCAATTAGTCAACAACTCTTCCTATATTCATCACATCATCCGTATTCAAACTCAAAGAATAAAAAAAACTCAAATACCAAATATACCCAAGGTTAACTTAAATTCTAAAGACTTAGCAAAATCCAAGTTAATACACAAGCTTACCTTTTAATGAAAATCCAACCATAACGAATGACAAATCTACACCTAAAGTTAAAAAGAAAATCATAACTTTATTATGGATAAATAAGCTCAATTTTGCTCCAAAATCTCCAAACCTTCAAATTTTCAAATTTTCAAAATTTCCAAGGAATATGTTAAATTTTATTTTCAACAACATTGTTTCAAAATTTCTGCCAAAGAAGCTCAATACGCAAAAAATACCAAGATAATTGATAAAAACTTGGACAAAAACTATCACCAAACCACTCTCCCACACTTAAACTGGACAATATCCTCACTGGCTGAAAAATAACATAGGAAAGCATCTCTAAAGGGACCAAAATGATAAAGGAGGTAGAAAGTTAAGCAATACTCCCAAGTGCAATAATCCTCCCATAAATGTTAAAACTTGGAGAAGACTAGAAAAGCTTGCTTAAAAAATCCTTATTCAAACCTACCCAAAAAAAAAAAAAACCCCAAATAAAAGCACAAGGAAAGTAATAACAAAATAAAGGTGCACCTAAATAAAAGAAAATAAACTAAAGAAAAATACTAATAAAAATCCTAACAAAGCAAACAAAGACACGACTTACTCCTTACCTCCAAACTTAAGATGGAAAATATTTTCCCTATTACTTGGGGGTAAAAGACACTTAACAACTCAAACAAAACCAAACCCAAAACAAAGATACAAACTCTTTCTACTCATCATGCTTCCTTATCAAACCTTTGTAAAAGAAATTAAAGCTCATTGAAAAAGTTGGGCATGTTGAAAGTAGAAATAAGTGAGGGTTTTGAAAAATGGAGGGTTCATGGAAAATATTAGTTGCAATGAATGTAAATGCATGACCCCCATTTTGTAGCACCTTTGTAGACACACAAATCAAGTTTCCAACATAAAGATGTAAATTATGTCTTAAAAGTTTATAAAAATTAGAATCACCACTTATCCCTTCAAAAGATTTGTCATAATTAACATTCCCCTTTAGACTTAGTAATGTAGATTTTAAAGATGGAATTAAGAAATTCTTGCTATTCAAATAATGGTCTACAAAAACTAAGTTATCTCCCTTTAAATGGGGTGAAGGTTAAAAATTACCACCATCCTCCAAGGACTTCTTATAATGTAACGTTGAAATATCCAACTCCTTGAGCATCATTAATGGTATCATTATACTCCATGAGTTGTGAGGTACCTATAAATTCATGTAACAAAGAAAAATTAGAAATATGAAAGCATAGAATAGAACCCAAACTTTTTCCCATCACATTGTGCAATTATTCCTCATATCCTCTCTCTTCTCCTTGGGAATCCTCTTGTTCAAGTGTATGAGCCTTTATTGCATCATCAACTAACTTGGCTAGTTGTGTTCTTTGATTACTCAACCATTGGGAAACATCATCATGCCACTTTATTAATCAATTTGTATTGGCAACGAAAGAATTTATTGATGCTTTTAATGACGTCTCACTAAAAGTAGTAATGCGCACTTGCAACATCACCATTATATCATCTTGTAGCTCCTTTGACATTTTGCCCACGAATAATTATCCATGATGGTGTTTTAAACCTCACGCTCAAAGAAAAATAAAAATTAAATCAAAAATAAAAATAAAGAAACAAAAATAACAGAAAAATAAAGAAAATAAAAATATACAAATTAGAAATATTCACAAACTACCTAAACATAAAAGTTAGTGATATTTACAAATACAACAAAAGGTAAATAAAAAAGACTCGAGTGTTTTTGGTAGTGCCCATCCCCAGCAACAACGCAAAAAACATGATGTGTACTTTTTATTGTGGAAAAAATTATCAACAAAGTCCATAAGCAATCATGCTTTAATTAAAATGCTAATCACTAAAACCACACATACAAGCAAGTATACCCATCATATAGTATAAGGAATAGCAAGTATTGAATCCACGAGATCTTAGTCTCCCACCTTACTTTACCCAAATCTTTATTGGTTAGCTAATAAATTAAGAAGAGATAAATAAAACACTAACCTAAAATACTAGAGAAAAAGTCAAGTCACACAAGAAAAGTCCCAAAGATAATCAAGGAGTGAGAACAAGGAGAAAAGATATGCAAATAGAGAGAAATTCTTGAATACCCAATAATGATTGACTAGCTATTCTCTCAATTTATTATTATCTTGGCATCAGGAAGGAATTCAAATAGACCCACTTCGTTTGCAATCCATGAAATCACTATCTTTTAGTTAATTAGTGCATATATTCTATCTGAACCAATTTACCCAAAAGATGCATTAAAATTAATCCTCACACAAATCCCTATATTCTAAGTGATTTAAAGCATAAAGTTAGACAATAAATCTATATTTTAGTGATCATCAACCAATCTTTGATTATTTAGCCTTTACCCTTAACCTCTCTTTCAAGTAAGTTAAGAATAACTAGTATTGAATTAATTAGTTGGCCATTCTCTACTAACATCGTTTTGCAAGTTAATTAGATGAGAACTAATCAATCCACCAATATATTATGCTCAAGTAATCAAATTCCAAAAATAACAATAAATTGATCAAAGTACTAGAATCAATACAAAATTATGAATCCAAACGAATATCATCTAAAGGCAATTAAAACATTAATCTCAAGTTGTCAATAAATTATAAAGAACAGAAAAACAAACCACTTATAGACAAGTAAGCCTTTTTCTTCTTTCTTGAAACCTTATTGAGCAACTTCCTTTTCTTCTTCGAAAATTCTCCTTGATCCTCCTAAATCTTAGTTTTTCTCTAGGATTTTTCTAAAGATATTACATTTAAGAATTGAAAACTATGAAAACTAGTTTGTACAATATTATTCTCTTGCATTTATAGGATTTCTAATTGACTAAAAGTTTGTTCAAGAGTCCTAAATCAATCCCAAATCAGTTCCCAAAAGAATCCCTATGAAATTTGCCAAAATCTGCTCAAAATATGAAATTTGCCGCCTTACAGATTGTACCTGGCGCTGGATCACTTCAACCCACCTGCGCCAGGTCCTTTCTAAAATTCTTCCTGGTGAATAATAGATACCCGCCGCCAGGTCCTACCTAAAATGCTTCTGAAACTCCTCTGTTTTGCTATGTTCTTCTAGAAGTGACCCCTGGCCGGCCCAAGTAGACCACCAGGCGTCGGGTCAACACTATTTAGACCGATTTTGGGAATTTTTCACCATATTCTACTTAAAATCATGAAAATATCTTTCTAAATTTAAAATATCAAATACAAAGAAATATACCTAGTTATTATATCAAAGTATCACAAATTAATCTCAAATAACTAGGAAACTATTGATGAAATTTAGCCCCCATCAAGTCGGCCCTAATTTCATACCCTAAAGCCAAGTGGGATGTAGTACGATGAAAAGAGTTTATTGCACTGAAGTTTTCCTGTTGAAAGGTTCATGTCAAGCCACTTGACTTTCTGAATTTTTGGGTGGTCATAGTGTATTGCTAGATGCTGCTCATGATATGCTAAATATGGATTTATTAATTATAAAATTAATAAATTAATCCTAATTAGAATTAATATGCTAATTCTATTTATAAAAGGATTATTAATTCTAGAAATGATAGAATTAATTCATATTAACTATCAATTAACTAGAAAATCTAATAGATGACACATAATAGAGAAATTGGTACTCAGGATATTATTTGATAGTATTATGGGTTTTATTTGTGAGAAGTAATATTTATTATGGGCTAATTATAAAGTGTTATAATTAGTTTGGTAAAATTACAATTATTATAAAGGCTCGTGGTTGAATTATAAACTTGCTATAATTCATGGGCCATATTGCAGTTTGAAAGTCTCAAAGCCCATAATTGAAAAAGGGAATGTTTGTTTCTTAAAAGAATTAGGAAACAAGCAATTGTACGTGCTTTAGTTTATTCAGTGTGGTTAAAAGACACACAAACACGTGTGTGTATGTATGTATGTATGATGTATGTATGTATGTATGTATGTATGTATGTATGTATGTATGTACAAAGAATTGGTTCTCTGTGTGTGATGAGAAATTTGCCACATTACAAAAACAAAACACATTTTTTTCCCCTTTGTTCTTCTTGTAAAATTACAATCCCTAACGCTGCCAAATTAAAAACCCACTAGCATCAGTTCTTGGTTCCAGTACAATACAATTTCTCATGTGGATACTGTTAGAGAAATTTCTATGCATGGAATTTTGTTGGTTCATGCTTTAACAAATTTTACGAAAAGTTTTTGCGTGCAAAAAAAAAAAAAAATTTAAGAGATGCACTTTTTAGGTAACAAATTTTCTTTCATCTTCTAACCCATTTAATTACATACGAATGATCCTATTGTGTGGATTTCGTTTATTTTTCGCTACACATTATTTAATTTTGCATGATTAAATTCCCACAGTGATATCAAAGCCATCCCGTATGTGTTTTATTGGTTTATTATTGTTTTGAAATTGTCTCAAAAATAAATTTGGCATTATGAAATCATTTCATAAATATTCTGAATTCTGAAATTGTTTCGAACTTAATTTGGGGTCAATGAAATTGTTTCACGTTCATTTTGATGTTTAAAATTTTTGTTTTCGGTGGCATATATTTTTGGTGAATGGAAAATTATTTGATCATGAATTGAATTAGAAATAATGATTTTCTAAATCCTATAAATAAAATTTTCTTTGGAAATTATTTCCAAACTAGTCCCAAGAAAAAGGGAATTCTAAAGTCTTTAGGATATTGTTTGCTAGAAAAAAGAATAAAAGAGAGGAAAATGGCTTTATGGAAATTGGACTGGAAATTGTTTCCAATTTAATTGTTTCAATAGTAAATTATTATTTTTTAAACGGCCACAGCCAAAATTTTATTCATAATAAAAGAGCAAAACAACTGTTAAGTTGGCAACTTGTGCCTTACAAGAAGAGTGGCCAATTGAATTATTTCTAAGTTATAAAAGCCCCTAGCCTCCCACGGAAGTGAAGAAAAAGTGCTAAAGAAAATACATTGTGGAATGGAACAAGCATAATTAGCTAAGGAATCGGCCACTGTGTTTCCTTCTCCAAAAACATGTATAAAAATGTAGGAATCAAATTTTCCTCTGAGCAGGGCAATCCTTCTAAAGATATCAAAGTAAATTCTTCCAGCAAAGGAATTTAACTCAGGAATTGTTTCTACACATTGTATGTGGAAAACAAAAGAAAAATTATGGTTGTTTTTGCCGGCTTATTGTATTCCAAAAAGAAAAAAAAAGAAAAAAGGAAATTGGAATAGCTGGTTTCTGGAAATGGCATCAAGAAAATTTTAAAAAAAAAATAGATTTACAAATTGTTGCAATTGCGAATTGTAATTGCCTTTTTTTTTTTAATTTCACAAGTTCGTGTGGGCTTGCAACTCTATTCTTGCGCGAGCTTTTAAGAAAACCCACGCATGCTTCTTCTACATTATTAATTTTTTTTCTTTTCTTTTTTTCCTTTTGACCCATAGATTTTTTTCCAAATTCAAAAAGGACCCAATTGTTTTCCCAAAATTTAATTTTGGGACTAACCTATTTATTTTTCAAAAAATACTGATTTTGGAAATTTATATTTCATATATATTTATTTGGTTTAATATGTTGCAAGCATGATTTTGGCATGTTGGCTTTGTTATGCATAGACCAATTAATTTTGATTAATTAATTTACTATCATGCATTTTTATTGCTTTGTTTTGAATAAATAGAGTATGCGTGTCCTGCCTTCTCTATTATTCTTATGTAATATCTCTTCTCATTTAATTCCTCTCGAATGTAACTCGTGGTTTCTTTTTTTATGAATTTATATAATTAGATTAGATAAATTAGAAATTATTATTCAAGCTTTTAGAGATGGCATTCAAGAATGATGCCAGAGGATGCTAAGACTTTCTTCTCAAACATGCACAAACACATAGGTTAGACTAAATTAATATCCAACTTGGCTCAAGAAATTTAATCTAAAAAGTTTGTAACCAAGCTATGTAATTTAGTCTATTACAATATTGTTTATGTGTTAATATTTATGCTTGGAAAATGTATGAGACCACTAATGTTGGGTATCTCATACATATCATATATGACGCAACGGAAAAATAAAACGAGATACCATCCTAGAATCCGCATATATGTGGAAAACAAGACATATAGAGAGCAAAGGTAACAGCTTTACCTTTCTTTGAGCATTTGAAAAATAAAATTTTTCTTTTTCAAGTTTGAGGCGCGATCTAACAATCCTCTTGATCAAACACCATGAGAGTTGAATATCCAACCACTATAATCACAGTGTGTAGTTATCTCTAATAGAAATCCACACGAGAAACATTCTCAATCATATAGATTTTTCTGTGCTAGTAGAAAAATAAGGCGGCTAGGATGTTGATGATCAACCACAAGAGAGAGAGAGAGAGAGAGAGAGAGAGAGAGAGAGAGAGAGAGAGAGAGAGAGAGAGAGAAGAAGAAGAAGAAGAAGAAGAAGAATAGGGTTTTGGAGAGTTCTTTGTTGCCGTGTCTCTCCTTCCCAATCGGTTTCGTGCATATCACTTATATGTCACAAAAAATCACTAAAAACTGAGAATTCTAAAACAATTAGAATCCCGTAATTGTAATTAGAAACATCAAGTTCTCACAATTATAATTAGGATCATAAATTATAACTAATTATAATTTGACCACAACAACTTCTCTTTCTCGCAATAAACCCCACTATGTTATCAAATAACATTTTGAGTATATAATCCTCTATTGTGTGTGACCTATTAGGTTTTCCAGTTAATTAGTAGCAAATATGAATTAATATAAACGTTTTTTAGATTAATAATCTATAATTAATTAGAATTAATCATATTGATTCTAATCAGGATTGGTTTATTAATTCATCAATTAATAAACCCATATTCCCATATCATAAGCGGTATCTAGCAACACATCATGACCACCCAAGAGTCCAAGAAGTCAAGTGGATTGACATGAACCCTTCAATAACAAACTACAGTGCAATTAACTCCTTTTACCATACAATATCTCATTCGGTTTGGAGTATGGAATTAGTGCCAACTCCCTCCAGAATATATATTAATTCTGGCCTGAATATAATAGTCCTTGTACCAGGAACCCACTACTCTAGATGTGTATCAATTGGAACTGTTTTCAATACATAGTCGCCTTGGCCAAGGACTTCTTGAGTAGTAATTCCTACAAGTGGCCGTGAGATATTTGCCCCAACTATTAGGAGTGGTGAATCATTTATTGACCCTCTCAACTACTTTTGTTTACCTCATAATGTACCTAATATCCATCCCATAGGTGGCCCTTGATCTGGCTCCGGAGATTGGAATCAAAACACAATGCTCAGCAAACAAAGTACCTTGGAGATCTCAAGTCTAAGGATACTTGCATGTTTGCTATATTGAGATTATATCACTAGTACTAAATAGTTATCCATGTGATTATCTCATAGCTAGGTCATCCAATGAACTTATTCCATTAACAAACATCCACGTATTAGCTTTGAGTATCTCAATACTCATGGAAATAAGAACCACCACCTGATCAAATCAGGAAGTCTAACATATGCTAGTCTTAACGCATTAATGATGTCTTGTCTCATTAATACTATGACTATGGATTATTTAAGTACTAATACTATACAGTGTAGTAGAAATCTCACATCATGATCTCTATCATGATTTTCTTAACACAATGTTGTACTAAGAACTTTATCTAACAGTTATATTACATAAAAGTAAACAAAAGAAATTTTAAGATAAATAATGAATTTTATTAAAATAAAATGTGTCATATACAACGTACAAGTGATTGCCTCTAGGGCATAACACTAACAACTAATATAACAAATCCTTCAATTAATATTAAACATAATGCCTTAATTAATATATTAAAAACTAGAGTTATTTTTTGGGACTTGGTTGTTGGGCACACCCAAGCCTACTTAGCATCGTGTATGTTCAAGCTATTGAATTTAAATTCTTGATTAATGAGTTAGGTTTAACTAATTTCTTTATTCCGGTTGGACTAACTCAAGTCTAAATAAAATTAGAGGCAAGATTGGGCTAATCTTAAAGTCTATAAGACTAAATGATGTTAATCACCCAATGATTTGTTAATTAAATTTGATGTAATTTGTATTGGATACCTACCATTAAACTTAAGAATAGTTTGTTGGATTAACCCAAGGTTATTCTTAAGGAATTTGGATATTAGTTAACTAGGAAAGCTTCCAACGGGCTTTCCCAAATCAATAGTGGGGGCTATTGATTTGAGTAAAATACTAGAATAATTATACACTTAATTAAAGACCTAATTATTTGTATATCATGTGCATATACATTTTGCTAATTTTTCTATCCTTACATCTAGGTCATCTGCATCTTGTCGACTAACTTGAATTTACATAGCATCTTGGAAACCATTAAGCTTACTGAATTAAATTTTCTGGATGAGTATAGAAACTTAAGAATCGTTCTGAAGTCAGAAAAGTTACTTTACGTGCTAGATACTCCGATTCCGCCATCACCAGCCCAAGATGCTCCTGTCGATGAGCACGTTGTCCATAAGAAGCATAAGAGGATAGTAACACAACATATTGTATCGTGCTAGCATGAATGAACTCTGAGCTGCAGAAGCAGTACAAGCATATAGATGCCTACTTTATTATCTTCCATCTAAGGGAACTATTCGATCAACAAGCTAGAATAGAGAGATACGAGATCTCTAAACTCATGTTCCAATCTAAGATGGCTGAGGGTGCTTTTGTGGCTATTCATGGGCTGAAAATATTGGGCATGATTGAGAAGCTTGGGTCACTTGGGTTTGTAACGGATCATGAATTAAGAGTCAAATTAATTCTACAATCTTTACCAAGTAGTTTTTTACAATTTGTAATTAACTACCAAATGAACAAGACTCAGACCACACTACCGGAGTCGATCAACCTTCTCGAGACTACAGAAATATCCTTGAAGAAGGAAGCAAATCCAGTTGTGCTAGAAGATTCATTCTCTTCTAAGAAGAAAGTTCTGTTAGTTTTGTGCCCTAGAGACAATCATTGTACCATGTATATTGCATAGTAATTAATAAAAGAGGCATTCTTTATCTTTTAATTTGATTTTTATATGTTAATATGTGTATAAATTGTTGGATAAAGTCCCCAATACAACACAGCATTAAGGAAATCATAATAAAGATCATGATGTAAAATTCCTACTACACCATGTAGTGTTTGTGCTTGAATAATCCCTTGTCATAGTATTAATAAGATGGGACATTATTAATATGCCAAGACTAGCACATGTTATATCCCTTGATTGGATTAAGCGGTGGTTCTCATAACCGTGAGTATTGTGATACTCAGGATTAGTATGTGGATGCTTGTTATATGAACAAGTTCATTGGATGACCTAGCTATGAGATAATCACTTGGATAGCTATTGAGTGTCAGTGATAGAATCTCATTATAGCAAGTGTGCATGTATCCTTAGACTTGAGATCTCTAAGGTATTTTGTTTATCGAGCGTTATATTTTGATTCTAATCTTTGGAGTCTTACAAGAATTGCCTATAGGATGAACATTGGATACAATATAAAGTAAACTAAAGTAGTTAAGAAGGTCAATAAGGGATTCACCACTCCTAATAGTAGGAGAGTATATCGCAAGGCAACTTGTAGAAATCATTATTCATGAAGTCCTTGGCCAAGCGACTGTGTGTAGTAATGGATTTCTTGAACAAGAACTAAAATATTTGAGCCAGAATTAATAATATTCTGAAGGATGTTAGCACTAATTCCATGCTCTAGACCGAATAAGATATAGTTTGGTAAAAGGGAGTTTATTGCGCTGGTTATTTGCTATTGAAAGGTTCGTGTCAAACTACTTGATTTTCTGGACGTTTGGGTGATCAAGAGTCATTGCTAGATGTCACTCTTGATCTACTAAATATGAATTTATTAATTAGATAATTAATAAATTAATCCTATATTTTATTTAGGATTATTAATTCTAAAGTTTTAGAATTAATTTATATTATACTACTAATAAGACCAAGAAACCTAATGGGTCATACACAATAAATGTTTGAATGCTTAATATATATTATATGATAATATTGTGGGGTTAATTAAGAGAAGAAAATACATTTATAGGTGACTTATAAATTTTTATAATTCATAGGACTTGGTTGTAATTATATAAACTTCAACGGCCTAACTGTAGACATTGGATCATGGAGGACTTAATTACAATTAACAAAAATCCTAAAAACTGTAAATATAGGAATCGTTCCTTTTTGTAGAGAGGATTCTGAGAAATCGTTTCTTCTTCATCCTTATTCTTCTTTGATTAAAACCTAGCCGCTCATCTTCTACTATCATAGCTTTGAATGGGTTTTGTGAGCAATTAAACCTTATGTGGATTACTGCTAGAGACAATCCTACTATTGGATTGTAGTGGTGCACTTGGACGATCAAAATAGAGGGAATTAGTTCTTGGATTGCTGATCAAATTTCCATCCACAAGAAAAATTTTATTTTTCTACTACAGAAGATAATCTCTATTTCCTTCCTCTATTCCTATTTTAATTGCAAACACATGATCCTTGAGCATGGATTTCATGGTTATTTTTGGTACATTCTTATTTGATAAGCATGATGAAATCCAACAAGTTCCCAGGAAAAAGATGAAAGCTCCCACTAAGCCTAAGTGTGGTGTGAAGAAAAATGAGGTAGTCACCAAAGGCCCATACCATCATTGTGGTAAGATGGGCTATTAGAGGCTCTACTAGAAGGCCTACTTAGAGACCGTCAAAAAAAGGAAAGAGAATGAGAAGCTTGTGGGCACTTATACTTCAATTCCTGATTTGTTTATGATTGAGATCAACACTGCCTTTAATAATGAGATAAGAGTATTGGATATCAGATGTGGATCTTATTTGTACAATAATTTGCAGGGACTAAAGGACATCAAAAGGCTTAAAAAGCAAAAATACAGACCTACTTTCTTTTTGGATTGATTTTAAACTTACAAGCTATTATTATATACTTATTTTACTTGAGAATATTATCTCAGTTGCTTGTTTGGACAGGAATGATTTTTATTTAACTTTCAAGATAAAGGTTGTTCTTTTTCTTTAAATGATATCCAACATTGTAATACAACTTTGATAAATAGTTTATTTGTTCTAGACAGGATGAGACTCCACTTCATCGTGAAGGTCAAGATTAAGGAGGGGAAAGCATGGCCGTGTAAGGGCAAGGACCAATGACAAGATCTAGGGCCAAGAAGCTTGAAGGTGATTTTCAATTGCTCATAAAAAAATGCTTGAGGATGGAAGATGGTTGGAAGGCTGAGGAAGCTAGCCAAGAGTTCATTTTGATGACTATTCAAGAAGGACTCTAACAAGAACTCAAGCTGACATCAAAGTCGGACGAAATTTGACCGAAAGAGGTCCTTCAGTGGACGGCCGACGCCGACCCCAAGCAACCGAACCGGCGCTGGCTTCAACCTGCACAACAAGGCTCAGAAGTAGCGCGCAACCGGTGCCAGCTGTAGAAGCCCTAGCCAGCGCCGGCTCCATCTTGGGCAGCCGACTGCTGCCCCACGTTTTTTATGTTTTCTCCGATTTTACTCTATATCAAATGTTTGTAAAGACTTATTAAGACTCTAAATTGTATTAGAATCTTAGAGATTACTTAGCTAAGGTTAGGGTATTATAAATACAACCTTTAGTTACTTGACAAGACAATTCGCACTTTTTATTCAAATTTGAAGAGAGAGTCTTGAGAGGCCCCAACCTCTTTGTTCATCTTGTTCAAGACCATGTTTAAGGTTTAGTCCTTCTTATGAATGAGTCTATAAAATCTTTTGGATAATCCAATGTGGTTTATTGAATGGGTCTTAGTTGCTTTGCTCTTCTAAGGTTTGTTTGAATTCCATTACTTGGGTGCCTATTTTCTCTATTCTAATTGTTCTTGTTTGCCTTTGTTACTTTAAGGATATTGAGGTGAGATTATAGTAGAACTATCTACTATTCTTGAGGGTCTTTGAAGCTTAGTTCTTCAAGTTAGTTTCATTTTCTCCTTTTTTGTCTCAAGAAGTTCTCTGTTTTGGCCCCTTGGGTTGAATGGAACTCATAACCAACTAAACCACCCACAACTCCAAGAAAAAGCCCACTCAAGATCATGTCAAAGAGTTTGGTATCAGAGTAAGGAAAGCTTTGATTCCAATCAAAGCATGAAAGTATGAAAAGGAGCCTTACAAAGTTGAAGAAAAAGAAAATAGAGAAATCCCGTAATTCAAAAACATGCTCCAAAAAAGTCATGAAATCTATGTTATACCTTGCTTTTTCTTTGGGGAAATTGCTTCTTGGTGTTAATATAGGCCTTGGAAACAAAATTTTCTTGTGCTTGTGGTGAAAATTGGTTTGAATATGGGTGAAAATGTTGGTTGTTCTTAAGTGACGGGATTGCAGCCAAAGTGTTTGATCAATGTTCTATGAGAATGCTTTTGGCTATAGTTGGAAATTTTGATTCTTGATTTTTATTCCTTGGGATTTTGGGACTTAGTATATCACTCTATTGTTGAATTACATGCTCATTGAACTCAACTTTACTAGTGCACACTTGTGATCATCTTATCCTTCATAATCCTAGTTCTAGTTATTCTTGTTTTTTTGTTCTTGATAACTTTTGTTTGTTTCTTATTTAGAAGTGTTTCTTTGTGTGTCAAGTGTTTTTGCTTATGTTGATTGAGTCCACATTTCTTGAAATTCTTGATTAAAGCTGGATTGCTTGAGGTGCCCAATAAGTGTTTGTTGAAATTCCCCTAAGACCCCCTAATTGGAAAAATCCATTGATTTGTGTGATTCACTAAGTTGGACTAAATCTTTAGCTATTGGGGAGAATTGAGATTGAACAAGAAGGCTTGAGTATTGAGAAAAATACAAGAGGGTGAGACTATTACTAAAAGAGTCTAAGAGAGCAAACACAAGGGTGGAGTGACTAACCTTTGAGAGCAAACACGTAAGGAAGCGAAATGAGGATCTATTTTTCTCTCTAATCTCTTTTGTTTTGCAGGTATAAATAAATAAATATTCCACCACCATGACCCATTATCAAGACATCTCTAGGCTTAACCCAAGTGGACCTAGTAGACTTCAAGAAGAACAAATTAATGCTAAGGTTTTGCGTGATGACTTGCGAGCTACGATGAGGACTATGCAAAGTGAGTTTCAAAACATGACAAGGAAATTGATAAATCATCTTGGGCAATCTTCTATCGTCACACAAAGGAGAGACCAAGAGCGATTTGAAGTACCTAGCCCTACGATGAGGGATGGTGATGCCCATACTCCGATAAATACCCAACAAGGGGAAGAGTGGGATGAGCACTCTATTGGGGGATTCCAACAATCTCCTATGAGAGGGGAAAGACATGGTAGGATAGGAGGATGAGGTAGGGGTCAAAGAAGGAATGGTGGGAATAACCTAAGGGGGTTAGAAAGAGAGTTTGAAGGAGTTAATGAATGGTATGAGGGGGAACAAGTTGAAGCCTCTAGGGAACACAATAGAGGATTGGGCAATAGAAGAGGTAGGAGAAAAGGAAATGATGAGAAGAAGGAGTTAAACCACATCAAATTGAAAGTGCCCACATTCTATGGCAAGAGTGACCCCGAAGCATGTTTTGAGTGGGAAAGCAAGATGGAGATCTTCCTAGAAAGTCATACCTATAATGAGAGATCAAAGGTGAGGTTGGTTATATTGGGATTTTCGAAGTATGCTTTGGTTTGGTGAGAATAAGTTAGTGCACAAAGGAGACAAATGGGAGTGGAAACCATGGCTAATTGGAATTTATTGAAAGATATGATGAGAGCAAGGTTTATACAACATCATTACTACAATGATCTTTACCAAAGGCTCCAATTACTAAAGCAAGGGAACAAGAGTGTGGAAGATTACCATAAAGAGATGGAAGTAATGTTAATGAGAGCTCAAATTAATGAGGATCCTAAAGCAACGAATGTAAGGTTCTTTGGAGGATTAAATAGGGAAGTTGCCAATTTGGTAGAATTGCACCCCTATGAACGATTGGAGGATATGTTACATGCTGCTATGAAGATTGAAAGGCAATTAAAGAGTAGGGCATTTACTAGACCACCACTTCCAAATCCCAACACTATTAGCAAGGTGCCAATTAAAAATGATGAAGCCCCTAAGCCATTCCAAAGACACTTCAACAAACCAAAGGAGGCTTGGAAATCTAGAGAGGATTGGAAGCCTAGGAGGATTGAAAACCTAGGAAGGTTAGAACAAAGACAAGGGAAAAGCCATAGAGAGGCCACAAAAGAATATGGACATCAAATGTTTTAAGTGCCTTGGATATGGACATACTTTCTATGAGTGTCTAACCAAAAAAACGATGTATACTAATCCCTATGGTGAGGTTTCTACCGACGAAGAAGAAGAGGGAGAAAGGTACCAAGGAGACCAAGAGGGAAATGGGAATGAACAAAGTGATGAAGGGGAAGTTGTTGGTCAAGAATACTCTTTAGTGGGAGTCACAAGAAGGTCATTAAATTCACAAGCCATTAAAGATCAAGATCACCAATAAAGAAAGAATATTTTCTACACTAGGTGTCTAATCAACAAGACTCCTTGTAGTGTCATTGTGGATAGTGGGAGTTGCACTAACGTGATTAGTACAAACTTAGTTAAGGAATTAGACATGAGTTGGATTAAAAACCCCAAGCCCTACAAATTGCAATGGTTGAACGATAGCAGGGAAATGAGAATAAACAAATAAGTTTTGGTGTCTTTTAAGATGGGAAAGTAGAAGGATGAAGTGCTATGTGATGTGGTGCCCATGTAAGCGGGTCACATACTCCTAGGGAGGCCTTGGCAATATGATAGACATGTAAAGTATGATGGGAGAAAGAATACTTATTCCCTACTAAATGAGGGAACTAAGTTTACCTTCACCCCCATGGCCCCTAGTGAGGTGAACAAATATCAATGAATTATGAAGGAGAAAGAAAGCGCAAGATGTCAAACAAAAACAAGAAATTGAGAGGAAAGAACAATAAAGGAGAGAAAAAGAGGTGAGAGAGAGGATGGACAAACAAGTACTTTTAACGATCAAGGATAGGAGTGAGCAAGGACAAGAGAGGGGAGGTAAAAGAAGAGTGAATTTCTTTGCAAAAGAAACTGAGGTTATAGAGGTTATAGAAGCTAATGAACTAGTTATTCTTCTTTTATGCAAAGGTTCTTATGTTTCTACTAATGAATCTACATTGTCTTTGTCTAATGAAATTGCAGCTATTCTTCAAGAATTTGAAACGTTTTTCCAAAGGAGGTGCCCAGAGGACTACCGCCCATAAAAGGGATTGAGCATCAAATCGACTTTGTGCCCGGAGTCGTCATCCCTAACCGGCCAGTATATAGAAGCAACCTGTAGGAGTCCAAGGAATTGCAAAAGCTAGTAGAGGCATTACTTGAGAAGGGACATGTGAGAGAGAGCCTAAGTCCATGTGCGGTTCTAATTCTCTTGGTGCCCAAAAAGGATGGGACATGGCGTATGTGCGTGGATTATCGCGCTATCAACAACATCACGGTAAAATTCCACTATCCCATTCCTAGGCTAGAGACTTGCTTGATGAGTTATTTGGTGCGTGCATTTTCTCTAAAATTGATTTAAAATCCGGTTATCACCAAATTAGAATAAGAGAAGGGGATGAATGGAAAACGGCTTTTAAAACCAAATAAGGGTTGTATGAGTGGCTTGTCATGCCCTTTGGATTGTCTAATGCTCCTAGTACTTTCATTCGATTAATGCACCATGTTTTGAGGGAATTCATTAAAAAATTTGTTATTGTGTACTTTGATGATATATTTGTTGGGGATATGCCCTAGAGTCAATTTGTACTTATACTATTGTCATTATGTTTTATATAATAATATGAGGTTTTCCTTTTCATGAATAGTGAGTTTTGTTTTGTTGGTCATCAAGTACGTGACTTGATAGTAAAACCATACAATGAATACAATGACTATTCTAAAACTGTCCCTGATCGATTATTATTATTGGAATAATAATAAATTAAGATTAGTATGTTTGTGACTTGATGGCTATGTTTTACTGGCCATGGATATTTGTCATATCGAGTCAAGACATAAATAAATGTTAGAAAACATTGTATTGGACATGACCCACTGTGAGAGTACTTCATGGAATATGTCATAAGTACTTTCTAGCCATAATAATATTGAAAGTCCTTCGACCTAAATTCATCATAGTTTCCTACTTGATAAATTCTATATTTTGACATTGTCTAAAGTTGTCTTTAACAAGATAATAAATTAGATTACTGTTGGATATAGAATAAATCAATGAGAGAAATATGATTGATTGTGAAGGAATTTGTCCCTCTCAGTTATGGGAGAGATATCCATGGGACCCTTGATAAGTTCGACTGTTAAAAATGCATGACCGTGCTCAAATATATCAATCTAAGATATTGATATCGTTTGTTTGAACAGTCTACTATGAAATCAAGAAATAATTGATTAAGCTTAATAAGGATGACATGCTTCGTGCCTTATGCTTAATCTGGATATCGTGTGACAAAAGGACTAAATATAAAATTATGGTTTGGTTCAAAGAGATCACCGATCTTCATTTAACCTGGATATTTATAATGTTTTGCTAGAAACCGCTTATAACTTGTGTGCCATTTAAATATGATTTAGGCACACCGCCAGTGTTAAATGAACCTATATGGTCACACAATAAGCGAACTTGTTAGGTTATTTTTCTGGTGACCAGGTTCGATGAATCTGGAAATATGTCTAAATTAATCGTACTTAGAAAATTTACCAGATACAATGAATTTGGAAATATGTCCACATTCGATGTATCTGGATGATGTCCAGATTATAAGAATCTGACTCGGTAAATTAATTAGTTAAATTACCGAGATAATGGCAGAATCTTATCATATCAGTTTTAATTTAATTTGAATTTAAATTAGAATATGATAAGATATTATTAGGGTTGGACTCTAAGAGGTTCGGGGGTTTTTAAGAAAACCCTAGCCGTCTTTTCAATAGTCCAATTTTTCGATTGAGAACATTCGTGCCATTCTCTACCAAAAAGGAAAAAAAACCTCTCAAACCCTAGGCGCTAGCACTCCCCGGGTATCGAGTGAGTTCGCGGTATGTATCCGATAGAGGACGTTCGCATACTGTAGCGTCTGGTGATTGTTCGGGTTGAACGTACAACAGCGCAACCAGAATCGAAGGATTTCGATTACAGCAACTAGAGGTAATTCTTAAACCTTAGATCTTCTTAATCGTTTACTTGGGTCCTCGGGAGGGATTCGTGGATGTTTTTCGCGTTTAGGAGTCCACTAATTCTAACAATATTAATCTATAGCAAATCATATATGGATCATTTGAATCATGTTCAAAGTGTGCTTGTTGCCCTCCGAAGGGAGAGATTGTATGCTAACCTTGAGAAGTGCTCTTTTTGTTTGGAGAGGATTACATTCCTTGGGTATATTGTAAGGGCTAAAGGGATTAAGGTTGATGAGGGAAAAGTAAAAGCCATCCAAGATTGGCCCACCCCTACCACTATTACCCAAGTCTGTAGTTTCCATGGGATAGATAGCTTCTATAGGAGGTCCATCCAAAATTTTAGTACCATAGCAGCCCCTCTAACCGAAGTGGTAAAGAAAAATGTGGGATTTAAGTTGGAGAAAGCCCAACAACAAGCCTTTCAAACCCTTAAAGACAACTTGAGCTAAACTCTAATTCTTATTCTTTCTAACTTTGAGAAGGTATTTGAGATAGAATGTGATGCTAGTGGGGTGGCAATAGGTGCGGTCTTGACCCAAGATAGAAAACCTATTGCATACTTTAGTGAGAAATTGTCTAAGGTAGCCTTCAATTACTTTACCTATGACAAAGAGCTTTTTGCCTTGGTGAGGACCCTAGAATATTGGCAACACTATCTTTTACCAAGAGAGTTTGTCATTCATACCGATCATGAGACCCTTAAATACCTCAAAAGCCAACAAAATTTGAACAAGCGGCATGCAAGGTGGATGGAGTTTATTGGGACATTTCCTTATGTCATTCAATACAAGAAAGGTAAGGAAAATGTGGTCGCAGATGCACTATCTCGAAGGTATGCACTACTAAACTTTTTGGATGATAAAATTTTTAGTTTCGAACTTATGAAGGATTTGTATGTTGATGATGAGGAGTTTGAGGATATTTTCCATACTTGTGAAAAAAGTGCATTTGCTAAATATTATACGTATGATGGTTTCTTGTTTAGGGAGGCAAAGCTTTGTGTGCCAAAGGATTCTATTAGGGTGTTTCTAGTTAGGAAGGCCCATAGTGGGGAACTAATGGGGCATTTTGGTGTTGCAAAGACCTTATGCATCCTTAAGGAACATTTCTTTTGGCAAAAAATAAGAAGGGATGTGGAGAAATATTGTTCTCAATGCATTATTTATAGGCAAGCTAAGTCTAGATCTCTTCCACATGGTTTTTATACTCATTTGCCCACACCTAATGTGTTTTGGGTTGATATTTCAATGGACTTCATCTTAGGATTGCCTAGGTCCAAAGGGGGTAAGGACTCCATATTTGTAATTGTTAATCGATTCTCTAAAATGGCTCATTTTGTGGCTTGTTCCAAGACTAATGATGCGTCATATATTGTAGATTTATTCTTTAAGAAAGTGGTAAGAATGCATGGGATTCCAAGGAATATTGTCTCAGATAGGGATACTAAATTCCTTAGCCATTTTTAGAGAGTTTTACGGAACAAACTTGGTACTAATCTCTTATTTTCCACAGCTTGTCATCCTTAAACGGACGGACAAACGAAGGCGGTCGACTAAACACTTACCCAACTCTTGCGGACCATTATCAAGAAGAACTTGAAAAATTGGGAAGAGTGCTTGCCACACATTGAGTTTGCTTACAATAGGGCTATTCACTCTACCACTTCTTATTCTCCTTTCAAAATTGTATATGGTTTTAATCATCTAACTCCTTTAGATTTGGTTCATTTACCTATAGGTGAAAGGTTGAACCTCGATGGAGCTAAGAAGGCAGAAATGGTGAAGGCACTCCATGAGAAGGTGAAAGCAACCATTGCAAAATGAAATGAAGAGATCGCCCATAAGAGCAATCAAGGAAGGAAAAATGTGTCATTTGAGCCCGGCGATTGAGTATGGGTGCACCTTCGCAATGAGAGATTTCCCACTCAACGACGGAGCAAACTAGATCCAATAGGGGATGGTCCATTTCAAGTTCTCTCCAAAGTTGGAGATAACTCTAATAAGATAGATTTACCCGATGAGTATCATGTTAGCGCTACTTTCAATGTTAGTGACCTCTCTCCCTTTGATGTAGATTATGGCAATGATTCGGAGACGAATCCTTTTCGAGGGGGAGATGATGAGACTCTGCTTTATCATGGAAGTTAAGATCAAGGAAGGAGAGGCGTGGCCGTGTAAGGGCAAGGACCAATGACAAGATCTAGGGCCAAGAAGCTTTAAGATGATTTTCCATTGCTCATAAAATCATGCTTGAGGATGGAAAATGGTTTAAAGGTTGAGGAAGCTAGCCAAGAGTTCATTTTGATGACAATAGAAGAAGGACCCCAACAAGAACTTAAGTCGGCATCAAAGATGGATGAAATTTGACTAAAAAAGGGCCTTCCGGTGGACGGCCGACGCCGGCCCCAAGCAACCGAACCAATGTTGGCTTCAAACTGTGCAACAAGGCTTGGAAGCAACGTGCAACTGGCGCCAGCTGTAGAAGCCCTAGCCGATGCCGGCTCCATCCTAGGCAGTTGACTGCTGCCCCGTATTTTTTGATGTTTTCTCTGATTTTACTCCATTTCAAATGTTTGTAAAGATTTATTAAGACCCTAAATTGTATTAAAACCTCAGGGATTACTTAGCTAGGGTTATGGTAGTATAAATACAACCTTTAGTGATTTGACAATACAATTCACACTTTTTATTCAAATTTGAACATAGAGACTTGAGAGGCCTTGGCTTTCTTGTTCATCTTGTTCAAGACCATGCTTAAGGGTTAGTCCTTCATATGAATGAGTCTATAAAATTTTTTGGATAATCTAATGTGGCTTCTTGAATGGGTCTTAGTTGCTTTACTCTTCTAAGATTTGTTTGAACTCCATTACTTGGTGCCTATTTTCTCTATTCTATTTGTTCTTGTTTATCTTTGTTACTTCAAGGATATTGAGGTGAGATATAATAGAACTATCTACTATTCTTGCGGGTTTTTGAAGCTTAGTTCTTCAAGGGTTTGATAGAGAATAAATTGTTAGTTTCATTTTCTCCTTTTTTGTCTCAAAAAGTTCTCTGTTTTGGCCCCTTGAGTTGAGTGGAACTCATAACCAACTAAACCACCCACAATACCAAGAAAAATCCCACTCAAGATCATATCAAGACATGAATGATCCTATTTTCAATATAAACAACAAGAAAAAAAAAAAAGATAACTTAATCTTATCTTACTAATGGCATTGTCATTTAGGCTATATAAATGAGAATCGTGTTTCTAAGTTACACAAGCTTGGTGACATAAGATAATTTAATTACGAATCATATGGCTCATGCAAGTTTAGTTTATTTGGAAAAATAGATAAAACTCCTATTTCTGGAAAAAGATAAATGGCTGAGTTATTAGAACTAATACTTACTGATGTATATAGCCTAATGTTAATACAAGCAAGAGGAGGTTATCAATACTTCATTACCTTTATTAATGATTATTCACGATATAGATATTTGTATTTAATGATATACAAATTTGAAGCCTTTAACAATTTTAAATACTTCAGGAATAAAGTAGAAAAATGACTTGACAAAAGTATTAAAACTTTAAGATCCGAGTGAAGAGTTGAATACTTAAGCCAAGAGTATCAAAGTTATCAAAGAGATAATGGGATATTATCTCAGTAGACTCCACCATATACATCTCAGCATAATGGTGTATCTAAGTGAAAAAATTGAACCCTTCTAGATATGGTGCGAACCGTGATGGCTTTTGCAGACCTACCAACATCATCTTTGGGATATGTACTAAAGACTGTTGTTTATATACTAAAACAGTGTTTTGTCAAAAAATGGTTGATACTACCCTATTCAAGTTATTTTTTGGTAAGAGTCCAAAGTTATCTCATTTTAGAATGTGTAGTTGCCCTACCTTTGTTAAAAGGTCATAGTCAGAAAAATTTGAAAATAAATCTGACAAGTATTTTTTTGTTAGATATCCGAAAAAATCATTCGAATATTACTTCTATCTCTCTTCCGAAAATAAAGTATTTGTTTCAAAACATGTTGTCTTCTTAGAGAAGGAGCACATGCATAAAGGGGACAATGGGAGTAAATTGAACTTATAGAAGTTCAAGAAGAACAAATAGACATGGATCAACCATCTGAACCCGCATCTATTAAGAGAATTGATGAACGTTCATCTACATAAAACCTTATAGGTTGAGTAGGATACGTGTAATACCTAGGAGATATGGATTTCTCATAAGTGAGTAATATAACGTATTTCTAATAGATAAACATGAGCCAACTACTTACAAGAATGCTTTAAATAGTTCAAATCTAACAAATGGCTTGAGGCCATAAAGTCATAAATGGATTACATGTATGACAACCAAGTATAGACATTGGTTGATCCATCTAGAGAATGTAAACCTATTGAGTGCAAATATGTTTTAAAAAGAAAATGGACAAGGACTGTAATATAGTTACTTGTAAAGCATGACTGGCTGCTAAAAGTTATCAACAACATGGTATTGACTATTACAAAACTTCCTTGCCAGTTGCTATGCTAAAATACATAAGGATACTCCTAGCACTTACCACCCATTATGATTATGAGCTCTAGCAAATGGATGTGAAAACAGCTTTCCTAAATGGAAACCTAACTGAGGAAGTGCATATAACATAACTTGAGGGTTTTACATGCAAAGTTCACACTAAAGTGTATAAGATGCGAAGGTCCATTTATGGATTTAAGCAAGCTTTTAGGAGTTGGAACATCCATTTTGATAAAACAATCAAATAATTTGGTTTCATACAAAATATGGATAAACTTTGTGTATACAAGAAGGTTAGTAGAAGTGTAATTATTTTCATATTACATTTTGTGGATGAGATATTACTAATAGGAAATGATGTCTCTACTTTTCAATAAGTTAAAGGGAATATTGATTCTAGATTCTAATTTGGTAAGGAAAATTACAAATCCCAAGCAGGCTGCGTGTTCAATTTTGGGCGATAGGGCAGTAAGTTTGAAAGGTTCCAAATTGGATACAACTACTAGTTTAACGGCTAAAACTGACTATATGGTGACTTTTAAAGTAGCTAAGGGATCAAGAAGTTCATGATAGAACTAGGAGTGGTGCCCAACATTGTTGTTCCAATACTTTTGTATTATGATTACAATAGAGACATTGGACAAGCAAAAGGAACCACGGTCTTATCAAAGATCCAAACGTGTACTTAGGTGCTATCATTTGATTAGAGAAATCATTGATAGAAATGATGTAAAGATAGAGGGAGTTCCCACTAATCAAAACATAGATAATCCATTGACTGAGGCATTACTCTAAACGAAACATGATAGTCTTGTTCACTCGTTCAATATTAGATACATAAATAATTGGGTCTAGTGCAAGTAGGATATTGTTAGAGTTGGGCTCTAGTGCCAATCATTCAAGCAATGTACTTCACATATTTTTTAATTTAAGGTATTTTTTATCTTCAATTTAATTAATCATTTCGTGAATATATGTACAAAACTAATAGAAAGAGTCTCTAGCATAATGTATAGTGTTAAGGAAATTATAATAAAGATCATGACATGAGATTCCTACTACACTATATAATACTTGTGCTTAAAAAATCTCAAGTCACAGTATTAATGAGATAGGACACCATTAATACGCTAAGACTAGTATGTATTATACTTCAAGATTCGATCAAAAAGTGGTTCTCGCATTCGCGAGTATTGTGATACTCAAAGTAAACACTATTGAAAGGTATGCCCTCTAGACTAGGTTTCTGATGTATTTATCGAATTTATGAATAAAAGAATTTATTCTAAAAATTTATTTGTAAATTTACATTTTATTTGTGAACAATTTACATTTGAAAAAGACCCATTGTGTTTAAATAAATGATCCATGTGAATGGTGGTCTTTCAAAGTAGGGTATAGATGACGCGTTACTTAACACATAAACGTTTGGTCTTAACTGATTGGTGAGAATGGGAATCTCATCATGTTAAGGTTATTGTGTTATGAATTCCAAATGGAAAATGGCTTACCTTTAGCCAGTAGGTAGTCCACTCACTTCATAGCATAAGCATATTTCAAATATATAGAACAGGACATGTAATGGTGATTTTTAAAAGTACTATTTAGAAGAAGTCCAAACTATTACTGCTACAGCGTGGACTAATACTCTACCGCTTGAGTATGAGTTGGTGGTCTGACGAAGCTGGAAACATGTACTTTGATATGCTATAGTTGAGGTTCTTTCGTAGAGCCGATATACTTATATGTTGTGTATACGTGACTAGTTAGTTAAGACAGACTTCTATAAGATAGCTTATGCGTTGTATTGATCCTTATGACTGTTCAAATGATCTAAATATCTAGGGTTCTTGGGAATATGACTTGGATGTTTGCTTTAGGGTAGCTCCCTTGGAAAGTTAAAACATTCCAGGAGTCGTGTATCATTGGACTAGAGCTCTAAAGATGGTAGATGTCTTTTAGAGAGGTGTTAGTGCATTCTTCCTCTCTAAATATACGGCAATACGTAGAAGGGTATTTTAGTCATTACACCTGTAGGTTGGAGACTTTCCTAACGCAGTATTGTCCTTGGGGTCAATATTTTCTTATATTAATATTAGGAAATATTTAAAATACAAAATACAGCTATTTATATAGCAAAGGTATTTTGGTCATTTTAGTAGCCAAGGCGATATGTCTTTTGGTCCCCGGAATAGCCCTTAAGTCATGACAGATTTAGGTTAAAGAATTGATCTTGATAATTATGGGTTTTATTTTATTTAAGTTATCTGATTTATTATTGGACTAGAATAAAATAAATGGCCTAAGAGAGAGTATATATTTTATCTAGTTTAATTGGTTAATTAATTATTCATAGCCCAAGGCCCAAATTGAATAATTAGAAAATTAACTTAGGTATAAACTAAATAAAAGACCTGCTATTTTATATTGGTTTATTTGGGCTTGTTAATTATTTATTGGATTATTTTGTAAAATCCTAAAAATAAATAATTGGGGCTTATTATTTATGAATGTTCAAGCCCAAGAGTAATAATTTTATCTAGCCCGATGGATAAGACCAAGGGTAAACAAAAAAATAAAAATAAAAATAAACCACAAAGTATGGATCCTGCATTATATGGTAGGCAAGGATGACAAAAAGAAAAAGTTTTTTGTTTTCACTCTCTCAGTCTCTCTCTCAGATTGAATTAAATGAACCAAGGCCATTCTTCAATCTAACTAGTAGCTTTCACTGGCGGTGGTTAAGTCAGTGGCCATATTCTAGAAGTTCAAAAGTTTCGCGTGAATGAGAAGAAGCAGACGGCTTGCAAGATTGCTACGAGAGGCGTGCTTGGGAGAACTAGTGGCCTCAAGCATTCAATAAAAAGTAGTCTAGGCATCTTCTTCGGTACCAACAAGGTCATTTAGATCTTCTTCGATGCTAACAAGGTCATTCAAATGCAGAGGTATTATAATTCTTAAAGTTTCCGCTGCCTCTGTTTTAATATTATGCATGCTTCTATGTTTATTTTTGCCGTACATTACCTACAAATGGTATCAGAGCATGGTTTGGCAAATATAGAAAGCATGCTTGGCTTAACTAAAGCAAAACAAAAATATTTATTTTAGATATTTTTTGTGAACCTTCACGTTTACGGTTTGAGATAGTCTTCTCTGTAAGCTTCGCGAGTAGAAGTATAGGAACACTGTATTTTGATTGCTTTCATAGTTATCGTGTAAGCCCGGTGTTTTTTAAGGGAATATGTGCTTGTTAAGTGCTTTTATATGTTGTCTAGATAAAAGAACCAAAAGAAGAACCGCAAAAACGCAGGAGAAAAACCACATGAAAAGTTGAAGAAGATGATACTGTTCATCAGCTCAAGGAGCCGAGCTGAGCTGCCAGCATTCTGTGAGAGGAGCTGAGCCGTCTAAGTCATCCACGACTTGGAGCTGTAGCCGGGCCCGAGGCTAACTCGGCTCCATGGCTGTAACACCCCACTACCTATGCCCCATTAGGGTTGGGGATGTCGCCCCGTCCACAGGACAAGGGTCTCTATAATTAGGACACACAAAATAAAATAAAAGAAATACTTCAAAATTTAACTTATTACAACCCACCAATACAGGAACAAATTCAAAAATAAATGTCTACTATTGTCTCTCAAATGCAATACATAGGAAAAATAACAAAGAGTCTTCAAGGCTTGGACAACATTCTAGCTAATGACCTTCACAACAGGATTGACCTGGAAACATGGTATAAAAAGTGGTGAGATAAAAATCTCAGTCAGCCCGTGTGTACTTTGAGTATTTCAGGTAAAACATTTCAAGTATGCAAGTTGTAAAAGTTTCATAAAAGAAAGTGCTGGCAAGCCTCAAATAAATTTCATAAATAAAGAGTGGTGTTTTGCTTTTCAAATATACATGTGCATAATAAATACAACCACCCAAAAGAGGTAGTCATGGCACCACAATTTGTGCACCATAACAATATAATGATCAGAATGCCACACGTTGAGCATACTGACACAAGGTAAGAGCATGGCCTACTAGGTGAGATATTCCTCCATTTCTACACCCAAAATTACCAGTTGTCCACTCCGAAAATATACAATCCACTTGACTGAACTTGCTAGCTCAGATAGGTATGACCTACAGGACTAGCATCCTATTCGGGAAGGACTCACCCCTCAGAGGTGGTCACCTACTGAGAGACTTACCCTAACCCTTCAAAGACTAGTCTTAGTAGTCTACCCTTATTGAGTACTCAACATTGTTTGTCCCACTTGGGAGAAAAATGATCATACAATGATTTCCTTGAAAATAGCAATTAAGGTTTCTAAAATTCTTTCCCAAGTTGGGTTTTAAGAAGAGTTTAGCGTTTGTGTGTAAAAGATTGCTTGTTTAATTTCAAATGGTTTGTTTAACTGAAATAAAAGGAAAATTGTCCTTAATTACCTTTATAGAACAAATACTTGTATACATTGAGTTTGGCTTGACATATTAACTTTGGTCTTCAAATGATTCCATGCAGGAACTTATCTGATCCTTTGATCTTCTTGAATTAAAAAATCTTCCAATGTCAACCTAATCCCGCTTGGGGTAAACACAAGGTATAAGATATCATTCGAACCATATCATGCCTTACATAAATAATTCCTAATTCAACTATTTACAACCATAACTAACCATGACCATAATGTCTTAGGCTTTAATACTAGTTGATAAAGTATTTTATAAAAATAAATCTAGCTTGATAAGTTAAAATAACTAGGGGTTCTAAAATAAATACTAATAAGTAATATTTTTAAATAATAAATTATGAATATTATTGCTAATAAATAAACTAGTATTAAATATTAAATAATACTAAGTCCTAAATAATATTGGTAAATGGTAATATTTAAATAGTATTATTACCATGCACAATAAATTACACTTTAATTTTTAATTATTCATTAATAGATAATAAATAACTAATAAAATTAATAATAAATGAATTATACTTAATTTTTAATTAATAAATAAATAAATAATAAATTTTAATATAAATAATATTTATGGACATAGGTAAAAGTTTTAGTAAACCTAATTAATATGGTCTACAAGGCCATTTGATATTAATTAATTTCAATATTTTATTATTTATTATTTTTTAATAAAAGATTTTATTTATTTAGCTAATAAAAGATTAATATTTTAATTAATACTCTACTTCCCAACCTTCCTAGTGATTTCAAATTTATTGATCAAATCGAATAATAATTCTAATTAAATTAATAAAAATTGTTAATAAAAATAATTTTAGAATTAACAAAGAAAATAGTCTTTTACCATAATTTCCTATTGTTAGAAAAGATTCATGAACATATTCCCAAACATTAAATAACTTGCTAATCCATTCATGAACATATACTTGAATCAACATATACTAACACATGACCAATCTTCTACTAGACATAATCATCATCCAGGGCTTTATTGAAAATTAAGAACATAAAAGCCTAATCACCATTGGTGTCATAACATCCACCATGCATCAAAACATTCATAAATCCCTCTAATCATGATGAGCATACATTGATTCAAAAGAAAAATCCATAGGGCCTAATCATACATTCCATCTCTCATGTCCTAATTCTATCCCCTTCATCCACATACATATAGTCAACCCCCATTTTATTCAATCAACCTATCAACATCTAAGAGACGTGAATCCAGCAATTAAAAAGGAAGATTCAAGAAAAAATACTTGATAGATGACCGCTTGATGAAGGTTCCCTTGATTCATGAAGGTCCACACGAGCTTGAGAGACTTTAGTGGTCCGAAAAATAGCCATGGTTGATCATCACCATTTTGGCCGAGAGAGAGAGAGAGAGAGAGAGAGAGAGAGAGAGAGAGAGAGAGAGAAATGGAATTAGAATGGAATATTAGAAGTTGAGCAGAAAAGAAAGAACAAGGAGGTTATTCTTGTTTTACCTTTTGGTGTTCTTGGAACCTTCAACAAAAAAGTTGGTTTTGATCTGTTCAAAAATTCTGGTTTGCGTGGTTTCGTGCTATAAAGGCCATAAATGAAGACTATAGATTAAATATGGATGATCTGGAGTGTTTGGGAGTGTTTGGAGATGTTTAGGATAGGTTTAGGCTTGAAGATGTGATGTGTGTGTTCTTGAGAGAGTTTGAGAGAAAATGGCTTGAGAATTGCTAGAAATGTTGTTGGCCAAATGGCCTAGTGTAGATAGGAGTTTCAGTTTAGCAAGAAGGAGATAGAAGTTTTCAGTTTTTTTTTTTTAAAATCAAATGGAGGAAAATGAGGAGTTGTTTGAGGTAGAGGATTAGTTAATGGAGGTTTTTCATGAAAGGTCTCTTGCTCTTTAATGGTGTAAGACTGAACATGCTAGGCTTAATGCAAAGAATGGAGGTTTGTTCAGTTCATAAGGCTGGCTGAAAATTGGTCCATAATGGCAGAGAAATTCTGGTTTGATCACTTGCTACAAGAGTGTTTTAATGGACGAAAAAAATCTGGAATTAGTTTGAAATTCAAATAAGTTTTGGATAGAGTAATCTTAGGAGCTTTTTGAGGTGTGATCATGGAGTCCCAACATTCAAGGTAGTGTGGAGGCCAAGGGGTTCAGTCCATGGCTGAACAAGGTCCAATTTTCTGAGGTTTGAATGAAAGTTTTCAGCCTTTGACTTGAGAAAACAAGCTGGAAATTTTCTTGTTTTTAATGCTTCAAGAGCACTTAGAATGGAGATGGTTTTGGTGCAGAATTTTTTGCTTCCTTTGGCCCAATTTGTAGCTGATTCTTGAGGGTGTTTGAAGGTCTTTTAATGGTGGTTTTCCAGCCTTCCTCTTGAAGAAAAACAGAGGAAGTTCCACCTGTTCTTAGGACCTAAAGGTGGCTTCAAATTCCAGCTTCAATGCAGCGAAATTGCTAAAGAAAAATTCTGGTTTTGGACAGGTTGTGCAGTTCTTAAAATCCACTAAATTTCCAGCCTTCAACCTTACATGAAATGACCATTTTTATGGCAGCAATTGGGTAAGAAAGTTTGCTGAAACTTTCGAAAGAAACCTTGCAAAAATTCTGGAAAATTTTCCAAATTTTCCTTTACCAAAACATGAACAAGATGAAGGTAGATTTGAAGGTATAGCTATGGTGATTTCTTTTCCTTGGAAACCCTTCCTAACTCTCCTCCCTATTTTCAGCCATTTCCTATCCCTCAAGAGCTGGTTTTCGAATTCCAATGTTAGGGGTTTATCACAAAATTTTTGGGACAAAAATGGATTAATGAATTAAGGATAGTTTAAATTTCAAAAAGGTTAGAACAAGGCTAGAATTTTAAAGGGGACAAGAATTCCTCTCGAATTCTTTTTAGGACATGATCACATGATCAAGATATTATCTTCATGTCTCCCTTAAGATAAAATTCCTATGTTTAAGGAATGTAAGAAAATCGAAATTTCAAATATGTTTAAGATAATCACAAATAAAACTTAAGTGACGGGATTTCAACTCATGACCTTAGACATTAATTCACAAAGCTCTAACCACTTAACCACACTAACTGTTGTTCTTATTTTCTCACCCAAATATTCTTCTTATCTAAACCTCAAGCCATCATCCTATTTTAACCTCAAGCAAAATTACCTTTTTACCCTTTCTACCCAACAAGCATAAATAAGCCATTTAACCTATTAACCATAATTCTAAGGCACATAAAATCATTCAAAAAGTATATTTTTATGCAAGATGACATGATATGCATCCTACCCCCGTTACTCTAAGGTTGGATTTAGGTGGGGTTTCACAATGGTGCTCGCGAGGAAAATTTCTTCACGAAAGTGCCGGCTTCCGTGCGGCACGCGAGGAAGCTTTCCTCGAGGAAGATCGGCTTCTGCGATAACCCAAATTGAAATTGCAATTTGCAATTTGGACTTGGATTTTAACTGAGCTTTGCGGGCCGGGTCGTGGGCACCCTCTCGGATTACGGTCCATGGGTTTTTCCCATGGGCTATGATCTAGTGTGGCAGGTGCACTAGACTAATGAGATTTTTTTTTTTATTTTGGACCCATACCAGGCGAAGTTATTTTTATTACAATAGCTAATATTCTTTGAATATTTTTCATGAAAAATAATAGTAAAAAAAATATAGGAGTAAACAAGACCATTAATTAATTAATGTGTTTAATTCTATTATTTGGACAGTTATGTTAAAAGAATAGAAAAGCATGAAAATGTTTATAGTTTTCTAGCATGCTTATTTCTTTTTGTACCCTATGTGGCGTTTTCTCAAAAACCAAAGTCTTTGGGAATTTTTTATAATGAAAAATATTTTTCTTAAATTAAATGGTTAATTTTAATTCAAGTAAAAATTAATTCTTTGTTATTTTCTCAAAGGATTTTATTTTTGACATAGAAAATATTTTGGATTTAGATATTTTTGTGAGTTAAAATAGAAAATCATTTTGATTTATTTTTTACAAGAACAATTATTTTTGTCAAATTAAACTTGAGATCAATATCTCTCGAAAGCTTTATTGAAATTTTTTGAAATTATTAAGTTTATTAACTTAAATAAAATTAATCCATAAAAAATTTCTCAAAGGGTATAAACCTTGACATAGAAATTTTTATGAGTTTAGATATTTTATTTTTGAGTTAAAAAAAAACTTAATTGAAATTTTCAAAGGATATTTTTCAAGTAAACCCTTATTTTAAAATACTAAGTGGGAGAGGGGTTCCAACGGCCCCACGGCTTCCATCACAATCGTTATTAGAGATCGTGTTTCCCTTCGCGTCACCTTGGGAGTGAACCCGTTTAGGATGGAGATACCACAAGGATCTAGAACTAATGAATAAATGTAATTAATAACTCTGGGACACGTGCTATGATCGGACAGCCCACGTTGGAAGTTAGAGTGCAAGGAATGTCCATAGAAAATGAGAAGAAACAGTCATCCCATGATAGAGTTATCTTTTAGATCATTACTTAGAAGGGAAATTAATGTGTGGTAATTAATACACTTAGCTTAGGAAATTGTTAATCTTCCCAAGAAGCTATGTCAGTTTTTCTAAGAACTAAATTAATCATATTAAAGATAATAGTGATAGGGTTAACTATTATCGGATTTAATATGAGGATAAAGGCACAAATTATTTTTATTTTTTTCACAAACTAAGATTTCTTTTATTTTCATTTTTTCAGAAATGGTTGGTGGAGGTTCTTTTAGTCTTTTGGGCCGTTATTCTTCGTGAGAATAAGCTAACGGGTCCAAATTATGTGGACTGGAAAAGAAACTTGGATATAATACTCACTACTGAGGAGTATAAGTATGTCCTCTTCGAAATCTGCCCTGTTATCGGGAATGGTTCCACCGCTGAAGAACGAGAGGCTGAGAAAGTATGGAAGAAGGCCGATGAGATGGTTGGTTGCTGCATATTAGCCTTCATGTCTAATGTGCTCCAATCTAAACATGAGCACATGCCCACTGTGTACAACATTAGCTAATCACTAACCATGATGTTCGCTGATAAGAGCCGGCCCTCAAGGTAGGAGGCTCTTAGGACAATCATCAATGTTAAGATGGCTAAGGGAGCATCAGTCAGAGAGTATATGCTTAAGATGATTGCTGTTTTCGATGAAGCAGAAGTCTTAGGAGCTGTTATTAACTTTGAGAGCCAAGTGGACATGGTTTTCGAATCTCTTCTGGGCTATTTTACTCAATTCAAGTTAAATTATAACATTAACAAGTTAAGCATGAGTTTAACCAAGTTAATTAAAAAGCTTCAGGTGGCAGAGAAGGTCATGAAGTCACAGTTCAAGACTATAATTGTTAGGGCTTTTTCTTCTAGAACTAGGCCCAAGTCCAGAAAGTTTAAGAAGAAGAAGGGAACACACCGGCCTAACCCAAGAACTAACCCAACAAGCCCAAGGGCAAGTGCTTCAAGTGCGGGCAGAAGGGACACTGGAAAAAGAAATGTCCAGAGCTTTAGGCCAAGAAAAATCTTACAGGTATTGTTCTCTATCTAGAGTCAGTTTTAATGGTTGGATCAACTTCTACTTGGATTGTTGATTTTGGAGCCATTGATCATATCAGTAACTCATTGTAGGGGTTTAGGAAGATAAGAAGACTCCAGAAGGATGAGCATGGACTACGAATAGGAAATGGAGCATAAGTATAGGCCCTTATAGTGGGAGAGCTGGATCTTATTTTTAATTGTAATAGAGTAGTTATTTTGAAGGATATTTTATATGTTCTGGGCTTTAGATAGAATTTAATTTTAGTTGCAAAGCTAAAAAATCATGGATATTCTATTTCTTTCTATTCTAGTATTAATATCAGTAGAAATGGAGAAATTTTATGCACAGGGCACATGTATGGAAACTTATTCCTTTTAAATCCTACAAATAAATCAAATAAATAACGCTTAATCTGAACTTTTAAGTAAGAAGAGAAAGACTAATGTCAATAACTCATATCTTTGCATCTAAGGTTAGGTCATATTAACTCAACTAAGATTCAGAGGTTAATCCATGATGGGCCTTTCGGCTCATTAAGATTAGAAAGATGGCCGTAGTATGAATCCTACCTTACGGGAAAAATGACCAAAAGGTCGTTCACCTAAAAGGCTGATAAAGCCAAGGAGATATTAGGCCTTATTTATACTGTTGTGTGTGGTCCTTTGTCTACACTAGCTAGATGGGGTTTTGAGTACTTTATCACTCTCATGGATGATTGTATAAGGTTTGGTTATGTCTATCTGATGAGATACAAGTCTAACATTTTTGACAAATTCAAAGAGTTTAAGGCTAAAATGGAGCGTCGGACAGGTAAACTGATCAAAACCTTACGATCGGATTGTGGTGGAGAGTACCTCCTCGATGAATTAAAGGATTATATGGTACATTATAGGATAGTATCCCAACTCTCTGCATTGGACACACCCTAGTATAATGGAGTAGATGAGAGAAGGAACGTGACATTGATGAAAATGGTCCGAAGCATGATGTCTCATACTACTCTTCTAGTCTCTTTTTAGGGATATGCCACGGAAACAGCGACATACATTCTAAACTTGGTGCCTTCCGAGTCAGTACCTAGGATGCCCAAAGAGATGTGGATTGGGCGTAAGCTAAGTCTGAATCATCTCAGGATATAGGGTTGTCCAACTTATATACTGATCAAGGGAGACAAGCTAAAACCATGATCGAAATTATGCTATTTTGTTAGGTATCTAAAAGGGTTAAAAGGAGGTTACTTTTACCATCCCAAGGAGCAGAAAGTACTGGTAAGTACTAATGCTAGATACATAGAGAATGACCAAAGTACTTCCACTAAAGGTTCAAAAAGAATGGAACTTTAAGAGAAGTTATCTTCAGAATCAACTTCTTCAAACCCGATTGTAGAACAAGAGGAGGCACAACCTCAAGAACCTGTACAAACGGAGTCTCGTCATAGTGGGAGTGTATCTAAGGTTCTAGAAAGATGGATTGGAGAGGCTTTTGAGCCGGTCTCTAACCATCAGGAACAAGATTTCACTAGATATGAGGAGGCTATTGTTGATGCCGATGCAAATCTATGGCATAAAGTAATGAAAGCCAAGATTGAGCCTATGTACTTCATTCACGTTTGGAATCTTGTAGTTTCACCTGAAGGGATAAAACCCATTGGGTGTAAGTGGCTATACAAGAGGAAGAGGGGAACGGATGGGAAGGTGAAAACCTTCAAAGCTAGGCTTGTGACGAAAGGGTATACTCAGAAAGAGGGAATCGATTAGGAGGAAACATTTTCCCCGATAACCTTGCTTAAGCCCATTCGTATCCTCCTTGCCATTGCATACTATTTCAACTATGAGATATGGCAAATGGATGTCAACACGGTATGGAGGTTTTATTACTAAAGGAACATATGGTTTACAAGCTTAAGAAGTCCATTTATGGACTTAAGAGCATGGAACATTCATTTTGACGAGACTATAAAGTCTTATGGTTTCATTCAAAACGACGATGAACCATGTGTGTACAAGAAATTGGAAGGCATAAATGTGATTTTTCTTGTCCTATATGTGGATGACATTCCTCATTGGAAATGATGTAGGAATATTGTCATCTATTAATGTTTAGTTATCTAGTCAATTTAGTATGAAAGACTTGGGAGAAGCCAGTTACATTCTCGGGATTAAGCTTCATAGAAATATGAAGTAAAGAATGTTAGGATTATCCCAATGATATACATTGACAAGATACTAGCCAAGTTAAGCATTGATTCATGCAAGGGAGCTCTAATCCCCTGCAGACATGAGTTGTCTTTTTGTTCTAAGGATTATACTAAGTCTCAAGAGAAAAAAGACAGAATGAGTAGGATTCCTTACGCTTTGGCTATAGGATGTCTCATGTACACCATGATGTGCACTAGGCCAAATATCTGCTTTGCCGTAGGCTTAGTTAGCAAATATCAGTCAAACCTTTAGAATGTTCATTGGCAGTTGTAAAGTATATTCTCAAGTAACTTAAAGATACGAAAGATTATATGCTGGTTTACAGGACTGATGACTTGGTTCCTACTAGATACACAGACTCAGACTTCTAAGAATATAAGGATGAGAGAAAATCCACTAGTGGATATGTCTTCACCTTGTCTGGAAGAGATATTATAAGGAGGAGTATCAAGTAATCTTGAATTGCTAACTCAACCATAGAAGCTGAGTATGTAGCAGCTTTGGAGGCATCCAAGGAAGTAGTCTATCTCTGGAAGTTCTTTTTAGAACTCAGAGTTGTGCCACACATAGACAGGCCGATTGTATTGTATTGCAACAACTCTGGAGTAGTCTCGCAATCTAAAGAACCCAAGAACTACAAGAAGAGGAAGCATATCGAGAGGATGTACCACCTAATCCGGGATTTCATCTAAAGATGGGAAATCGTGATAGAACAGATAGCCATAGAGAACAACCTAACAGATCCCTTCACCAAGCCTTTGGCTAAGAAAGTCATCAAGAGACACATAGATGCCATAGGGGTGGGCACCTATAGAGTTTCCTAGTCTTAGAGTGCAAGTGGGAGATTGTTGGAATATATGTCCTCTAGAGCAGGTTTTTTATGTAATTATCAAATTTATGAATAAAAGAATTTACTCTAAAAATTTATTTGTGAATTTACATTTTATTTGTACACGATTTGCATTTGGAAAAGACTTATTGTGTTTAAATAAGTGATCCATATCAATGGTGATCCTTCACAGTAAGGTATGGATCACGGGTTACTTAACACATAAACATTTGTTCTTAACCGATTGGTGAGAATGAGAATCTCATCATGTTTAGATTATTGTGTTATGAATTCTAAATAGGAAATGACTTACTTTAGCCAGTGGATAGTCCACTTTCTTTATAGCATGAGCGTATTTCGAATACATAGAACAGGACTTGTAATAGTGGTTTCTAAAAGTACTTTTCAGAAGAAGCCCAGACTATTACTACTACAGTGTGAACTAATACTCTACCACTTGAGTATGAGCTGGTGGTCTAACGAAGCTGGAAGCAAGTACATTGATATACTGTAGTCGAGGTTCTTTCGTAGAGCTGATATACTTATATATTGGGTATATATGACTAGTTAGTTAAAACAGACTTCTATAAGATAGCTTCTGCGATATATCACCTCTTGTAACTGTTCAAATGATCTAAAGATCCAGAGCCCTGGGGAACATGACCTGGATGTTTGCTTTAGAGTAGCTCTCTTGGAAAGCGAAAACATTCCAAGAGTCGTGGATCATTAGACTAGAGGTTTAATAATGGTAGATGTCTTTTAAAGAGGTGTTAGTACACTCATCCTCTCTAAATGTACGGTGATATATAAAGGGTTATTTTAGTCATTACACTTGTAGGTCGGAGACTTTGCTAATGCAGCATTGCCCTTGGGCTCCATATTTCCTTATCGTGATATTAAAAAAATATATAAAATGCAAAATACAGCTAATTATATAGCAAGGGTATTTTAGTCATTTTAGTAGCTAATGCGATGTGTCTTTTGGTCCCTGGAATAGCCCTTAAGTCCTAACAAATTTAGATTAATGAATTGGTCTTGATAATTATATGTTTTATTTTTATTTAAATAGCCTGATTTATTATTGGACTAGAATAAAAAAAAATAGCCCAAGAGAGAGTATATATTTTATCTAATTTAATTAGTTAATTAATTATTTAGGGCCTAAGACCCAGATTGAATAATTAGAAAATTAACGTAGGTACAAACTAGCTAAAAGGCCTGATATTTTATATTAGTCTATTTGAGCTTGTTAATTATTTATTGGGTTGTTTTGTAAAACCCCGAAAATAAATAATTGAGGTTTATTATTTATGAGTGTTCAAGCCCAAGAGTAAAGAATTTTATTTGGCCCAATGGATGAGACTAAGGGTAAATAAAATAAATAAATAAATAACTACAAGGTATGGATCCTACATTATTTGGTGGGCAATGATAACAAAAAGAAAAAGTTTTTTGTTTTCACTTTCTCGGTCTCTCTCTCGGATTGAATTAAATGAACCAAGGCCATTCTTCAATCTAACTAGTAGCTTTCACCAGTGGTGGTTAAGGCAGTGGCTATATTCTGGAAGCTCAAAAGCTTCACGTGATTGAGAATAAGCAGACAGCTTGCAAGAGTGCAATCGAAGGTGTCTTTGGGAGAACCAGTGGCTTCAAACATTTAGCAAGAAATGGTCCTGACATCTTCTTCGGTGCTAACAAGGTCATTTACATCTTTTTCGATGCTAACAACATAATTCAAACACTGACGTATTATAATTCTTAAAGCTTCCGCTGCCTCTATTTTGATATTATTCATGTTTCTGTGTTTATTTTTGCCGTACATTACCTACAAACAAGTTGATGCTTGTTACTTGAACAAATACATTAGATGACCAAACTATGAGATAATCACATGGTTAACTATTTAGTGTCAAAGGTTGTATCTTATCATTGCAAATATGCAAGTATCCTTAGACTTGAGATCTCTAAAGTACTTTGTTTACTAAGTGTTGTACTTTGATTCCAATCTCTAGAGTTGATGTGTAAACTTTGGGTGTATAAAAATAATCTAATTTAAATTAATTCCTTAGTCAAGTTTTAATTAAAACACGCATTTCAAAATAAACATACGAGCAAATATTCTCATCGCAAGCGTAGCATAGGGAATTAATGAGTATCGATCCCCAAAGGAACAAGTACACACTAATCACTTTTCATTCATTATTTAACCGGCTCAAATAAAATAAGAAAATAAAAATAAGAAAAATAAAAAATATATACAACTCAAGGATGTTAGATTATGCAATTTAGACAATTATCTGAGAAAACATGATAATGTGCCAATTAGCAATTCTCTCAAGTAATTATCATCTTAGCATCATGAATGAATATAAAGTAAAATTCAATTGTTTCTCAAGTCATGAATCTACTTAGATAAATTCCACTTCGTTTGTCAATCCATGGAATCCTATATTTTGATTAATATTAACATATTTATAAATCAAGCTAACATAACCAAACCATGCATTAAGCTTATCATATATTTTGATTCAATTAGCAGATTTGTCAATCAAGGCATCCTAACCAAAATATGCATGAATCTCAATTCCTTAAAAACATAAAATTACCTAATGACCCTTTGTCAAGACGAAATCAACTTAATATTTGATCGCTTAGTCCTAAAATCCAAACATCGTCGTTCAAGTCCGTTAAGATTTAACAAACACAAAATCAATACAATGAAACTTCTAACATCATTTTATCTAAGTCAATTAAAAGAACTCGCATCAATAACCAATAATAACAAGTAACCAAATACCAAAGATGATAAAGACTTGATCAAATAACTAAATTAACACAAAATCATGGATCCCAAAATAATGTTAAATTACAATAAAAACATTGAATACTTCATTGTTTAAGGAAATGAAAATAAAGATGAAAGAAAGCACTTATAGACAAGCCTCTTTCTTCATCCTTGAAGAATCTCTTGAATAATCCTCCTTGATTAGGTGAATTCCTCCTTCAATAAGTGATTGAAAATTTTTGCTCTTGAATCCACCTCCACATGTATGTATTATCTTATGTTTTCTCTTACTTTTATAGGCCTTTTGGATGCTAACTTCATTGCTTCAGAGATCTTAGCCGAGTAGGAATTAGAAAATATTGAAATCTTTGGAAAATTCTCAAATTCGTGCACAAGATTTTCACCTTACAGAGTGGGCCTGGCGTCGGGTCCCTTCGACCCACCTAGCACCATGTGCAATCTGCCCTTCCTCTAGATTTCTGCTCTGTTTTCATTGGCCGGACAAAATGGACCCGTGCCTGGTACACTTGCCAGACCTAGTGCTAGATTTGTTCTATTTTTTTCTAGAAAGTTGGCTCGGTTTCCTCTGCACATATTTGCTTGAATCTAACTTAAATCTGCACAAATTTGCTAAAAATACTTTTTACAAGTAAATTGTCAAATTAGAAGGAATATCCCTAGTTATTATAACAAATGTATCACAAAATAACCTTCAAATAACTAGAAAAATAATGGTGATTTTAGCCCCTATCACAAACCCCCACACTTGAATTTTTGCTTGTCTTTAAGCAAAACACTTTAATAAAGAAAAAGTTATTAAGAAAACACAAGTTCTTTCTTATTCAAAAATATTTTTACAACATACCAAGGATTATAACTTCCCTTCAAACTTTAGATACAACTCTTGTCATTCACACCTTATGAACATAATTCAAACCTTGAAATATTTGACAAGACATGATAGGGATTAAAATTACTATTCTTTTCCTAGTTATTTGAGGTTGTTTTAAGATATGTTTGTTGTAATAACTAAGCATATTCCTTCTTATTTGACATTTTATTGGTAAAAGGTGTTTTTGTCAAATATATGCAGATTTAGGTTAAAATCGAGCAAAAAGTGCACGGAACCAGAATGTATCTAGTGCCAGGCCTAACTAGTGGACCAGGCGCTAGGTCCATTCTGTCTAGCAACAGAGATTAAACAAGATTCAGGGATTTTTGTAGAACAAACCTGGCTCTAGGTTTGACAAGTGTACCTGGCTCTAGGTCTATTTTGCTTGCTTAAGAAAAGACGACAAAAAATAGAGCAAAACAGTGGAATAACAGAGTGCACCTGGCACTAAGTGGGTCGAATTACCCAACGCCAGGTAGGTTCCGGAGGAAAAAATTCTATACCCAAAATTAGGGCTTATCTAAAGATTTTGGTATTTTCCTATTCCTACTTGGCTAAGACTTCCTCAACCATGAAATAGGCATCCAAGAGGCCTATAAAAGCATAAGAAAACACAAGGGTTTGAGATGTACAACCAAGAGAGGTGAATTAAAGAACGAAAATTCTAATTTTCTCATTGAAGGAGGCATTCACCAAAGCCAAGGAGGATTGTTCAAAGGGAGTCTTTAAAGAAGAAGAAAGAGGCTTGTCTATGAGTGCTTTCTTTTCTCATTGTTTTCTTTTTCTTTAACAATGATGAATTCAATGTTTTCATTGTGATTTAGCAATATTTTGGGACTCATAATTTATGCAGCAATTTAACTACATCATCAATTGATTATTATTCTTGGTATTTGATTACTTGTTTTCCTTACGGAGTTAGTTGATTGTGTTTTGTTATTAACTTACTTGAGAAATAGGTTGATAATGACTTCAATTAGTTAGTTTCACATTTGTTACTGCCTCCGTCCCTATTTATTTGCCACAAATGAAAAGTTTTGGTGTCCTTTTTTATCTGTCACATTGAAAAAAATTAGGTGCTATTGATGTTAATTTTACTGCTATACCCTTGTATTAAATAACTTTGAAAAATAAAAGTGTAATATCTTTAAAGAGAGAGTTGAGCAAACAAATCAAGAAAATAGTTGTAGAGAACATTAAATCCAAGGGTACTTTTGAAATGTATAAATAAAGTTGTATAAATTTAAGAGACTAACTAATTTTTCTAAAACTATGTGAAATAGTTAACTGTGACAGATAAATAGGGACGGAGGAAGTATCTCCTAACTTGCTTGAAAAAGGGGTTAATTGTTTAGAACATTGGTAATCAAAGGTTAGTTGATGATTTTTAGAATATGGATTCATTGACTAATTTCATGCTTTAAATTAGCTAGAATATAGGGGTTTATATGATGATTGATTTTAATTCATCCTTTGGATGAGTTAGTCGAGACAGAATATGTTCATTAATTTAACTAGAAGCTAGTGATTCCATGGATTGCAAACAAGTGGGTCTATATTAAATCCTTCATGAGACCAAGATAATAATTGATTGTGATATTGGTTAAGTGATCCATTGTCATGTTTGCTAGGATACTTGTCAAAATTACATATGCTTACATCCTTAGGTTGTATATATTTATTTATTTTTCTTTTTATTTTTTTCTTACTTTATATGGGGTAGTTAAACAATGAAAGAAAAGTGATTAGTGTATACTTATTCCTTTGAAGATCGATACTCGTTAATTCTCTGTACTATGCTTGCGATGAGTACACTTGCTCACGTGTATTTTGGGATTAATATTTTAATTAAAACCTGATTAAGGGATGGATTTAAAACTGATGATTTTATATATCCAAAATTTGCGTATCAAGTTTTTGGCACCATTGGCAGGGAAAAATCTATGTTCCTTTTTTTTAATAATTCTTTTGTTTTTTTTCCTTGTCCCCAAAACCCATCATGTTTTTGGCACCGTTACTGGAGAAAAATCTATATTCCATTTTTTTAATAATTCTTTCATTTTTTTCCTCGTGCAAAAAACCCATCAAGTTTTTTGTGCCATTGCCGGGGAACAATATCATAAAACCTTGGACTTTATTGATTTAACTATGTTAATATGTTTATTTGTAAATAGGTAAGTATGTATATATGTTTTTTTTTAATGGAAATGTAAATTGATTAATATTGATCAAAATATATTTACAAGGTGGTTCACTAGTTAACAGTCAAGAGGACTATTAACTAGCAGTGGTCAATACAATTCTCAAAATTGGTCAAAACATTAGGGTACAAAGTAAATATAATAGTGTATACATGTGTTTTGATCCTTTTAGCGATTTTCGTCGGTTGGCAAATAGCTCCGTCAAACAACGCTTAGTTACGTGCCATCCAGATGCAATAGAATGTGACAGCCGTAGTAGTAGCCTTAGCCTTAGCAATCCACGAAGATCCACGGTTAGCTGGCTTGAACCACCTAAGGCATGAGTTGGTCATATTCATAGCTTGTGGTAATCCTAGCCACACTTTAACTTCCATCCAAATAGGTGTAGAAACCGAGCACTTGAAAAATAAATGGTTATCATTTCCAGTTATGCCTTACAAAGTGGACAAGACAAGTCATCCAGCTGGAACACAAGTGCATCCTTAGTCTTCAGCTGTCCCCTAGCACATAACCAGACCATAAAAGAATGCTTGGGGGTTAGGTCTTACTTCCAAATAGTACTAGCCCAATAAACTTTCAATGTAGTTATCGTAAGGTAGTCATATGCTTGGGTAGTAAATGAAGTGGTACCTATTGCCCAAGTGTGTAGAAGATCAGCAGCGCGGTGCATATCTCGTTCCTGCTCCAAAATCATGCCTCTAATTACTATTAGTCTATGGAACAGTGGGGAATGGTCCCTGTGATTTTCAATTTTCCAAACTGATCTGCCCTTCATGTAGTAGTGGTCCAACAATTTGACCTACATAGATTGTTTCTCCGCTTGTATGTCCCAAATAATTCTAGCCAACAACGCACCATTCCATGTCTGCAGATGTTGCAATCTAACTCCACCCTCGTTCTTGGGTAGGAAAATATCCTTCCAAGCAACCAATGACATTTTTGAGTCCCACGAGAAATCCTGAGCCATCCTATCCAACAAACTAATCACTGCAGACGGTGTTGGAAGAATGGATAACCAAAAACACTCTACCCCTTGTAGGACAGTCTGGATCAGTTGAGGTCGCCCAGTATAAGAAAGCGAACGTGTAGACTATCATCCAATGTAGGAGCCAATTTTATCCAACAAATGTCTGTAGAAAGATGTCCAAATCTTACCAATCATAATTGGTAAATCGAGATAGCGAAATAGGAATTGCCCAAGGGGGATGCCCGTTTCAGCCAGAAAAGCCCCCTGATCAGTCCTCCTTATTCTAGCTAGGTATATGTTAGACTTATCCTTATTGATTTCAAGACTGGAACACTTATTAAATTCTTCAAGGCAGTCAAGAAGAATGTGTACAGAAGGACAGTCACCCCTAGCAAACAGCATAAGGTCATCCGCAAATGTATACGTGTTTCTTGTAGGAATAGGTGTTGGATTTTGTTTTCTTGTACTTTAATGTCTTTATATGTTGTAATTCCTTGTAACTTAATTTGTACCTTGGCTTGTGTACCTTCACTAACTAACTTAATTATGATGTGTGATATTAACCAGCTATTTTGTATAGGTAAGATGGCCAACTGGAGCTTGGGACAGTATCCTAACATATCTCACAGAATGACATCTCAACCATCCGACTCCATTAACTTAGAAGGGGTGTTGGAAAAATTTGCCACCTATGTAACTAAGCATTTTTCTGAGATAAAAGACACACTGGAAAAATTTAAGGGCATGGTTAGAAATATGGAAAGACAAATTTGGTTTTTAATAGATTTAGTGATAAAGTCACCACTAGGGGTAGAAGCACAACATGATTCAGCTACCATTACCCTAAGAAGTGGTAAGGAGCTACCCAATGCCAGCATGGAACTGGTACCCTCTATAGAAGATGGGCCAGAACTAACTCTTATTGTTGAACCTTTCAAAAAATAACCTAAAAAACCAGATTTTCAGCCACCAGTATCCTACCCCACTTGCACACACAAAGTAAGAAAAGATGCACAATTTGACAAATTTTTGGAAATCTTCAAACAACTGCATATAAACATTCCACTTAGTAAAACCTTAGTGCACATGCCCAAATATACAAAATTTCTCAAAAGTATGCTTGTAAACAAAAAAAGGTTGGAGGAATTATCCATTGTGGTATTAAATGAAGAATGTTCAGCTATCTTGCAGGACTAATGGACGATGCCCCGAAAAGAAAGTGATCCAGGAAGTTTTTTATTCCTTATATTGTTGGTACTATTACATTTTGCAATACTTTAGCTAACCTAGATGCTAGTATTAATTTGCTACCTTATAAAACTTTCAAAAAGCTAGGCCTAGGTGAACCCACACCTACAAGGATAAGTATTCAACTTGTTGATTGGTCGATTAAATATCCTAAAGGAATAATTGAAGACATCTTGGTTAAACTGGATAAATTCATATTCCCTATAAATTTTCTAATTCTTGACATGGATGAAGATTCTAAAGTTCCTTTAATCTTAGAACGAGATACCATCCCAGGACTCGCATACGTGTGGAAAACAAGACATAAAGAGAATGAAGGTAATAGATTTACCTTTCTTTGTTGAGCATCTGAAAAATAAAATTTTTCCTTCTTTAAGTTGAGACGCGATCCAGCAATCCTCTTGATCAAACACCACGAGGGTTGAATATGTAACCACTATAACCACAGTGTGTGATTATCTCTAACAGAAATCCACACGGAGGATCACACTCAAGCACCAAGATGTTTACATGCTAGCATAAACTAAAGTGGCGGCTAGGGTTAGATCAAGATCAACGAGGGAGAGAGAGAAGGAAGAGAATTGTATATGCTCTAGGGTTTTGAGTAGTTTTTCATTTTGTTGCACACTAGGAATTTCGTGCATATCATATATAACTCACAAAAATCCTACTGAAAAATACTCCATCTAAGAATTCTAAAACAGTTAGAATTCCCTAATTGTAATAGGAAACATCAAGTTCTCACAACTACAATTTGGACCACAAATTATATCTAATTATAATTTGGCCACAAGAACTTCTCTTTCTCGCTATTAACCCCACTATGTTATCAAATAACATCTTGAGTATAAAATTCTCTATTGTGTGACCTATTAATTTTCCCAGCCAATTGGTAGTGAATATGAATTAATCCAAACGTCTTTGAGATTAATAATCCATAATTAATTAGAATTAATCATATTATTCTAATCAGGATTGGTTTATTAATTCATCAATTAATAAACCCATATTCCCAGATAATGAGGGTATCTAGCAACACATCATAACCATCCAAGAGTCTAGAAAGTTAAGTGGCTTCAATAACAAACTATAGTGCAATTAACTCCTTTCACTATACAATATCTCATTCGGTTTGGAGTACGGAATTAGTGCCAACTCCCTCCAGAATATATTAATTTTGGCCCGAATATAATAATACTTATACCAGGAACCCACTACTTTTGATATGTATCAATTGGAACTATTTTCAATACACAATCGCCTTGGCCAAGGACTTCTCGAGTAGTAATTCCTACAAGTGGCCGTGAGATATTTGCCCCTACTATTAGGAGTCGTGAATTCTTTATTGACCCTCTCAACTACTTTCATATACCTCCTAATGTACCTAATATACATCCCATATGCAGCCTTCGATCTTGCTCCAGAGATTGGAATCAAAGCACATTGCTTAGCAAACAAAGTACCTTAGAGATCTCAAGTCTAAGGATACTTGCACATTTGCTATAATGAGATTATATCACTAGCACTAAATAGTTATCCATATGATTATCTTATAGTTAGGTCATCCAATAAACTTGTTCTATTAACAAGCATTCATGTGTTAACTTTGAGTATCTCAATACTCACAGATATGAGAACCGCTGCCTAATTAAATCAGAAAGTCTAACACATGCTAGTCTTAACGTATTAATGATGCCCTGTCTCATTAATACTATGACTAGGGGCTATTTAAGTACTAATACTCTACAGTGTAATAAGAATCTCATATCATGATTTCCTTAACACAGTGTTGTACTAGAGACTTTATCTAACAGTTACTTTACATAAAAGTAAACACAAGCAACTGTAAGATAAATAACGCCTTTTATTAAAATAAAATGTGTTATATACAATGTACAAGTGATTACCTTTAAGGCATAACACTAACATTAATAAGGTTGTTGTTTTTTATTTCTTAATTAGAACAACCGTTCTCTGATATAATATATACATGAAAAGGTTCCTAGTGGTTTTTGTAGACGATCAGTGAAAAATAAAAATAATAGCCATCTCAATTTCTACTCTAAATATTAAACCCAACAGCTGCCGCACAATAAACCCACCAGTATCGCTTCGTGGCTCCTATTGAGTACAGTTCCTCATGTGATACTTTTAGATAAATTCCTACACTTAGAATTTTTGGTAGTTCATGATTGAACGAGTTTATGGAAAGATACTGTGAGTGTGAAGAAAAAATTTAAAAGTCGTATTTTCAGATAAGGATTTTTTCTTCCTTCTCCTAACTCGTTTAATTACATACGGGTGATTTTGTTGTGTGGATTTTGCTTTATTTTTTCACTACGTGTAAACTAGTTTGCATGACTAAAATCTAGCACAAACCACTTGTTTTAGAAACAAGCTTTAAGATCAAATTAGGAAACTCATCATAAATGCAATTACATTGAGTAGTTGATTTTGAAACAGTTGCAAAATTGCTCTTGCATAAATGGACTAATTTTGTCAAACGCTCCGAATTAACCCCTAACTTTCTCAATCTACTACAATTTGATTAACTTTTTCTTAAAGACATTAATACTTCAATAAATCAATTGTTATACACTGAAAACAAGATTGATAAGCAAATCAAGGCCTCATCAATACCAAGTTAGAGTATATTCTAAAAAATTACAAATATATGCAACTAGAATCATGCAGTTCCCTACCAATCCTAACTAAGCAAAAATTTTGCACTTAACCAAGACCAATAGCCATTACTTAGAAATTTAACCTAAAAATCTGCCACAAAATGTCAATTAATAGTTAACATTCATAGCTATTTGATGCGTGTTTTGTGCATATAGAAAATTCATATCAAATAAGCTCCACATACACACAGGTTTTACTAATTGAAATGCCAATTAAAATCACACAACACATATATAGGCAAGTATATCTATTGTGGAGTATAATATTATTGGCAAGTAATGAAGAACCTTAGAGAACTGTGAAGTCCTTCTTGAAGAAGGATTCCAATGTAGTTTTAATGGTAGAATCTTCCTCTTCAAAGAAGAAAGTTCAAAAGAAGAAGAAGAAGGCTCCCATGAAGCCCAAAATTGGTGTGAATAAGAATGACGCAGCTACTAAGGGCCCATACCATCATTGTGGGAAGATGGGCCACTGGAGGCGCAACTGCAAAGCCTACTTAGAGACCATTAAGGACAAAAAGCAGAAAGAGAAGCTTACAAGAACTTCTACTTCTACTCTGGGTATGTTTATGATTGAGATAAATACTGCCTTTAGAAATGAGATATGGGTATTAGATACTGGATGTGGATCTCATTTGTGTAATAACTTGTAGGGACTAAAGAGTAGTGGAAGGCTAGAGAAAGGCGATGTGGACGTACGTACTGCAAATGGGGCAAAAGCTACTACACTTGCTGTGGGGACATACGAGCTGAACCTACCTTCGGGATTAATTCTAGAACTGCAAAACTATTATTATGTACCAGTTTTAATGAAAAGTATTATCTCAGTTGCGTGTTTAGACTTATGTGGATTTTATTTAATATTTAAGAATAAATGTTGTTCTTTTTCTTTGAATGATTTTCACTATGGTTCAGCAACTTTGGTTAATGGTTTATATGTTCTAGACTTGGATAATCCAGTTATCAATATAAACAATAAGAAACCTAAAATGAATAACTCTAACACCTCTTACTTATGGCATTGTTGTTTGGGCCATGTAAATGAAAATCGTGTTTCTAATTTACATAAGCTTGGTGACTTAGGGTCAATTGATTATGAATCATATGGCACATACAAGTCTTGTTTACTAGGTAAAATGACTAAAATTCCTTTTTCAGGAAAAGGAGAACGGGCTAAGGAGTTATTAGAACTCATACATTCTATGTATGTGGCCCAATGTCATTATAAGCAAGAGGAGGTTATAACTATTTCATAACCTTTATCGATGATTTCTCACGATATGGATATTTGTATTTAATGAAATACAAATCTGAGGCCTTTGAAAGGTTCAAAGACTTCAAGAATAAAATAGAGAAACAACTTGGCAAAAGTATGAAGACTCTAAGATCTGATCAAGGAGGAGAATACTTTAGCCAAGAGTTTCTAAGTTATTTTAAAGATAATGGGATATTATCTCAATAGACTCCACCATATACACCTCAACATAACGGTGTATCTGAGAGAAGGAATCGAACCCTTCTAGACATGGTACAGACTATGATGGCTTCTACAGACCTGCCAAAATTATTTTGGAGGTATGCACTAGAGACTTCTGTTTATATACTAAATAGAGTTCCAACAAAATCGGTAGATACTACCCCATTTGAGATGTTCTTTGGTAAGAAACAAAAGTTATCTCACTTGCGAGTATGGGGTTGTCCTGCCTTTGTCAAAAGGCCATAGTCAAACAAACTTGATAGTAAGTCTGACAAATGTTTGTTTGTAGGATATCTAAAAGAATCTTTTGGATATTACTTTAACCTACCCTTTGAAAATAATTTGTTTGTTTCGAAGCATGCCGTCTTCTTAGAGAAGGAGAACATGCTCAAGGGGGACAGTGGGAGTAAGATTGAACTTAGTGAAGTTCATGAAGATCAAATAAATGAGGATCAACCGTCTAACCCCACATCTATTGAGAGAATAGATGAACATTCTAATACATAAGAACCTCGTAGATCTAGTAGGATACGTGTGGCACCTGAGAGATATGAATTTCTCATCAGTGATCACAATGACGTATTGTTGATAGATGAAGATGAGCTTAGTACCTACAAAGATGTTCTGAACAGTTCAGAATCTGGCAAATGGCTTGAGGCTGTGAAGTTAGATATGGATTCCATGTATAACAACCAAGTATGGACTTTGGTTGATCCACCCAAATGAATTAAATCTATTGGGTGCAAGTGGGTTTTCAAGAAGAAAACGGACATGGATGGTAACTTAGTTACCTATAAAGTATGACTAGTAGCAAAGGGTTATCATCAACAACATGGTATTGACTATGATGAAACCTTCTCGCCAGTAGCCATGTTGAAATCTATCAGGCTACTCCTAGCCATTACTGCTCATCATGATTATGAGATTTGGAAAATGGATGTGAAAACAGTTTTCCTAAACAAAAATCTGACGAGGAAGTGTATATGACACAACCTGAGGGTTTCACATCCAATGATAGCACAAAGGTGTGCAAGTTGCAAAGGTCAATTTATGGACTTAAGCAAGCTTCTAGGAGTTGGAACATCCATTTTAATGAAATAATCAAAGAGTTTGGTTTCATTCAAAACATGGATGAGCCTTGTGTATACCAGAAGGTTAGTGGGAGGGCAATCATTTTCTTACTGCTTTATGTAGATGACATATTGCTAATAGGAAACGATGTACCTATCTTGCAAACGGTTAAAGTTTAGTTGTTCAAACAATTTTCCATGAAAGACCTTGGAGAAGCAACCTATATTCTCGGAATAAGGATCTATAGAGATAGATCCAAAAGGTTTCTAGGTTTTTGACAGTCTACATACATAGATAAAATGCTAAAGAGGTTTAGCATGGATCAATCCAAAAAGGGATTCTTACACATGTCACATGGTGTAAGTCTTTCAAAGTTGATGTCTCCCAAGACACAAATGGAAAGAGATCACATGAGTAAGATTCCATATACCTCGGCAGTTGGATCTATCATGTACGCTATAATATGTACTAGGCCCGATGTATCTTGTGCTCTCAGTTTAACTAGCAGATACCAATTTGACCCTGGTGAGGTTCATTGGGCGACTTTAAAGAACATCCTTAAGTACTTACGAATGACTAAGGATGTGTTCTTAGTATATGGAGAAGGTGATTTGAAAATAAACGGGTATACTAATGCCATTTTTTCAATTTGACAAAGATGATTTCAAATCATAATCCGGCTACGTGTTTACGTTGTGTGGAGGGGCAATAAGTTGGAAAAGTTCCAAACAAGAGACTATTGCCGACTCTACGACAGAAACTGAGTACATAGCTGCTTCTGAAGCACTTAAGGAAATAAAGATAGAGATAGTTCCCACGAATGAGAACATAGTTAACCCGCTTACAAAAGCACTATCCCAAAAGAAACATAATTATCATGTTGAGTCATTCGGTATTAAATACATGAATGATTGGCCCTAGTTTAAGTGGGAGTTTGTTAGTGTTGTACTCTAGAGGCAATCACTTATACATTGTATATAACACATTTTATTTTAATAAAAGGCATTATTTATCTTACAATTTCTTTTGTTTACTTTTCAGTAATATAATTGTTCGATAAAGTCCTTAGTACAATACTGTATTAAGGAAATCATGATTGAGATCATTATATGAGATTCCTACTACACTATATAGTGTTAGTACTTAAATAGTCCCTAGTCATAGTATTAATGAGACAGGACATCATTAATGCATTAAGACTAGCATATGTTAGACTTCCTGATTTGATCAGGCGGTGGTTCTCATATCCATGAGTATTGAGATACTTAAAGTTAACACATGGATGCTTGTTAATGGAACAAGTCCATTGGATGACCTATCTTTGAGATAATCACATGGATAACTATTTAGTGCCAGTGATATAATCTCAATATAGCAAACATGCAACCATTCTTAGACTTGAGATCTCCAAGATACTTTATTTGCTAAGCATTGTACTTTGATTCCAATCTCCAGAGTTCGATTGAGGGCCGCCTATGAGATGGATATTGGGTACATTATGAGGTAAACGAATGTAGTTGAGACGGTCAATAAAGGATTCACCACTCCTAATAATAGGGGCAAATATCTCACAGCCACTTGTAGGAATTACTACTCGAGAAGTCCTTGGCCAAGGCGATTGTGTATTGAAAATAGTTCCAATTGATACACATCTAGAGTAGTAGGTTTCTGGTACAAGTACTATTGTATTCAAGCTAGAATTAATTATGGAGGGAGTTGACACTAATTCTGTACTCCAAACCGAATGAGATATTGTATGGTGAAAGTAGTTAATTGCACTGTAGTTTGTTACTGAAGGGTTCATGTCAAGCCACTTGACTTCCTGGATTCTTAGGTGGTTATGATGTATTGCTAGATGCTGCTCATGATCTGTGAATATGTGTTTATTAATTAATGAATTAATAAACCAATCCTAATTAGAATTAATATGATTAATTCTAATTAATTATGGATTATCAATCTTAAAGACGTTTGGATTATTTCATATTCTCTACCAATTGATCGGGAAACCTAATACGTCATACACAATAGAGGATTATATACTCAAGATATTATTTGATAATGTAGTGGGGTTAATTGCGAGAAATTGAAGTTGTTGTGGACAAATTATAATTAGTTATAATTTATGGTCCAAATTGTAATTGTGAGAACTTGATGTTTCCAATTACAATTAGGGAATTCTAATAGGATTAGAATTCTCAATTTTTGGTAGGTTTTTCAGTTATATAGGTGATATACTCGTAACCCTAGCTGATTATGTAAGACATGAAAATAGCAACCATCTAAAAATTCTCTTCTTCTTCTCTCTCTCTCGATTGTTCTCGTGAAGAATCCTAGCTACCATCTTTTTCTGCTAGCACAGGAAATTTTGGTGCTTGAGTATTCCTCTGTGTGGATTACTGTTAGAGATAATCACACACTGTGATTATAGTGGTTAGACGTTCGACTCTCGTGAAGTTGGATCAAGAGGATTGCTGGATCGCGCCTCGACTTGAAGAAGAAAATTTTGTTATTTGGATAATCAAACAAAGGTAAAAGTTGTTACCTTTATTATCTTCATGTCTTGTTTTTCACACATAGGCGGGTACTGGGATGGTATCTCATTTTATTCTTCCGCTGCGCTGTATATGATACATGAGAGATACCCAACAGCCCCCCCCCACACACACACACACACACACACTTAAACTAGACATTTCCTCAATGGCTAAAGATATAACAATGAAAGCAAAGCCAAGAAAGCCAAAATAAATAAAGAGGAAGAATAGAGAAAATAAAATACTTCCATTGCACATTAGTTCAAAAATTTCCAAACTTTTAAATTTTTAAAGTTCAAAAATTTTCCGAAGTAGTTGCTCAATACCAAGGAAACACCCAGATAATTGATAGAAACTTGGACAAAGAATATTACTAAACCACTCCCCCATACTTAAACTGGACAATGTCCTCATTGGCCAAAAGTTAACACAATAAAGCATCTCCAAAGGGACCAAAAATGATAACGGAGGGATAAAAGTTAAGCTATACTTCCCAAGTGCAATAAAGCTCCAATAGATATAAAAACATGAAATAGATAGAAGAGCTTGTCTAAGAGGACTTTATTCCAACCTACAAAAGAAAACACAAAGAAAAGCACAAAGAAAATAATAATAAAAGAAAGATACAACCAAATAATACAAAATAAACTAAAAATAAAATAAAATAAAATAAAAATCCTCACAAAATAAATAAAGACACGACTCACTCCCCCATACTTAAAGTGGAAAATATTTTCCTTATTTGGGGAGGGAAAAAACACCTAACAACTCCAAACACAAAACAAAGATATAAACTCTTTCCACTCATCATGCTTCCTCATCAAATCTTTGAAAAAGAAATTAATGCTCATTGAAAAAGGTAAGGATGATGAAAGTAGAAATAAGAGAGGTTTTTGAAAAATAGAGGGTTCATGGAGAATATTAGTTGCAATGAATGTAAATTCATGACCCCCATTCTGTAAACCTTTTTTAGACATACAAATCAAGGTTCCAACACAAAGATGTAAATTATGTCTAAAAAGTGTGTAATCATAAGAGTCACCACTTATCCCTTCAAACGATTTGTCATAATTGAAATTTCCCATAAAACTTAGCATTTGAGTTTTCAAAGATGGGATCAAGAAATCCATACTTTTCAATGCATGGTCTACAAAAACTAAATTACCTCCCTTTGGATGGAGTGAAGGGTAGAATTTGTCAACATCTTCCAAGGGTTTCGTATGATGCATTATTGTTCTCCAAGAATTGAGAAGGACCTAAGAAATCATATGACAAAGAGAGATTAGAATTATTAGCACATAGAGTAGAATTGAATACCTCCCTTTCCACATTAGGCAATTATTCATCATATCCTCTCTCATATCCTTAGGGATTCTCTTGTTCAAGTGTATAGGCCTTTTTGGCATCCTTAACCAACTTAGCTACTTGTGTTCTTGTAGAGCTCATTCATTGGAATGCTTCTTCATGCCATCTAATGGACGTGTTTGTGTTGGCAACAAAAGATTAGATTGAAGCTTCAAGTGATGTCTTACTAAAAGAATTAATTCGAGCTTGCAACCTTGTCAACGTATCATCATTATAGCGCATTTGATATCATGCCCATGAATAATTGTTCATTATGATGTTTTGAATTTCGCACTCAAAGAAAAAGAAAAATAAAAATAAAAACAAAGAACAATAATAGAACAATAAAGAAAATAAAAATACACAAATTAGAAATATTTACAAGCTATTTAAATACAAAAGTTAGTGATATTTACAAATACAACAATGGCTAAATCAATGAGACTCAAGTGTTTCCAATATAGTCCCTCCTGGCAACGGTTCCAAAAACTTGATGCGTAAATTTTGGACGTATAAAAATCATCAAATTTAAATCTATCACTTAGTCACGTTTTAATTAAAATATTAATTTCTAAAATGCATACGAGAACGTATACTCATAGCAAGCATAGTATAGCGAATTAACGAGTATCAATCTTTAAAGGAAAAAGTACACACTAGTCACTTTCGATTCATTGTTGACCCAAATAAAGTTAGAAAATAATAAAAATAAAAATAAAAAAATATATACAACTTAAAGATATAGGAATATTTAATTTAGACAAGTGTTCTAGAAAACATGATAATGAACTAACTAACAATTCTCTCAATTAATTATCATCTTGACATCATGAAGGAATATAAAGTAAAATTCAATCATTTCCTAAGTCATGAGTCTACTTAGATAAATTTCTCTTCGTTTCCCAATCTATGGAATTGCTATCTTTTCATTAATATTAACAAACTTCCCAATCAAGCTAACATAACTAAAACATGCATTAAGCTCAATTCCTTATAAGCATGAAATTAACTAATAACCCTTTGCTCGAGGTGAAATTAGCTAATAAACTAATCTTTGATCACTTAGTCCTATAATCTTGACTTCGTCACTCATGTCCATTAAAATTAGACAAATACGAAATCAATGTAATGAAACTCCTAACATCGTCATTCCAAGTCAATTAGAAGAACTAGTATCAATAACCAATAATATCAAGTAGTCAAATACCAAAGATGACAAAGAATAGATCAAATAACTAAGTTAACACAAAATCATGAATCCCAAAATAATATTAAATTATAATAAAAACATTGAATACATAATTGTTAAAAGAAAAGAAAACAAAGATAAAAAGAAAACACTCATAGACAAGCCTCTTTCTTCACCCTTAAAGACTCTTTTGAACAATCCCCCTTGAATGTGTGAATTCCTCCGCCAATGAATGATTGAAAATTTTTGCTTTTGATCCACCTCCATATGTATCTATTTTCTTGTGTTTTCTCTTGCTTTTATAGCTCTTTTGGATGCTAAATTCATTGCTTGAGAGATCTTGGCCAAGTAGGAATTAGAAAATACCAAAATCTTTGAAAAAATTTCAAATTCATGCACAAGATTTTTGCTTTCCAAAGCGGGCCTGGCGATGGGTACATTCGACCCACCTGGTGCTAGGTACAATCTGTTCTTCCTCTGAACTTTTACTCTTTTTTCACTGATTGAGCAGAATGGACCTGGTGCCTGGTCCACTTACCCGACACGGTGCCAGGTCTATTCTTTTTTTCCCTAAAAGTTGGCTTGATTTCCTCTGCTCAACTAGAATGGACCTGGCGCCTGGTCCTGATGCCAAGTGCATTTTGGCATTGTTCACCTTTTGCTCGAATTCAACTCAAATCTGCACAAATTTGCCAACAATACATTTTACAAGCAAAATGTCAAATAAAAAGAAATATGCCTAGTTATTACAATAAAAGTATCTCAAAACAATCGCAAATAACTAGGAAAATAATGGTGATTTTAGCCTCTATCAGTGAAGGAATGATATATAAGGCCTTGAATCATGAATTTTCAAAAATTCGCTACAGTATGCATTGGAATTACTTATGGGCAGCCTAGGGACCTTGAACTTCCATGGGCTGCCAAGTTGCTAGAAACTCTACTCTTATGAAAGGCACCATGCGACCTAGGTAAGTGGAGGATCCATTAGCCGGCTATGTTCTGGAAACAATGGCAAAAGATTGCTAGTAGGTAGTATAGGGAGATTGGAGTTCCCTAGGCCACTAAGTCTCTATAGATATGCTCCCTCATGCATTCTTAGTAGTTGAGTGAAGTTGCACTTCCCTAGGCCGCCATCTTCAACCCTTGGCTTCTCCATTGTTGCTCTATTTTCTTCATTATCATCTTTCTTCACTTTCAATTTGTATTTTTCATTTCCTATAAAAAAATGATGAAAAGGGCTGTGGTGAGTAGTGAATTATGTAAGAATTTATCTCAAATAAAGTACAAAAACACTAGAAAATGTATATATGAAGAGCCCTCATCATATACCCCCACACTTAAATCTCCATCTATCCTCAAGCAAACAATAGAACACCCCAAGCAAAAAAAAATATTTTTCAATAAGTAGGATGAGATTTTTAATCATGAGTTGGCTAAGATGGTGAAGGCATTATCTCAATTTTGATTTGAATCATGTTCAAAACCCAGTTAGCCAAGCTATTTTTTTGTGTGAACTGATGTATTAGGATAGAAATAATCAAAGCCATTGAAATAAAGTTAAACAAATTCATGCTTATTCAAGGTGTCCTATCTTGATTCTTTGAGTTTCAAAAGTAAATAATATAATTCACATAAGGTTGGCTTAATAAGCTACTTCCAAGTTCTATGGCCTGCCAACCACCAAAATCCAAATAGTAAATATAAGATTGGTCCATAGGCTCACTTTATTCCCTCAATTCTTTTTTGATTCATTTTTATTTTATTTTTCTTATAGTATGGTAATGCAAAATCCTAATAAAGATATGTAATAAGGATTTTTCAGCTTTTTCATTACCTTCCCAAAAAAATCTATTTTCTTCCTTTTGAGTTTGACAAGGTAATACAAATGCCTAGTTAAAATATGAATAAGGATTTTTTTAGCTTTTGTATTACCTTACTTTATTCCCTTTTTTTTTTTTTTTTTACCCCAATCCACATTTACTCACCCGCAATAAAGATAAGTCATGCAACCACAGAATAAAGATTAACTTAAAATTCTATGCTTATATTTCATCACAAACACTACCTCAATTCCTAAGAAACCACATGGTGCCACTTTTACTAAAATCCAAACAAGGTTAATTTAAATTCTGATGATCTAACCATTTCACACTGAATGTACAAGTAACACAAAAACAAACTCATCCAACAATTTTTATATCTAATTCTCATGCCAGGGGATACAATGACAATACCATCATAGCCTACTCATATCCAAAAGTAAAAATATATATATATATATATAGCTAAATTTCTACAATTGCACACAACTCATTAAAAATCAAGAAAATTATACAGTCACAGTAAAAACTTGAAGAGAATATTAAATAACCCCTTTTCTTATAGTTAAATTGGATAATGTCCTCATTGGCAAAAAAATATAGTAAAAAATACATCCAAATTAGACTAAATTGAATAAAAAGGAAAGACGGTCAGCAATACTTTCCAAGTGATCACACCTCCTTGAAGATGAATATTTTTGTTAGAAGAAGAAGAGAAAAAAAAAAACTACTAAAAAGAAGTGAAATACAATAAATGTCAAATGTAACAAATAATAATATAACATAATAAAAATAAAAATATATACAAGATTGAGTCCAAAGAAAAGAAAAGAAAAAGAAAATGTAAAGAAAATCCCCAAAAATTAAAATTATGAATGGTTCCCTCCTAATGTAGATGGTCCTGCTTCTTATTGTTGTCCCTGATTTGTAGACACAACATCTAAAATATTTTACAAGTATTATTATTGTTGGGGCTGCATCTGCTGGATGTCATCTAGCGTACTCTTTATGGCTCTCTAGATCATCTAAAGTTGGTCCACCTGATGTTCAATAGGGTAAAAGAATCGTACTACTATTTTAGCTGCTTCTCATGGCCCATTGTCTATTTCTAGTTATGCTTCATATAAGTGCATTGTTGCACGAACTAGTCAACATGTTGTAGATGAGCGGCTCTCAATTCACCTTGTTCAGTTGTTAAGAGTCCCACATCCATCTGCAAGTGGGCAATAGCAGTCCTCATCTCCGCTTGAAAATCCTCTAGACCAGTTTGTCTTGTAGCTCGAGAATTTGAAGCCCTAGGAGGTTCTTGTTCATCATCTTCTTCTTCTTCTTCTAAATCATGTACTTCCCTTGATGTTAGCCATTTTTTTTACATTTTTATCATAAACGTAGCCTATATTCTCTAGTGTTCGATTTGAGACTACATTATTTGTCTACGTGGGCATGGCTATTTCCCCTAAAAAATTGACACCAAAACGAAGAAGCACCTGGGTGACGACTAAGGGAAGCACAAAGGCCTTGGAAGGCTGCCATATACGGTCACTTCATGCATAAATGAAATGAGGAAGGGAACTAAGGGTATTAGATTTGAGGACAACATTTTATGAGTACAGTACACATCAATAACCCTTACTTCATTGATAGTACTCACTTTGGAATAGATATTCCACCCCAACAGATAAACCACTAAGCATAAATAAGGGGACAAAAGATTTATCTACAAAGTAAGTGATTGCATAGTGCGCTCGTATTTCAACCCTATCTCATCCTTTGCATTATCAAACTCCCAGTGGTCGTCTAAAGTGACCTTCTTATAAAAAAAATCTACAACAACCCAATCACCATCTTTAGGAACATTAAGAATCTGTGCCAAAGCTTGTCTCGTGAGATGAATAAAGAATCCATTGACTCTGGTTTCTATATGCGTAAAATGACCTTATATTTTATCGTACATGATTTGCATAGAACTCTTTCACCAAGTGATGATAATAAGGGCCCTCTAGTTAAAGGATGGACCTCTAACCAATGCCATGGAAGAGTTGAAAATTTTTCAATGCTCTGTCTAATTTTCATTCTATTGTTTTCTCAAATACAATTTTGTTTAACACTCTCTTAGCATATAGTTAGCACATGTTTCATCACTGAAGTATCTACAAGGATTGGGATCTTCAGGAGTGCGGCACATGAGAAGGAGGCTTCTTCTTGTTTTCTCTTAGGGGGAAGGTTTTTGGTCCTAGGCATTGTTAAAAAAAGGCTGTGAAATATAGTCTAGTCAAGAAAATGCACTATTTTTAAAAAATATCCAACAACCTCAAAGCACTTTCTCAACTACACAAACTCATGAACAAACCACTTATTCTTAGCAAAAAAACTATTCTAGAAAAATGTCATTTCCACCAAATTAGAAAAAACCAACTCTCCTACTTCACCATTTAAACAATTCCCTACAATTATCAAGAAAATTCCAAACACAGTCTTGATGTAGTACCTTTACTTCTTTCAAGCTCCAAAATTGTGCAGCAATGGAAATATTTGGTAAAGTGGGTGTTGCTGAAAATGGTGAAAATTAAAGTAAAAGAAAAAGTTGCTGAAGAAGGAAGTTGAAGAAGAAGAAGCTAAAGTAGGGAAAGTTTGAAAATTGGTGGGAAAGTGAGTGAGTAAGTAAGTAAAGGAAATGGGTAGGAGAAAAAAAAAGGCAGTGTGGAGAAGGTGAAAAAAATGAGTGAAAGTGAGTGAAGAAAGAGAAGGAAAATGAAGTAAGTGAATAGAATGTGCAAGATATAGCAAAGGAAAATGTGAAGAAATATGTGTGTCTAGTTATTCGGTGCAAGATATAGCAAAGGAAAAACATCACATGTGGGAGAATAAATGGGTACAATAGAAAGTGGTATGGAGAATGGGAGAAGCTGGACAAAATGAAAAATAAAGCTGTGAATGTGTATGTTTGGTGCAAGGAGACAGAACCGAAAGAAAGAAAGAAAGCTACCAAACAACAAGAAAAATACAGTAAGAAGGAAAAAATAAAGTGAAAAAGGAAAAGGAAGTACAATGCTTTGTGTATTGAAATGTAAAAGCTGATCATGGATAAATACAAAGTGATGAAGACAAATAAACAAATTGTGAGTGTGTGCATTCGGTAGAAAAAAGACAAAGGCATTCATGAACTAGAAACCAGACAAAAGAAAGGACACATGCATGACAATAAGAAGAAATAAAAATTGTGAGTGTGTACATTTAGTAAATGAAAAGACAAAAGCATACAAGACAAAGTAAGTGGAAAAATAGGGAAAGCAAGCATGTGAAGAAAAAGAAACAATGATTCAGTCAAAGAGAGATGGGAGGCGATACTAGGCTACCAAGAGAGGTCCTGGGGCAGCCTAGGCTAGTCCACCCATTAAGAATTCCCAAGGCCTTGGTGGCCTAGGAAAATTTCTCTATGCTACCTAGGCCTTTTACATTTTCAAAACTTTTTTTAATATAATAAAAAGACAGATATTTATACATCAATTAAAGCTATAGACTCTTATAAAAATAGCAAAATGAAGAAAAAATTAATGCTAATAAGAGGAATCAAAATATACATCAAATAAAGTACAAAAATAGTGCATTAAAATTTTTCATGCAAATTATTTTCTAGAACTTCAACAAAAAACAAAAATTAAAACAACAAACCCCAAAAGAATCCTAGTAGCAAGAAAGCAAAATAAAGTAAAATAAAAATTGTTCAAGCTTGATAGAAAATAAAGAGTGAAGTCACTGCTTCCCATACTCATTGCGTAGGTTACTTTTTAGGTTGCTCTGGAATGATCTATTTTGCCTTTCTGAAATGAACTTGGAGAGTTATCGAATTTGGTTCTCCAAGTTTTGAATGCGAGGCTTCCTGATTCCTCATGGATGCTTCAACCCCCTAGAATCTTGTATCCGTTGAGGAGACCAACTTGGCAACTAGATCCTCAAGGAAGGGCTTTGTCGGATATGGATGGGGCATGATAGGAGGATGCTTGAGGTCGTGCTATTAGGAAGCCTTGAGGAGGAGGAGGAGGCCTTACTTAATTTAAATTGTTCCATAAAAAGTATGAGTGGTTCTTCCATATGGGATTGTATTTGTTACTATTTTATTGACTTGCATTCGTAACAAAATCCATTTGCCCCACTAGTTGCTCACTAGGTAACCCCATGTTTTGACATTCCTGATTTGGGTGGCTTCCTCCATAAAAATCACACAACATCGCTCGAGCTTGAGCTTAGGAAGGGCATGCATATTCTCCATCCTTTTAGTGAGAACTTCAAATTTCACTTCTACGGCCACCATGCTTCAATATTATGAATTCCTTGTGCATATGCCTTAGCCCTTGGATTACCCCATAAGTAGCCATTCATAGCTATGTTTTCAATAAGATCCCTCAACTCTTCAGCGATCTTGGTAGTTGTAGTACTCCCAGATGCTATATCCAAAAGCCATTTAGTGGTAAAATTAAGCCCATAACGAAAAGTGAGCATTTGAAATTCAAAATCCAACCCATGGTAAAGGCACTTTCTCCAGAGTTACCTCCATCTTTCCTAGCTATGAGGGTCTCTCCTTCCATTTGAATAAAAGAAAAGATGTCGTTTCTTGACTTGGCGGTCCTAGAGGGAGGGAAATACTTCGCGAGAAATTTTCTGTTACTTCGTCCTAAGTAGTGATAGAGCCTAGAGGGAGTGATTCTATTCATGATTTTGCCCTATCTCTCAAGGAGAATGGAAAAGGTCTAAGTCTAATTACATCCTTGAGCACCCCATTAAATCATCACATATCTCAAGAAAGCTAGAAATGTGTGCATTGGGATCCTCCTCTGGTAGTCTGTCAAATTGCACACTTTGTTACATTGTTTGGATAAAAGATGCTTTCAACTCGAAATTGTTTGCTTCCACTCTTAACTTAATATACTTGACTCCGACTCATGATCTGAAGGCCTTGCATAGTCTCTATAGTCCTATTTTCATTTCCATTTTCATTACCACCTTGAGCTTCCTCTCCATGAATTCTAACGTGACCACCAAGATTTGCCATATCCTCTAAGTCTTCAAAGCGAACACCTTCTTGCTCAGTGTGTCTTTGTTTCCTCAACCTTCTAAAATTTCTCTCTAGTCCTGGATCAAAATCTATAATATCATTTTGAATTCTCCTATGCATGTGAAAGATCAATAACTTCAAGATATTCATCCAACCTCACACTTGTAAGCTAACGCTAAACCCAATGAAAAGGCAATAATTTCTCAATCTCCAAATGATAAACAAAAATTTAAGCATAGTTGTAAGAAAAGTCTAAAAAATGTAATTCATTTATTAAGCAAAAACGTAAAATCACATTCTCCTAAAATAACCTCTAAATCTCAAAGCAAAATGCATAGTCCATAAGAGAGTAAAAATTTCTAACTCCATAACAACGAACAAAGATTAAACATAAAACCTAAGGAAATTCCAAAAGATAAATCCATATATCGAAACCATATACTATATATCATATCCATATCCACATATCCTCCTTCAAAATCTCACTTTCAAGCAAAATGTATATCATCTCCATCACACCAATAAATCTCCATTTTCAACACAATGAATATACCAACAAGCTCAAATCCAACAAATTTCCACATAACCATTCTCACTCAACCAAAGAATAAAGTACAAAGAAAAAAATTAATGAATGAAATTACACAAATTTAAAAAGAATATATTTTACAATAACAATAAAATAATCAAAGAATTCTCAAATATAATTTTTGCCCAAAATAAAATAAAATCACAACAAACATACAAACAACTATTCACAAACAAGTTAGTGATATGTGCAAATACATACATAAATGGAAGGTAAAATCAACAAGAATTAAGGTTTTTAGAATATAGCCATAGTTGTTCCCCTGCAAGGATGCTAAAAACTTGATGCGTGAGTAATTGAGGTTATACAAAACCAGATCCAGAAAGAGAAATTGTTTAATCTAGAAATGTCTTCTAATTCTCTTAGGGCAATTTTGTTAAAGTCATTTTTTATTATGAATTCCATTTGTGCATGTGTGCAATACCTATTGTTCCCTCTTCAAATTCAACTAATTCGCCCGCCATTACTTTATCAAGACCATGAATACGAGCAATGCCATATAGAAAATCCATATCAAATGTGCTCCACATACACACAAGTTTTACTAATTAAAATGCCAATTAAAATCACATGACACATGCTTATAGGCAAGTGTACATATCACAGAGTATAGTATCATTGGAAAATATTGAAGAACCTTAAGGAACATAGCTACTACCCCTACTTTCTTCTCTTCTAATTGTTTAGCTAAATAAAAATGTGAAGTATATAAGACTAACTGCACTAGGAGAAAAGTCATGCTCTTACACAAGAGAGAGTCATAAGTTCATCATGAAGTACAAAAGAGTTGAATCCGTGTAACAAAACAAATTCACCTATTCAATATCTGAGTATCCCTTGAATCCATACTTTCTAATTTTAGACACCAAAGTGAGCCAAACATCAATCTCACTCTTGCTAGAGTTATGAGATTTCTATCCCCAAATTTAATTAATCGCCATATCTACATAACCAGCCAAACCTAAGGGTGCATTAATCATATCTCAACATACCAAATCATCTGGAGGACACAAAATCCCTATATCTAGGCAATCTTACAAACCCATCGCTTATTAGCCGTATCTTTCAACCTCCCTCTTGGGTTTATTGAAAATGACAAATGTTAAATTACCTATATGGGCGTTCAGACTTTAACCTTATCTCTCAAAATCATTAAGGAAGAATAGTTAATTGAAACTAATCAAGTCAAACCCAACTCAAGCAAGATAACAAAATAATCACAAATAACCAAATACTATAGAACAAAAAGCATAGATCCAAAGAAAATACATCATTCTTAAGTATAAAAATAGGGTACAACCTTCATTCTAATTAAAAATCAAATCTTAGCATAAGAAGTACTATTAAGATTACAAAAAGAAGAGAAAAATAAATTATAGACAAACCTCTTTCTTCTTCTTCTTGAGATCTTCAAGTAACCCTTTCTTTATCTTCCTTAAATGTCTTGGTCTTTCTCTCTTTCTTGTGTGAAAACTCACAAGACTAATGGTTCTTGAAAGAAAACCCTAAGCCTTTCCAACTCTCCTTTTTCTTTTGTGTGTGAAAGAATGATATATAAGGCATTGAAGTCCTGAATCTTCAGAAATTCATTGTAGAATGCACTAAAATTGCTCGTGGGTGGCCCAGGGAACTTAAACTTCCCTAGGCCGCCAGGTATTTTAGAAATAAGACGACCTTGGTGCCTTCTCTAAGAGCAGAGTGTACAGTAACATGGCAGCCCAGGAAAGTTCACCAAGAGGCGTATGGAAGTGGAGGATTCTTTGGTTGCCTACTTTCTGGAAACAAAGGTAAAAGAAGGCTAATAGGTAGTCTTGGGAGTTTGGAGTTCCTTAGGCCAGCAAGGCTATGTAGAAATGCTCCCCTCGTGCATATAGCACTTCCTTATGCCACCATCATCAACCTTTGGCATTTCTATTTTTGTTCTAGTTTCTTCCATTTCTTCTTTCTTCACTTTCAATTTGTATTTTTCATTTCCTAACAGAAACAAGATGGAAAGTGGTGTGGTGAGTTGTGAATTGTGTAAAAATATATCTCAATTAAAGTACAGAATTACCAAAAAAGGTATATATGATACGCCCTCACCACTATTCAATTATGTAAGTTCAATATGTTGATCAAGAATGAAAATTCAACAAAATTGGTAAGAAAAAAAATCCAAAATTACACAATACTTAAGATATAATCTTCACAAAAATAAAGATAAAAGTTGTAATTGTCTTGAAACAACTCAAAGTACCAAAATTAATACTCAAAACAAGACCTAAAAACAAGCTAGTAATTTTGAACATCAAAACACAAAAACAGAATATAATTAGAAACAAGAAAGAAATAAGAGAAAGCTTGAATGATAAAACTTGGTGAGCTCTCAATCTCAAGTTCTTCTTGCCTTCAGGCTCCTTCCCTTTTCTTAATGCTTCCTTTAGTTCCTTCTTAATGAAATAATTACATTCTAGGGTGAATTGATGGGATTCCCTTTGAATTGGGTCATCAAAAACCTATTTATAAAGTCTCTAAACTGTCCTTGAATAAATTACAGAAGTTCACGCCACTATTGGAACAATTTATAACTTTCTAAACTCTTCAGGAAGGATGCACAACCTATATGCATGGGCGTTCCTCTTGGTCGTGCATGCTTTCTTTCGAAAACAGCTTGATGGTGGCACAGGCAAGATGCATGGCCATGCATCTTGGCCATGCACGGTCACATGCACAACCGTATCATTGTCCGTGCTTTTAGCAGAACATCAATTTCCATCTATTTTGTAAACTTCTGGGTGCAAATAAAAGTCCTCTGTTATGCACAAGCAGATGAACACTGTGTATCTGGGCATGCATATGTATTCATATGGTCGTGCATACTCTGCACACTTCCAAATAGCTCCATTTTACTTCCAACTTTATACCAAATCATTTAGCAACCTTTTTTTAACTCAAAATCAGTCATTTAAGCCCTTATTTCACTTATTTTTCACCAAGACAATCTAAAAACACATAAACACAAAAAAATAAGCAAAAACCATCTAAATTCACACAAAAGATCATGTAATAGCCAAGTAAAAAGGCTATCAAAATATGATAATTTCAGCCTAGAAAATACCCTTACATTTAACATTTTGTACCTTTATAGGTAAAATAATTTTTTTAAAAAGATTTAAGACATGAAATTCCAATTTCCAAAAAGTATGGTGGAGATGCTATCTTTTCTTTTCACAATAAAAAATAAGTTAACATTTATTCAATCAAGAAGACTTAAGACAAACTCATATATTAGATCAAATATACCTAAGGCCATTAAATTAAATTTAAACAAGTTCATAACCATTGGATGCATTCCAGTCCTTTATTTGATCAAAACATCTAAACAATGCAAATCCTATAAGTTAAGAATATGTAACTACTTCAAGTCTTTGTACTTTGTACTTATCTACACTACTACAAATTGGATAGCAAATAAGGATTTCTCAAGAAATTGTTTTGTTTTTTCTAACTCAATTTTTTTCTTGGGATTTATTGCCTCAAGTGTGTGCATTTTATTCCATCTCACTGTATGGGCCCCATTTCATATTTCTCATACTTCTATACTCTCTTCTTTTGTTTCTCTTCTTTTACACATTGTTTTTTGCCAAAGGACATCCATTTTGCATTCTCGAACTTTTTTTCTCCTCACTTTTTTTTTTTTTTTTTTACTTTGTAGATGTCATTTGGGAACCACCTACTCTATTCTATTTACTCAAACCCAAATTTAGAACTAGTATAAATAATTTTCAATAAAAATTAGCACATAAACCAAACATAAACTTCATCACAAACTTATATAAATCTCACAAAGTCAAAAGTTTCATACATCTAGTATGAAGTAAAAAATATTAAACTAAATTCGTAAAACTTAGTTATCTCAACCTAATGTAAAAGTTTAACAAAAATTAACTTAACAAAATAAACAACAAATCTTTTTTCAAAGTCAAAAGAAATGAAATTAGCTCCACCAATTTTTCGCACAAAGTTAAAAAATTTCTAATATTTTAAAATTTTTGAAAAATTTTGCCCAATTTCACACAACAACTTAAAAAAATAAATCCCCACACTTAAACCGAACTAAAATGAATCGTTCAAGTCATAAAGGCTGCACCAAAGAAGGGGGAGAGAGACTCAAGCCACAACTCATAGCTCCTCGGGTGAGACTCATTTTCAAAAGGCATTAAGAAGGATATCAAGCCAAAGAAGCCAACAAGCCAAGAATTAAGAAGGTGGTGAAGCAATAGATGCCCAAAGGAGGACTAAAAGGAGCTCAAAGTGAGCCCCAATTCATATGAAGGGTTAAGGGCACTTATTGCAAAGCAAAAGAGGTCAACAGTATCAAGTTTGAGTGTAAGAAATAGGGGATACACGGCTTGAAGCATAGGCATGTGCCAAGTTGTGCATTTAGTAGAAATTTTAGCTCCTAGTAGTTAGGCGCATAGACAGATACACGACCGTGCATTAAGTCGTGCACTATGCATGGCCAGAAGCATGCACGTGTATATGCCCATGCACAGGCACTGGAAGCTGGGCTTGACATGGGCATGGTCATGCATCTTAAACTCATAGCCATGGAACATCTCTAAAGCTATTTTTCTTATTTTGCTTGAGTTATTTTGGCTTTGTCTCTGGTTGTTACTATATAAGCACATTTTGTAATATTTTTAAAGGCTAAATTAACTTATTTTAAGGCTTCGTTTGATTGAGATTAGTATCTCTAATAGCTTAAGGCTTCACATCTTTATATATGCCATTAATCTCTTGTAATAGATAGCTTGGAATATTTTAAGTATTTTGGAAAGAAACCAAATCCTCTCTAGAAAACAGTTGTTTAAAGGTGATTCCTATTCATTAAAACCAAATCAAAGGGTTTAGTCCCTCAATTGATCAATGTCTCTAAACTTCAAAGAGATAATCTAAATCTTTTTCTCTATTCTTAGATGCTAGATTTGTCTAGTATTCTTGATACATTTAAGTTTGGGTGCCTTCAAATTCTATCGTTGTTGTTCTAATCTCTTAATAGACAAGGGTATTAAGGTGTTTTGAAGTAGCCTAGATTCACCAAATCCCAAGTAGGTTAGTCACATTTGGATCTAATTTCTTGTGTATGAATTTGGTTGGGAGTTGGGCAACCAATTCTTACATATTTGTGCTTAAAATCAAGAGGCTTCCATGATTCACGTCAAAGTGGTATTGAGCTTGACTATGTTGATCTAATTAACCAACTTTCATTGAGCTAAAAGTATAAACTTTCTTCAAGAACTTGTGAAAATTTTCTAAATTTTCGTAACTGATTTTGGGGCTATTTTTGAATGTTTAAGACTCAATATTGTGCCATGAACTTGATGTTAAATTGATTTTACATGTTGGTATGATGATTGAGGAATCATTTGGTATGAAGAATTATTGACTTGAACCTAAAACAAGTAAAAAAAGTCATCAAATATTGCTGTAAGTTGTAAATTCCCGTCACTAGTTTTTTTGCAATTTTTGTAGGTTGAAAACTTCAATTTTTGGTTGGGGATTGTTGTGCAATTGAGTCTACATGATACACTGATGTTTGAGAAATAATTTGGTGTAGAAATTTTTGATTTGGGGCCTAATGCATAGCTGAATTTGCATTACAAGGTTGAGTTACAAGTTGCATACAAGGTGTGTAATACCATACCGAAAACCACCTTTAGATATCGAATGAAACATTCATTGCATGACATATAATATGAGCATATGAAATTTTTGATATATTTATGCGTGTTTCCTTTGAATTCTTATGGCTTTATTGAGTTGTTAGGTTGGTTGAGATAATATTTTAGCTTGTGTGATGATGCGTGTGTTCGTGCATATAGAAAATGCATATCAATTATGTTCCACATCCACACAAATTTTACTAATTAAAATCACACAACACATACAGATAGGCAAGTGCACCTATCGTGTAGTATAATATCGTTGGAAATATCGATGAACCTTAGAAAACATGGCTACCCCTATTTATTTCTCTTCTCACTGTTTAGTCAAATAAAAATGTAAAGTGTATAATACAAACTACAATACGAGAAAAGTCATGTTCTTACAGAAGAAAGAGTCACAAGTTCATCAAAGGATAAGAAAGAGAAAAACATATGTAATGAAACGAATTCCCCTATTCAATATCTAAGAAATGAGCATTCCTTGGATCCGTAATTCCTAATTCCTAATTCTAGGCACCAGAATGAGTCAAATATTAGTCTCACTCTCTCTCAAGTTAAGATATTTCCACACCCAATTTCAATTAATATGTATCTTTACCTTACCAACCAAACCTAAAGGTGCATTAATCATTACTCACCATCCTAAATCATCTGGAGGCCACACAATCTCTATTTCTATGCAATTTCATAAACACTTTGGTTATTTGCCTAATTCCCAACCTCCCTCTCGAGTTAATTGAAAATGGCCAATGTTAAATTAGTTCAATAGGTGTCCAAACCATAACCCCATCTCTCAAAATCATTAAGAAAGAATATTTAATTAAAACAAATCAATCAAAACCCAACTTAACCACATTAACTAAATAGTACAAATAACCAAATACCATAGAACAAAAATCATAAATCTAAAGAAAATACATCATCCTCAGGCACAAAAATAGGGGTACAATCTTTCATTACAATTAAAATTTGAATCTTAACATAAGAATTACAAGTAAGATTATGAGAAAAAAAGAAAAAGAAAAGTAAACTTATAGACAAGCCTCCTTCTTCTTCCTCTTAAGATCTTCAAGTGGTCCATCTTCCTCTTCCATGAATCTCATGGTCTTCCTCTCTTCTTCATGCTCAAACTCACAAGACTTAGAGTACTTGAGAGAAAACCCTAATCGATTCTAATTCTCCTCTCTCATTTGTGCATGAAAGAAAGCTTTTCATAAAGCTTTGCTGCTGTGGATTCAGATATTGCACTATAGGATATTATATTTTCACCTATGGGCGGCCCAGGGAAGTTGCCACCAAGTTTTCCGGAAATAAGTTAGCCACTTCCCTAGGCTGCCAAGGTTCTAGAAAGATTAGCCAAAATGAAGGAAAACTAGGTGGCCTAAAGAAGTTCAACTTCCTTGGGCCACCAACATTAAAGCAAAATACAAATACATATACTGAAGCAAGCTACATAGGGAAGTCAAAGTTCCTTAGGTAACCAAGGTTTTGGAAAGATATGTTCAAATATAACAAACCAGACAGCCTAGGAAGATTAAGCATACCTAGGCCACCACTTTTCTACTGGCAAGCACCTAGCGGCCTAGGGAATAGGCTGACAATTTCCTAGATAAAATGAAAATTCAATGTTCAAGTTCCCTAGGCCACCAATTGTCTAGACAAAATGCAAACAAAAGCACACTAGACGGCCTAAGCTTTTTCAACTTCTATTTTCTTCCTTTTTCTTAAGTTTCTTCCTTTTTCTTTCTTTTAATCTTTAATTGGTACTTTACATTTCCTAGCAAAAATAAGATAAAAAGGGTGTGGTGAGAAATGAATTACATAAGAATTTATCTCAATTGAAGTAGAAAAATGGTATAAAGTGTTTATATAATGAAGTCTCATCACAAACCCTCACACTTAAACCTTTGCTTGTCCTCAAGAAAAATAATAAAATACCACAAGCAAATAGTTTCACAAAAAAATAAGATGAGATTTTTGAACATGAGTTGGCCAAGATGGTAAAGATATTTTATCTTATTTGATTTAAGAGTCAAGTCCAAAACCCAATTAGCCAAGCCAATTGATATGTAAACTAATAAATTAGGAGGGAAATACTCAAAGCCATTGACGATAAGTTAAACAAGTTCATGCTTATTCAACGTGTTCCATCTTGATTCTTTGAGTTTCGAAAGTGAATGTTGTGATTTATATAAGCTAGGCCCAATAATTTAATTCCAAGTTCTATGATCTCATAATCCAAGTAGTAAATGTAAGGTTGGTCCATAAGCTCACTTTATTCTTCCAATTCTTTTTCAATTCCCTTTCTTTTACTTTTTATGTAGTAAGGTAATGTAAAGGCCTAGTAAAGATATGTAATAATGATTTTTTAGCTTTTCCGCTACCTTACACCAACATTTTTTTTTTCTATTTTCTTTCAGGTTTAACAAGGTAACACAAAAGCCTAGTAAAGCTATGAAAAAGGATTTTTCAACTTTTGTATTATCTTGTTTATTCTCTCGTTTTTTTTACCCTAATCCACATTTACTCACTGAGAAAAAAGACAAGTTGTACAATCATAGAATAAAGATTAACGTAAAGTTTCATTCTTATATTTCATCACAATAACTACCTCAATTCCTAAGAAGCAACATGGTGTAACTTTTATTAAATTTCAAAAAATGTTAATTTAAATTCTCAAGATCTAACCATTTCACTCATAATGTTCATGTTTACCCAAAAACAAACTCATCCATCAAGCCTTAAATTTAATTCCCATGCCAAAGGGGATATAATAACAATACCATCAAGGCACAACCATGTCCATAAATCGAAAAAAAAATTAAAAAAAAAAATTTGGCCCAATTTCCCCAATTGCACACAACTTATCCAAAATAAAAAAAAATTACATAATCATAGTAAGAATTTGAAGAGAATATTAAATAACCCCTCCCCTACACTTAAACTAGACAATGTCCTCACTGGCCACAAATATAGCAATAAATACATCCAAATTGGAATGAAATGAATAAAAAGGGAAAGACAGTTTGCAATACTCCCTAAGTGATCACAACTTTGTGAAGAATAGTAATTTTGTTAGAAGAAGAAAAGAAAAACAAAACTACCAAAAAGAAGTGAAATAGAGTAAATTTCAAATGCGAGAAATAATAATATAACATAATAAGAATAAAATAAAAATAAAAATATATACAGGACTAAATCTAAAGAAAAGAGAAAAGCAAATGTAAATAAAGTCCCCAAAAACCAGAAGTCAGAGAGTTAAAAGTCGTTAAAATATTGGAGTATGTAACCAAAAATCAAGGCTTCTCTACATCCTATAGAATGTAGTCCTCTCTCTTCATGTCTTCCAGGTTCCCTCCATTATATAACTTCAACCGTTCCCATTTACTTTGATAACTTTGATAACTCTCTTTCCTAAATGAGATAGCTCAACTGCTCCGAAAGGATACATCTTGGTCATCAAGAATGGTCCAGACCAATTAGATCTTAGCTTCCCAAGAAATAGCCTCAACCTTGAATTGAATTGTAACATCCTACACTAACTAGAGATTTATTTTACTATCTTTGTGATCTTTTGAGAATTTTCTTAAATTTTATAAAACCGCATTCTTTTTATTCAAGAAAAATATTATTTATGAAATTAATGCTTTACGAGATATTGGGATGTATGCCCTCTTAAACTAGGTTTCTAATTTAAAAATCAAATGTTTTAATAAAATAATTTATTCTTAGAAATTGTTTGTGAATTTACAATTTTATATGTGCACAATTACGTTTGGAAAAGACCAATTGTGTTTAAGTAAGTGGTCCATGGAATAGAAGTCTTTCAAAGTAAGGTATGGATCACGGATTACTTAGCACATAAACTTTTGTTCCTAGCCGATTGATGAGAATAGAAATATCATCAAGTCTAGGTTATTATGTTGTGAATTCTAAATGGGGAATGGCTTACCTTTAGCCAGTGAGTAGTCCACTTACTTCATGACATAAGCATATTTCGAATACGTAGAACAGGACCTGTAGTAGTGGTTTCTTAAAAGTACTATATGGTAAAAACCTAAACTATTACTGTTACATCGTGGACTAGTACTCTACGACTTAAGTATAAGTTGGTGGTCTGACGAAACTAGAAACAAATACTTTGATATGCTATTGTTGAGGTTCTATCGTAGGGTCAATATACTTGTATGTTGGGTTTGTGTGACTAGTTAGTTAAGACAAACTTATACAAAATAGTTTCTATACCATATCGCCCCTTGTGGTTCTCTGAATGATCTAAATATCCAGAGCCCTGGGAAACATGACTTAGATGTTTGCTTTAAGGTAGCTCCCTTGGGAAGCGGAAACAATCCAAGAGGTCGTGGATCATTGGATTAAAGGCCAAAGGATGGTAGATGTCATTTAGAGAGGTGTTAGTACACTTTTTCCTCTCTACATGTACGGCGATGTATAAAGGGGTATTTTAGTCATTACACCTGTAGGTCGTAGACTTTGCTAACACAGCACTATCCTTGGGGTCAATATTTCTTTATGGTGATATTAAGAAATATTTAAAATGTAAAATACAGCTATTTATATGATAAGGGTATTTTGGTCATTTTAGTAGCCAATGCGGTGTGTCTTTTGATCCCCAGTATAGACCATGAGTCCTAATTAAATACGAACTAAGGAATTGATCTTAAATTAAATGGAATTATTTTATTTAAGTAGCCTAATTTAATTATTAGGCTAGAATAAAATAAAGGTCTATGGAGAGAGAATTAATTCAATTAGTTTAGTGGGCTAATTAATTATTTAGGGCTTTGGCCCAATTTGAATAATTAGGGATTAACCTAGGACTAAACTGATTTAAGTTCATTTAATTGGACTGGTTTATTTGGGCTAGAAAATTAATTATTTGTTGGGCCATTAAGTTGGTTCTAACTAAAATAATTAATTAAGTCTAACAGGCTAAACTAAAAGTCTAATGGCCCAGTCCAGTTTAACATATTGTTTTTATTTAGGTTAAATATGAGGATTGGGGAAGTGAATAATCGTTGTTTTTGACACAAAAGAGACGGCTTCTTCTCTATAGAAAAGCCAGATGTCTCTCTCTCTCTCTTTCCAAAAAATTCCCCAGCTCGTTAATTGTTTACTAAATGCTAGTTAGGCAAGCCATATAGTGGAAGACCGAGAATTTGGCGTCCAAATACATGCAAAGGCGGAGTAAGAGGCTTGTAGGAATCGCACCAGAGGCTTCTACCAGCACACCTACACCGGTTGCACATGTTTCGATACAACTAACACTTAGAATGAGGAAAAGAGGTAAAAATTTTTAAAATCTCGAGATTAGGGCAGGGTGCAACCGGCACCAGCTAGGGTTGCCAGAGCCGGAGCCCTATTCTTATTTTTTTCAGTTTTTTTATGTTTGCTTTCACTGCGTGCTCCATGTTTTCTCTCTTTCCACGCCTTCAATTAGTATCAGAGCATGAAGGTTTTTGTGAAAATATAGGAAGCATGCATCTAGATGAATAAAACTGGGCACATATATGTGATTAAAATTGTGATCCTTTGCTATTTATGGTATGGATAAATTCTCTATCAAACCTCGCGGGTGAAGGTATAGGAATTTGTAATTTACTGTTTTTCTTAGTAAATTATGTAAGACCAATGTTTAGAGGTATAGGCAGTTGTTAGTTTTGGTTGATTTCATTGTATTTGGATTGGAATCGGAGAGCTATGGATACCAGAAGCTGTGCAGAAAAATTGAAAAATTTCGCAGAGGAAATTCGCAGAAAAAAACTGTAGGATCCGACATCCAGGACGGAACCAGCGCCGGCTTGGAGTGATGGAACCGTTGCCGACTTGACTCTGGAAGGCCAGTCCGCGCGCTGGTCCATAGAAGGTCCTGGTTCTGTGCGGCGGGAGCAGTGGACCACAGTACAAATGGGTGCATGATTCAGTGCAGCGGGTGCAGTGAACCAAGAAAATTATTTTTATTTTTTCTTGTAATTTTTCTTGCTTTTTCTTTTGGTTTTGGGGTCCATACCAGGTGAAGTTAATCTTTTTGCAATAGATAATATTCATGGAATATTTTTGCATGAAAAATATTAGTAAGGGATTTTTGGAATAAACAAGACCATTAATTAATTAATTAATGTGTTTAATTCTATTATTTAGATACTTAGGTTTAAAAAATAGAAGACCATGAAAACGTCTACTATTTTCTAGCATGCTACTTATTTTTAGTACCTCTGTGGACGTTTTCTCAAAGACCAAAGCCTTTGAGAATGTTTTGACAAGAAAAATATTTTTTTACAAATTAAGTAGTTATTTTAACTTGAACAAAAATTAATCATTAGATATTTTCTCAAAGGATTTAATCCTTGACATAGAAAATATATTGGATTTAGATATTTTTGTAAGTTAAAATAGAAGGCCATTTTGTTTTAATTTTGGCATAAGAAAAATGTTTTGTCAAATAAACTTGATACCAAAGTCTCTAGAAAGTTTTAATTGGAAACTTTTTAAAATCATTAAGTTTTTAACTTAAATAAAATTAGTCCATGGGAAAAGCTCTCAAAGGATATAAACCTTGACATAGAGATTTTTATAGACTTAGACATTTTATTTTTGAGTTAAGGGAAAACTTAATGGAAATTTTCAAAAAGAAATTTTTCAGAAAACCCTTGTTTTAAAAGACTAAGTGGGAGACGAGTTCCAACAGCCCCATGGCTTCCATCACAATCCTCATTAGAGATCGTGAGTCCCCTCGCATCACCCTAGGAGTGAACCTGTATAGGATGGGGATACCACAAGGATCTAGATCTAATGAAGGGATGTAATTAATAACCTGGGGCACGTACTATGATCGGCCAGCCTCTCATTGGAGGTCATAGTGTGAGGTATGTCTATAGGAAATAAGAGGAAATGGCCATCCCCTCGACGGAGTTATCTTCTAGATCATTACCTAGAAGAGAAATTAATTTGTGGTGGTTGACATACTTAGCTTGTGAAACTGTTAATCTTCCCAAGAAGTTATGTCAGTTTTCCTAAGAGACAAATTGATTATTATCAATTTTGATAATAAGGATAAAGTGCACATATTTGTTTTGTTTTCACAAACTGAAATTTTCTTTTATTTTTCGATTTTTCAGAAATGGTGGGAGGTTTTTTTAGTCCATTGGCTGTTATTCTCCGGAAGAATAAGCTAACGGGACTAAACTATGTGGACTGAAAAAGGAACCTAGATATAATACTCACAGCCGAGGAATATAAATATGTCATGTACGAAACCTGCCCTGTAATCGGGGAGGGTTCCACCGCCGAGGAGCGTGAGGCTGAAAAGGCATAGAAGAAGGCAGACGAGATGGCTCGTTGCTGCATGTTGGCCTCCATGTTTAATGTGCTCCAATCCAAACATGAGCACATGACCACTGCGTATGACATTACCTAATCATTAGCCACGATGTTCGCGAATAAGAGCCGGCCCGCAAGGCAAGAGGCTCTTCGAACCACCATTAACACTAAAATGGCTGAAGGAGCATCAGTCAGAGAGCATATACTCAAGATGATTGCTACTTTTGAGGAGGCAGAAATCTTAGGGGCTGTCATTGACCCTGAGAGCCAAGTGGACATGGTTCTCGAATCTCTATTGGGTTCCTTCACTCAATTCAAGTTGAACTATAACATGAACAAGTTGAACATGGGTTTGACTGAGTTGATGAAGGAGCTCCAGATGACAGAGAAGGTCTTGAAGCCACAGTAAAAGGCTATGATTTCTAAGGATTCATCTTCTAGAATTGGGCCTAAGCCCAGAAAGTTCAAGAATAAGAAAGAGAACACAGCGGGCCAGCCCAAGACCCAGCCCAAAAACAGACCCTAGGGCAACTGCTTCAAGTGTTGACTGAAGGGACACTGGAAAAAGGAGTGTCCGGATCTTTAAGCCAAGAAAAACCCAACAGGTAATGTTCTCTATCTAGAGTCTATATCAATGGTTGGATCAACTTCCACTTGGATTGGTGATTTAGGAGCCACTGATCATATCTATAACTTCTTGTAGGAGTTTAGAAAGATTAGAAGACTCCAGAAGGGCGAAGATGGATTACGTGTGGGAAATAGAGCACAAGTTTAGGCTCTTGCAGTGGGAGAGCTGGATCTTATTTTTTATTGTAATAGAATAGTGGTTTTGAAAGATATTTTATATGTACCTGGATTTAGACAAAATTTGATTTCAGTTGTAAAACTAATAAATCAAGGGTATTCTGTATCTCTTCATTCTGGTATTTTTATCAGTAAAGATGGAGAAATTCTATATACTTGGCACATGTATTGAAATTTATTTTTCTTAAACCTGATTAACAATTAATTAAATAACGCTCAATCTGAACCTTTAACAAGGAAGAGAAAGACCAATGTCAATGATTCTTTTCTTTGGCATGTAAGGTTGAGTTATATCAACTCAACTACCATTCAGAGGTTGATCCATGATAGGCCCTTAGGCTCATTGAGATTGGAAAATTAGCCTCAGTGTGAGTCCTGCCTAATGGGAAAGATGACCAAGAGGTCATTTGCCCCTAAGACGGATGAGCCAATGAGGTATTAAGTCTTGTTCACACTGATGTGTGTGGTCCATTGTCTACACCAACTAGAGGAGGTTTTGAGTACTTCATCACTTTCACAGATGATTATACAAGGTTTGGTTATGTTTACCTGGTGAGATGCAAGTCTGACTCTTTTGACAAGTTCAAAGAGTTTAAGGCTAAAGCGGAGCGTCGGACAGGTAAATTGATCCAGACCTTATAATCGGATCGTGGTAGAGAGTACCTCCTTAGTGAATTCAAGGACTACATAGTAGTACATCATGGAATAGTATCCCAACTCTCTGTGCCGGGGACGCCCCAGCAAAACGGAGTAGCTGAGAAAAGGAACAGGACATTGAGGAAAATAGTCCGAAGCATGATATCTCATACTACTCTTCTAGTGTCCTTTTGGGGATATGTCCTAAAAACAGCGGCATATATTCTGAACTTGGTGTCTTCCAAGTTAGTACCTAGGACTCCCTATGAGATGTGGACTGGGCGTAAGACAAGTCTGAATCATCTCAGGATATGGGGTTGTCCAGCTTATGTACTGGTTAAGGGAGACAAGTTGGAACCAATGTCAGAATTATACTATTTTGTTGGGTATCCAAAAGGGACAAAGGGCGGTTACTTTTATCATCCTAAGGAGCAAAAGGTACTAGTAAGTACCAATGCTAGATACTTAGAGGATGATCAAAGTACTTCCATGAAAGGTTCAACTAGGATAGAACTTGAGGAGAAGTTATCTTCGGAAGCAACTTCTTCTAACCCGATTGTGGAACAAGAAGAGGCGCAGCCTTAAGAGCCTGTACATATGGAGCCTCGTCGTAGTGGGAGAGTGTTAAAGGTTCCGGAGAGATGGACAAGAGAACCTTTCGAGCTAGTCTCCGACTATCAGGAATAAGACCTCACTAGATACGAACAGGCTATTGCTGATGCCGATGCAAATATGTGGCATGAAGCAATGAAAATCGAGGTTGAGTCTATGTATCTCAATCAGGTTTGGGATCTTGTAGCTTCATTTGAAGGGATAAAACCCATAAGGTGTAAGTGGGTATGCAAGAGAAAGAGAGGAATAGATGGGATGGTGGAAACCTTCAAATCTAAGCTTGTGGCGAAAGGGTATACTCAGGAAGAAGGAATCGATTATGAGGAAACTTTTTCCCCGGTAGCCATGCTTAAGTCCATCTGTATCCTCTTCACCATCGCATGTCATTATGACTACGAGATATGACAAATGGATGTCAATACGGCATTTTTAAATGGTCATCTTAGTAAAGACATCTATATGTCCCAACCGGAAGGTTTTATTGTTGAGGGCCAAAAGCATATGGTTTGCAAGCTTAAGAAGTCCATTTATGGACTTAAGCAAGCATTAAGGGTATGGAACATTTGTTTTGATGAGACTGTAAAGTCTTATAGTTTTGTTCAAAATGAGGATGAACCATGCGTGTACAAGAAACTTGAAGGTATTAATGTGGTTTTTCTTGTCTTGTATGTGGATGATATTCTACTCATTGGAAATGATGTAGGGTCATTATCATCTATAAAGGTTTGGCTGTCTAGTCAATTCAGTATGAAGGACTTAGGAGAAGCCAGCTACATTCTCAGGATTAGACTTCTTAGAAATAGGAAGCAGAGAATGTTATGATTATCCCAAGCGGCATACATTGACAAGATGCTGGCCAGGTACAACATGGACTCATGCAAGGGAGCTCTAATTCCTTGCAGACATGGGTTGTCACTTTCTTCAAGGGACTGTCCTAAGTCTCAAGAAGAAAAGGACAGAATGAGTAGGATTCCCTACGCTTCGGATGTGGGAAGTCTCATGTACACCATGCTGTGTACTAGGACAGATATCTGTTTTGTCGTAGGCTTGGTTAGCAGATATCAATCAAACCCTGGGGAGGTTCATTGGCAAACTGTAAAGCATATATTTAAGTACCTCAAGGGAACGAGAGATTATATATATGCTGGTTTACAGGGCTGATGACTTGCTTTCTACAGATACACAGACTCAGACTTCCAGGCAGATAAGGAAGAGAGAAAATCCACTAGTGGATATGTCTTCACCTTATCAGGAGAAGCTATTTCATGGAGGAGTATCAAGCAATCTTGCATTGCTGACTCAACCATGGAAGCTGAGTATGTGGCAGCTTCGGAAGCATCCAAGAAAGCAGTCTAGCTCCGAAAGTTCCTTTCAGAACTTGGAATTGTGCCACACATGAACATGCCGATTGTGATGTATTGCGACAACACTGGAGCAGTATCACAATCAAAAGAACCCAGGAACCACAAGAAGGAGAAGTATATCGAGAGGAAGTACCACCTGATCCGGGATTTCATCCAGAGGCGGGAAGTCGTAGTGGAACAGATTGCCTCCGAGAACAATCTAACTGATCCATTCACCAAGCCTTTGGCTAAAAGAGTCTTCAAGAGACACTTAGACGCCATTGGGGTAGGCACTTTTGGACTTATTTAGTCTTAGAATGCATGTGGGAGATTGTTGGAATGTATGCCCTCTTAGACTAGGTTTTTTATATAAAAATTGAATGTTTTAATAAAAGAATTTATTCTTAGAAATTGTTTGTGAATTTACAATTTTATGCGTGCACAATTACGTTTGGAAAAGACCCATTATGTTTAAGTAAGTAGCCCATGTGAATAGAGGTCTTTCACAGTAAGGTATGGATCACATGTTATTTAGCATATAAACTTTTGTTCTTAACCGATTGATGAGATTGGGAATCTCATCATGTCTAGGTTATTATGTTGTGAATTCTAAATGGGGAATGGCTTACCTTTAACCAGTTAGTAGTCCACTCACTTCATGACATAAGCGTATTTCGAATACATAGAACATGACCTGTAGTAGTGGTTTCTTAAAAGTACTATATGGTAGAAACCTAGACTACTACCGCTACAGCGTGGACTAGTACTCTACGACTTGAGTATGAGTTGGTGGTCTGACGAAGCTAGAAGCATATACTTTGATATGCTATAGTTGAGGTTCTATCGTAGGGCTAATATATTTGTATGTTGGGTATGTGTGACTAGTTAGTTAAGACAGACTTGTACAAGATAGTTTCTATACCATATTGCCCCTTGTGGTTCTCTGAATGATCTAAATATCCAAGGCCCTGGGAAACATGACTTGAATGTTTGCCTTAGGGTAGCTCCCTTGGAAAGTAGAAACAATCCAGGAGGTTGTGGATCATTGGACTAGAGGCCTAAGAATGGTAGATGTCATTTAGAGTGATATTAGTACACTTCTTCCTCTCTACATGTACGGCGATCTATAGAAGGGTATTTTAGTCGTTACACCTGTAGGTTGGAGACTTTGCTAATGCAGAATTGTCCTTGGGGTAAATATTTCCTTATGGTGATATTAGGAAATATTTAAAATGTAAAATCTAGCTATTTATATGGCAAGGGTATTTTGGTCATTTTAGTAGCCAAGGCAGTATGTCTTTTGGTCCCCAGTATAGATCGTGAGTCCTAATTAAATATGGGCTAAGGAATTGATCTTAAATTAAATGGAATTATTTTATTTAAGTAGCCTAATTTAATTATTAGGCTAGAATAAAATAAATGTCTATAGAGAGAGAATTAATTAAATTAGTTTAGTGGGCTAATTAATTATTCAGGGCTTTGGCCCAATTTGAATAATTAGGGATTAACCTTGGACTAAATTGATTTAGGTTCATTTAATTGGATTGGTTTATTTGGGCTGCAAAATTAATTATTTGTTGGGCTATTAAATTGGTTCTAACTAAAATAATTAATTAAGTCAAATAGGCTAAACTAAGAGTCTAATAGCCCAGTCCAGTTTAACCTAGGGTTTTTATTTAGGTTAAACAGGAGGATTGGGGAAGTGAATAATCGTTGTTTTTGACACAAAAGAAATGGCTTCTTCTCTGTGGAAATGCCAGACCTCTCTCTCTCTCTCTCTCTCTCTCTCTCCATAAAATTTCTTAGCTCATTAGTTGTTCACCAAACGGTAGTTAAGCAGATCGTATATTGGAAGACCGAGAGTTTGGCGTCCATATACATGCAAAGGCGGAGTAGGAGGCTTGCAAGAATTGCACCAGAGGCTTCTACCAGCACACTTACACTGGTTGCACACGTTCTGGTACAACCAACACTTAGAACGAGAAAAAGAGGTAAAATTTTTTAAAATCTCGGGATTGGAACAAGGCGCAACCGGCGCCGGCTAGGGTTGCCAGAGCCGGAGCCAATGCCGACCCTAAACTCCCTATTCTTGTTTTTTCCAGTTTTTTTATGTTTGCTTCCGCTGCATGCTCCGTGTTTTCCCGCTTTCCACGCCTTCACCAGAAACATTTTATTTTATTTGATAAAGAGATATTATATTTTCTATATGTTATATTTTATAAGATATATATATATATATATATTATATTTAATAGGGATATTTTATTACTAATCTTATCAACACTTTTTATTACTATCATTATAATATTATTATTATTATTATCATTCATAACGTTACTAATGCTATTATTATGCATTCTATTTATAATATATTACTATTACTATTATTAGGAATATTGTAATATCCCATATTTTAATCATCGATTGGCCACAACTTGTGATAGGATGAAAATTTATATCGATGGTCAGAACAAAAGATGATTGGTATAATAAGAAGAATATTTTGGTATAATAATATCTTGTCGGAATCTGGATGTAATTATTGGATTTATTCTATCAGCACCCTAAATCTTTGGAATGCTACTATTATTTAAAAAATAAGAATTTGAGGGTACACTGAGAAGATAAACTAATCAATGCAGTGAAATGTATGTTTTGTTGTGAATTATGCTATCCAGGTTATCGGGGGCATTTTCGTCATTTTAAGCGCTCCCGCGACTTTGACTGCAAATTTGACCAAACTGAGAAGGAATTGAAGAATTTAAGTATTACCAATGGATTCAGTGGAATTTTTGGAGTTGAATAGTGAAGTAAAATATTTTTCCATTCCGGACCCGATTTTGGCCATTTTTGAGAAAAATTTAAAATGTAGGTAAAACTTGGGCATGTGGCGCTATGTGATTAGTGGATAGGGACATGTGTCACATTATTAGAGGTTGTATGAGATTTCATACAAGATAAAGCTGTTCTAAACCTTCTAGAAAATGGTTGATACTATTCAACGGATGGCTGAGACTATTACTAGAGCCAATGAGAATGCTGGAATAAATAAGAATATGAGTAAAAGAAATCGAAGTGAATTTCGAGGTATGAGTCAAAAAAGATCTTGAGGACCTCGATGGCAGAAGAAATGAAAGATGCAAATGAGGGGAGGCCCAATTGAAGGACAACCCTCTTTTAGATGCTTAAATTGTAGGAAGAACAAGCATAAGAGTTTCAATTGCCCTTACCTCCGAAGGATAGGAGGATGGAGTCAACTAGGAAGAAATAATTAAGGGTAAAGGTCAAGACTAGAAAGAGAGAACCTAGATAACCTTTTACCCCTAAAGTCGGATCTGCTAAACTAAGTAAATGCTCGAGTGGTTGTTTTGAAGAAGGTGGATGATCATGTCACAGTAGTGAAAGGTACGCTCCTTAGATGTAAATTATTATGCTAAAGTATTGGTAGATCCCGGTTCTAAGCATTCCTTTGTTGCCAATGTATTTCTTGACGCTATTGGGATAAAAAATGGGAAGAAACTTCATAAGAAATGGTTGTCAGTACCCTATTAGGAAAGTAAATGAATAGTGAGAAAGTATATAAGGAATGTAAGATCTTGGTAGGAAATGAAATTTTGGAGGAGGTTTGATATGTCTGCCTATAGAGGACTAGGATGCTATCTTGGGCATGGACTGGCTATCCCAGCATCATAATCAAGTTGACTATAGACATAAAGTAGTAGAATTCCGTTAGCCTAGGAAACGTATATTGGAAATTGTAGATGAGGCTAGGAGGAAAAGTAAAACTTGCATATCTAGACTCAAGGCCTGGAAGATAATTAAAAAAGGGTGTATTGAGTACTTGGCCTATGTAATTAATAAGCCAGAAAGGGGTTAAGAAACCCGAAGAAGTTCCTATTATGAATGAGTATTTGGATGTTTTTCTAGTGCAATTGAAGGAATTACCACTGAAAAGAGAAGTAGAATTTTCTATTGAGTTAGTGACATTAGCAGAAACAATTTCAAGAACTCCTTATCGAATGGCACCTACAGAATTGCAGGAGCTTAAGAAATAAGTACAGGAATTAATGGAGCAAGATTTCATTCGCCCTAGTACTTCACCTTGGGGAGTACCTATGTTGTTTGTTAGAAAGAAAGATGAGTCACCACGGATGTATATAGATTTGTGAGGTTAAATGCAGTAGTGGTAAAGAATAAATATCCATTACCCATGATTGATGAATTGTTTGATCGGTTACAAAGAGCAGGATGATTTTCAGAGTTAGACTTAAGGCAAGAATATTACTAAATTTGGATTTGTGAAGAAAATATACTGAAAACTACAATTAACATGATATAGACCTTTTGATCTTTTAGTGAGACCCCTTTGGTGTCACTAATGCTTATTGTTTCATAGATCTAATGCACCGGACATTTTGGCCCAGTTTTGTGGTTATATTCATAGATGATATTTTGGTGTAATCAAAAGATCACCAAGAACATGAACAATAATCTTTGAAAAGTATTAGGAAAGTTAAGGGAGGCTAAACTATATGCAAAATTCAGTAAGTGTGAATCTTGGCTACAACAAGTAGCATTCTTAGGACATGTGATATCCAAAGTCGCAAGTACAATAGATCCTGCAAAAGTCAAAGTAGTGATGAATTGGAAACGCCCTGATATTCCAACTAAATATGATGTTTTCTGGGATTTGCAGGATATTATCGGAGATTTATTGAGAAATTTTCTAAGATAGCTTTATTTTGAGTCGACTCACCTAAAAGAATGTTCCTTATGTTTGGACTGGGAAATGTGAGGGAAAATTCTAGGAGTTGAGAAAATGATTAAGGTTTGTACCTGTCTTAACATTGCCAATTATGGACAAACCTTATGAGGAGTACATAGATGTGTCAAATGAAGGATTGGGAAGAGTATTGATGTATGAGAGAAAGGTGATAGCTTATATCTCTAGAAAATGGAATCCTCATGAGAAGAATTATATTACTCATGATTTGAAGTTAGTTGCTATTGTGTTTGCCCTTAAGGAGTAAAGACATTATTTGTGTGGGGCTAAGTTAGAAATCTTCATCGACCACAAAAGTTTGAAGTATGTTTTTATTCAAAAGGATTTGAACATAAGGTAAAGTTAATGGATGGAATTTTTGGAAGGATTTCAATATCCAATTAAATATCATCCTAGAAAAGTAAACATAGTAGTAAATGCCCTTAGTAGGAATGCAAATTTATCAGCTCTTCGGACATTGTAAATTCTAGAAATAGAAGTATTTGCAATAGACGGAGAAATAAGGATAAGTAACGCTTCCATTCAACCTGCCTTCCTACAACAGTTGAAGAGAGAGCAAAATAAAGATGAAGAGTGCAAAAGTTAGTGCAAAAGGAGGCGAATACATAAGGAGATGAGTTTCGAAAGGATAATGATAGGATTAATTGCTTCTAGGGTCAGTATTGTATTTTGAAACAATTTGCGATGAGATAAGATGTTTTAACGGAGGCATCTTGGAGTAAGTATACCGTCCATCCAAGAGCCGTAAAGATGTATTAGAACCTAAAACGGTATTATTGGTGGATTAGTATGAAGAAGGACAATTCAGACCTTGTAACTCGATGCTTAATTTGTCAGTAAAGGAAAGCCAATCAACAACGGCCTACACATGGATAGATAGACAAAATGAGTGAATGAAATTTTGGAAGACACGTTCTGGGCTTGCGTTTTAAATTTTGGAGTAGATTGATAATTTAGCGTATGCAGAATTCATATACAATAATAGTTATCAATCAACAATTGGAATGTTCCCATTTGAAGCTCTGCATGGAAGGAAATGAAGTCCAAAACGAAGAATGGGTGAACAGGATGCTTTGGGTCTTGAAAAAGTTCGACATGTTGTGGAGACAATTAACATTAAGTTGGAGGCCGTTCAGAGTAGACAAAAAAGTCATACGCATCAACGTAACAGAGATTGGGAATTTGTAGAATGAGATCATGTATTCTTGAAGTTGACTCCACAGCAACAATTGGGATTCAAAAGACAAGAACAGAAATTAGCATTTAGGTACGTTGGACCATTCCCTATTGTTGAGAAGATTGGGAAGGTGGCCTATCGATTAGAGTTACTAGTAGAGTTTCAAAGTATTCCTAATGTGTTCCATGTTGCCCAACTTCAGAAATATACAACTGATCCCGTACACATTTTGAATGAAGAGCTTGCTGAGATAACTCTAAGCTTAAAGTATGAGGAAAAGCCTATTAAGGTCTTAAAGTATGCTGAAAAGGGGGTGTCGAATGAAGAAATTTTCACTTATAAAAATGTTGTGGAATCATAATCCAGTGCGAGATGCAACTTAGGAAACAGAAGCGAAGATATTGAAGAAGTATTCGTAATTATTCCAGGTTTAACTTAATTTCGAGGACAAAAATTTTCGTCAGGAGGGGAGATTGTAATATACCATATTTTAATCATTGATTGGCCACTACTTGTAATAGGATGAGAATTTATATCAATGGCCAGAACAAAAAATGATCGGTGAGACGAATATTTTAGAATAATAATATCTTGTTGGAACCTAGATGTAATTATTAGATTTGTTCTACCCGTACTCTAAATTTTTGAAAAGCTACTATTAATAACAAAATAAAAAATTTGAGGGTACACTAAGAAGAGAAACTGATCAGTGCAACGACACGTACATTTTGGTGTGAATTATGCTATCCGGGTTATCGGAAGCATTTTCGTCATTTTGACTCGTTCTCGAGACTTTGACTGCAAATTTGACCAAACTGAGAAGGAATTGAATAATTTAAGTATTACCAATGGATTCAGTAGAAGTTTTGGAGTTGAATGGTGAAGTAAAATATTATTTTATTCCGAATCCGATTTTAGCCGTTTCTGAGAAAAATTAGAAATGTGGGTAAAACTAGGGCGTGTGGCACAATGTGATTGGTGGACAGGGACATGTGTCACATTATAAGAGGTTGTATGAGATTTTATACAAGATAATGCTTATCAAATAAGTTTTACAAAATAAATAAAAAATTTGGTGAACAAATGAAATTGCGACACGTGGCGGATAGCCCACAATTTGTGACCAAAAGGTCACCAATTTGGACCAAGAATGGTAGTTAAGGAGCTAAAAAACAACCAGATTTTGTGCATAAGGTGTAGGGAAAGAAGAGAGAAAGAAAAAGAAAGTATGAATAGTGGAATTGAGGTAAAACTATTAGGGCTATTTTTGCTCTGTATTGTATTACAAGAATAAAAACTCTAAAAAAGGCCAATACATAATTAAATTTAAGAGTCTTATGGTCGTTTTGGTATATCATAGAGCCAAATCGAATTTGTTGATTGAATGTTATGTGCAAAACAAAATCATATGTCAAGCAGTGAAATTCCAAAAAAATGAGTCCAAAAATGGATGAACTTAAGGATTATTAATTGTGTGATTTTGGATGAAATAAATGAGAAATATGAAGTGAATCTCTTGTATATGAAGGGACAAAGGATGTGGGAAAAGAAAAATAAAAGAATTGATCAAATAACGTGAACAAAAGTTGAACATTTTGCTTAACTATCGGCCTTGTTGGCTAAACGTCGGTTGGATATCGGCAAACCATCAGGCACATCGGCTAGATGCCAACTACCCGTCGGGCACGTCTGCTAACCATTGGCTATTTTTTGACTGAATACGTTTTGACCCGAAAACGATATTTGGTGTAGTTTTGTCGATAAACGGCCAACGGAATGTTGAAAACAGTGAAAACGATGATTGAACGGTCGTAAATGGAAAGCGTTTAGTTAGGACACGAGGTAAGTCTCTTGGATTTCTAAAACTCTTCATAAAGCTAGTGTGCTTTGTTTTTCCATGAAATGCTAGGTTATATACCTTTTTTGAAATCCCTGAATATATTTAAGGTTTACCTGAGCAAAATTTATTTTTATGCTATTTCGGGCTTGAATGAATTTCATGATTAGCTTGGAAACCTTAACGGATGATTAAAGTATGGTTTTGTGAATTTAGTCCTTTTTGGATTAAATTCTTGAAATTTTTGAAAAACGATAATTTTCAGAATAAGGTATTCGTAAACTAACCAGAATGCCCTTATTGGAACATTTTATGAAAATGTGTTTGAAAATTTTGAATTTAATCCTCTTCCGAATTAAAATTCTGGATTTCTTGAAATGAGTTCCTTTTTGGAATCGGGTATATGAAAAATGATCCAAATATCCTTATTAGAATGTTTTATGAAAACCCTTGGAACTCGGGTATTCGGTAAATGACTGAAATATCCTTATTAGAACTTTTGTGAATATTTTTCAAATCAGGTAAGGGTAAAATGACTCGAATACCCTCAGAAAGTCTTTTGGAATCGGGTATGGGTAAAATGACCTAAATACTCTGGGAAATGACATTTGTGATCAAGTTTGGGGAAAAAGACTCGAACACTCTTGGAAACATGTTTTGATGTGTGAACAGAACTTTTTATCCTATTTCAACATGATTTTGGAAAATGATCTCTCGTGATGAGATTGACTTTTGGAAAATGATTTTTTATCTTTGAAATTGTTTTACTAGCCTGATATGCATATGGAATGAATTGATTGGCTATGCGGAACCTATGTAAATAATGATCTGACTTGTGAGTCACTGGGATCAAATTCTGGAAAATGTGATTTTGCCCTAAAAATATTTTGGTTTGCAAATCTTGTGGGATCAAATAACCCTCTGGCCTGATCAGTCAGAAGGGGTTGGTATTAGTAACGTTGAATACTCAGTAAGGACTTTGATCTTTGTACTAACTCGTGTTAGAGGTAGATGACCCCAAGCAACCTAGCTAGTTCTGGAGATTGTCTTACTCCAAACAGGGCGACAGAACCTTGAGATAAGTCGTCCTGGCTAGCCGTTTAGCACTTGGCAATTGTCGCATCTGCGGGTGATTTTTATTTTGAGTCATTCGCTGGATGACGAGTGGGGACACTCGACGTGTTTGACTTCTTGCCGCCTCGATGGTAATTGACGTTGGGATTAGGACCCCTAGCTTTTGGTGGCGAGTAAAAGATTGAGTGCTGCGGTACACTACATATGCTGCGGAATACCTAAGCAGAAGTATGTTGCGGTGTACTTATTTCGGCAATGCATGGTTTAGTAATGGAGGCTGCGGTCTCAATACAATGATACGTAGCGCCGAAAGCAAGGACTGCAGGACTTGCATACAGGTCGATCTTTTGTTAGAGAAGTGCCTGTGATTTGAAAAATGTTGGGGCAATAATTTGAAATTGGAATACAGCTTTCCATAAATAATTGAGTTCTGAATAAACTCTTCTCTAAAGAGTTTTGGAATCATTTCCAGTGAATAAATGATATGCTATTCTTCAAAATTTTTATGTACTCTGTCTCTTTGATAAAGTACTACCACATAAGGGACTCACTGAGTGATTTTTCGCTCACTCGTGTCTTTTATCTTACCCATTTAGTAGGATCTAGAGTTGAGCGGATCTACAGATAGAGGACGATACCACAGTGACAGCAGAATAGGTCCAGACATTTCCCTTTTGGATAATGTACCATACTACTAATGTTGCATGAAAATTTTTATGTATGAGATTTTTTGTTATATTTGTGCACGTGATCATTAGTATAGGTTGTTGTATGAATCTGGACCTTACATACTTTGTTGGTTTTTGGTTATAAAGACCCTTTGTCTGGGTAACTGGACGGGGCGACATCCGGTGTTGATATGCTTCCGTTGTTAGCTTTAGTAGGGGTATTACAAATATTTTACTATTATTGCATATAAGTAATATTATTTTTACTATAAATATTATCCTTAATATATATTTTATTATTATTATTATTATTATTATTATTATTATTATTATTATTATTCTTATTATTATTATTAGGCAAAATCTAATTTGCCCACCTAATCTTTTCATTAATTTGGTGGGGCCCATATATTTAAACAAGTGCAAGGTGTCAAGTGGGACCAACAAAGTTTATTAAAGTTTAGATAATCATTATATTTATCCTAATATTTTATATTAATTCTATTATTTTATAATCTTTTAATAACTTCCAAAAGTTTCCATAATGTTCTAAAATTTTTCAAAAGCTTCCATAACCTTCTAGGAGTGATGAGTTACCATACCAACTGTACCTAAGGTTTCTAGAAATGGTGAATCACCATTCTAAGTGTCCTTATCATATTTGTTTACTTCCTACCTAAGCTCTCTTCCAAACTTCTTACCTAAGGTTCTTAACAATATAAATAGAGGATAAGGGAGAACAAAGAAGCAAGAGAGAGAGAGAGATGGTGGCGAAAATGAGAGAGAGAGAGAGAGAGAGAGAGAGAGAGAGAGAGAGAGAGAGAGGAAGAAGAGAAGAAAGAAAAGAAAGAAAGAAGAAAGAAGAAAAGCGAGAAAGGAAGAGTGTGAAACCCCACCTAAAGCCAACCCTATTGTAAGGGGGATTGGATGCATATCATGTCATCATGCATAAAATATACCTTTTTGAATGATTTTATGTGCCTTAGAATTGTGGTTTAGAGGTTAAATGGTTTATTTATGCATGTTGGGTAGAAAGGGTAAAAAGGTAATTTTGCTTGAGATCAAAATAAGAAGAATATTTGGGTGAGAAAATAGAACAAGAGTTGTTGTGGTTAAGTGGTTAGAGCTTTGTGATTTAATCTCTATGGTCTTGAGTTCAAATCCTATCACTTAAGTTTTATTCATATTTATCTTAGCTAGGTTTGAATTTTCGTTTTTCTTACATTCCTTAAAGATAGGAATGTTATCTTAAGGAAGATATGATGGTAATGTCTTAACCATGTGGTCTTGTCCTATAAAGAATTCTATAAGAATTCTTGTCCCTTTTAATTTTGCTAGCCTTGTCCTAACATCTTTAAAATTTAAACTATCCTTAATTCTTTAATCCATTTTTAATCATAAAAATTCTGTGATAATCTCCTAGCTTAGAATTCAAAAATCAGCTCTTGTGGGATAGAGATAGCCGAAAGTGAGGAGGAGAATTAGGTAGGGATTCCAAAGAAAAGAAAACACCATAGCTATTCCTTCAAACTCTATCATCATCTTGTTCATGTTTTGGTAAGAAAAATATGGAAAATTTTCCAGATTTCCTTCAAGGCTATTTTCAAAAGTTTTAGCCAGCTTTCCTACCCAATTTCTGCAAGAAAACCAGACATTTTATGTAAGGTTGAAGGCTAGAAATTCAGTGAATTTTTGAAACTGTGAAAACATCCCAAAACCAGAATTTCGTTTCAGCAAACTAGCCACATTAAACGTGGAATTTGAAGCCACCGTTAGAACATATGAACAGCTGGAACTTCCTCTGTTTTTCTTCAAGATGAAGGCTGGAAAACCACCATTAAAAGACCTTCAAACACCCATAAAATCCAGCTGCAAAATCGTGCCAAAGAGGACCAAAAATTCTGCACCAAAACCATTTCAATTACAAGTGTTCTTGAAGCTTCAATTCCAGAATTTTTTTCCAGCTTGTCTCTTCAAGGCTAAGGCCAAAATTCTTCATCAAAACTCACGGAAATTTGGACCTTATACAGCCATGGACTGAACATCTTGGCTTCCTCACCAACCTTGAATATTAGGGCTCCATTATCATACCTCAAAAAGCTCCTAATATCACTCTATCCAAAACTTGTTCAAACTTCAAATTAAATTTCAGATTTTGTTCCATTAAAATAGTCCTATAGCTAAATGGTAAAACCAGGAAATCCTCTGCCATTATAAGACCATTTTAGGCTAGCCTTAGGTCTAAACAACCCTTTATTCTTTGATTGAAACCTAGCTAATTCAGCCATACACCATTGAAGAACAAGAGACCTTCCATGAACAAACTCTATTAACTAATCTTGTATCTCAAACAACTCCACCTTTTTCTCCATTTGAATTTCAAAAAAAAATCTGAAAACCTTCTCTCTCATTCTTGATAGCGAAAAACTCCTTCGCACTAGGCCATTCGGCCATCATAATTCCAGCCACACTCAAAATCCATTTTCTTTCAAACTCTCACAAAAAATACCAAGAACACACACTTCACATCTTCAAGCCTAAATCAATCCTAAACACATCCAATCAATCCCAAACACGCTAGATCATCCATATTCAACCAATATACTTCATTTCTGCACTTTATAACACCGAAACACCCAAATTTGAATTTCCAAATGGATCAAACCAACCATTTTTGTTGAAGATTTGAAGAACACCAAAAGGTAAAATAAGAACAATCTCCTTGTTCTTCTTCTTCTATTCAACTTCTAATATTCCTTTCTACTCTCATTCATTCCTTTCTCACTCTCTCTTTCTCTCTTGGCCGAAATGGTGATGTTCAACCATGGGCTACTTTCGGACCACTAAAGGCCATCAAGAACTTGAGGATCTTCACTAACCAAGGAGAATCCTTCATCAAATGAGGATCAATCAAATATTTTTCCATAATCTTCCTTTTTAATTTTTAGAATCGAGACTCCTAAATATTGATAGGTTGATTAAATGAAGTAAGGGTTGAGGATATGTATGTGGGTGAAGGGGATGGAGTTAGGACATGAGAGTTGGAATGAATGATTATGCCTTATAGATTTTTCTTTTGAATTATTATATGTTCATCATGATTAAAGAGATTTATGGATGTTTTGATGCATGTTAGATATTATGACACCATTGTTGATTAGGCCTTTATGTTCTTATTTTTCAATAAAGCCATAGATGATGTTATGCCTAGTAGAAGATCATTCATGTTGTATTATATGTTGATTCAAGGCTATGTTCATGGATAGATTAACACATTATTTATTAAATGAGGATATGTTCATAGATTTTCTCTAACAATAGGAAATTATAGTAAAAACTATTTTTTTTATTAATTCTAGAATTATTTTTATTAACATTATTGTTATTAATTTAATTAGAATTATTATTCAATTTAAGCTATAAAATTCGAAAAACATTAGGTAGGTTTGAAATAGAGTATTATTTAAAAAATATATTATTATTTTATTAGTTAAATAAAAAAATCTTTTATTAAAAAATAATAAATAATAAAATATTAGAATTAATTAATATAAAATGACCTTGTAGACCATATTAATTAGCCTTACTAAAACTTTTATCTATATCGATAAATAATATTTATATTAAATTTTATTTATTAATTAAAAATTAAGTATAATTCATTTATTATTAATTTTATTGGTTATTTATTATCTATTAATTATTAATTAAAAATTAAGTGTAATTTATTATTTATAATAATACTATTTAAATATTACTAATTATCAGTATTATTTAGGAATTATTATTATCCAATATTTAACACTAGTTTTATTTATTAGCAATATTGCTCATTATTTATTATTTGAAACTATAACTTATTATTATTTATTTTATAACACCTATTTATTTTAACTTATCAAGCTAGTTTTATTTTATAAAATATTTTATCAACTAGTATTAAAGATTAAGACATAGCAATCATGGTCAGTTATTAATGTAGTTAGTTGAATTAGAAATTATTTATTTAAGGCAAATATGGTCTGGATATTATCTTATACCTTGTATTTACCACAGCGGGGTTAGGTTGACCTTGGAAGACTTTTGAACTCGAGAAGAGTAAAAGATCAGGTAAGTTCCTGCATGAAACTATTTGAAAATCAAAGTTATTATGGCAAGTTAAACACAATGTATATGAGTATTTGTACTGTAAAGGCAATTATGGGCAATTTTTCTTTTTGTTTCAGTCAAGCAAACCATTTAAGGTTAAACAAACAATTTTGCACCAAATGCTAATTTTTTCCTAAAAACCTAACTTTGGCAAGAATTTTGAAAACTATAATTGCTATTTCCAAATGAATCATTGTATGATCTTTTTCCTCCCAAGTGGGACACATAACGTTGAGTACTCAATAAGGGTAGACTGCTAGGACTAGTCTTTGAAGGGTTAGGGTAAGTCTCTCAGTAGGTGACCACCTCTGAGGGGTGAGTCCTTCCTGGACAGGATGCCGATCCTATAGGTCATGCCGGTCCGAGCTAGCAAGTTTAGTTAAATGGACTGTGTGTTTTCGGAGTGGACAACCGGTAAGTTTGGGTGTAGAGATGGAGGAGTATCTCACCCCGTAGGCCATATACCTACCTTGTGTTAGTATGAACAAAGTGTGACATTCTAATCGTTATAGTGTCATGGTGCACAAAGTATGGTGCCATGGTTACCTCTTTTGAGTGGTTGTATTTATTGTACACATGTATATTTTGAAAAGCAAAACACCACTCTTTATTTGTGAAATTTATTTGAGGCTTGCCAACACTTTCTTTTATGAAACTTTCACAACTTGCATGCATGAACTATTTTACCTGAAACACTCAAAGCACACACGGGCTTCTGAGATTTATGTCTCATCACCTTTTATACCATGTTTTTAGGTCGATCCTGCTGTGAAGATTATTAGCTAGAGAATTGCCTATGTTTTGAAGACTCGTTGTTATTTTTCTTATGTATTTCATTTGAGAGATAATCGCAGACATTTATTTTTTAGGACTTAATCATGTATTGCTTGGGTTGTAATAAGTTTAATTTTGAATTATTTCTTTCATTTATTTTGTGTGTCCTAGTTATAAAGACCCCTTGTCCTGTGGACGGGGCGACATCCCCAGTCCTAATGGGGGTAGAGGTAGTGGGGTGTTACAAAAAAGAGAGGGAGAGAGTTTCAAACATAGAGAGAAGAGGGAGAAAAAACAAAAAAAGGAAGGAAAGCAAAGAAGAAAAGAAAGAGAAAAAAGAGAAAAGAAGGAATGAGAGAATAGAGAAGTAGTGATATTGATTTTATCAAATTGAAAAGCTTGACTTGAGGAATTAGAACTAGAAAGTAAGGTGAGTCCCATTTATTTTGCGTAAACCATTTTGCCGAGTAATTTTCCTTAAATATAAATATGTGTCTACTTGATAATTTTTATGAAACATGGATTTGTGAGTTACTCCAAGAATTCAATTTTGGAAAAGGGTTTGGTTTGGAAAATATTACATTGTATTAATCTCAAGATTTATAATGTGTTTGTTATTGATATGTTTATAGGATTGAAATCCTACAATGCGGTTGGATTGAGATCTTTTCGATTTGATGGGATAATAAGATCACAATGTAGTATTGCTTATTAAACACTTGTCAAGAATATAAGTCTTGTGAGGATCCATTAATACCCATGTGAGAAAAATATTTATTGAGCATCAATATCAATTATGAGATCTCATGTATTATTTACAAGTTGTCAGTTTGGGAAATACCATGAAACCTGTTTTATCTAGAAATCACGAGCATGCATGGGACTCATTTAGTGTTTAGAACTCACTTGTTTTTCTATATATTTTTGGGCTCTATTGTATAGGTTGGTGATCAGAGTGCACAACAGAAGTGTAATGGTGAAGAAACTATTATTGGTTGTCTTGATGGAGATATATTGTAAAAGGCTTGAGATGTACTTTCAACATTATAATGAATAACATGTTTATTTAAAGTTTTAGAATAATTCCGTTGTGCATTTAAGTTTATAAATTATTATAAAAAATCTTTATCTGTGAGTTCACACAGGGCGACATCCCACAAAAATAAGGTCAATTATGACATGGAAATGTGGGGTGTTACATGAACAGTAGCAGTTGATTGCCGTCCTTGAATTTGCTACTTTGTATGATATGCTTGTCATGCCTCTTCTTCAAATTCTTCTTGTAGATTCTTGAGTTCTCATAAGATATATTTCTCCATTCATCGAGCCCATTCACTAGGAGAAGCCTTTTTGCCCCTGCAGATTTAGGATCAAAACTGACCAATTTAATGGTCCAAAAAGCTTTATGCACCACTTCCACCAATAGATAACATGACTTCCCATAGACCAACCTATATAGTGTTGTTCCTATAAGTGTCTTGTATGCTATTCGATAAGCCCAGACAACATCACCTAATTTCACACTTCAATCTTTCCTAGTATGATTCACTACCTTTTCCAAGATTCTTTTTAACTCTCCATTGACCATTTCTACTTGGCCACTAGTTTGGGGTTGATAGGGAGAAGCTAGCTTGTGGGTCACACCAAATGTAAAACCCTACCTAAAACTACCCTTAAAATAGGGAAAGGATATGCATTGCATAGCATATCATATGAGCATATGATTTTTATGATGCATTTGAATATGTTTATATTGTTTAATTGTGATCTTGTTGAGTATTTGTGTTAATTGAGAATTTTATTTTTGTGTTCAGAAGGTTTTAGATTATGATAATGAAGGTTGAATGGAGGAACTAGTTTTAGTATTAGTGAGAAGAAAATTATTAGCGAATGCTATGAACATAAGATCTCTATGATCTAGTGGTTAGAGCTTGGGGCTTATTGTGTAGCGATATGAGTTTGAATCCTAACTTTTATTAGATTTTCTTCATTATTTGTTTATTTTTATTTTTATTTATTTATTCATTATTTATTTATTTTTAATTCTTTTTTTCCCTTGGCTTAAACCCAAAGTTTTTCTAGCCGCCATTGTTAAGGTTTGAAGCCGCTAAAAATTTTGCATTTGACTTCTAAAAGAATTATGGGAAAAAGTTTTTTTTTCTTTTAATTCAAGCGTTTTGAATCATGGATTTGATTGCAAATTATCTTTTCAAACTTAATTATGGAAAAAAAAACTGACTTTTATCGTTGAGTTTTAAGCAACTTGTATCTTACCGATCATTCTATTTATCAGAATTTCTTTCCCGTAGGTGCCATTTCCTTTATTCTCTACTAAAGGTTCGAATTTCATAAAGAAGATACATATCCATTTTAACCTTGATAATTCTTGTGTTTGGGCATTTTAAATACAAGTCCGACATAGCTCGACATTTTGAGATTGTCCGCCACTTTGAGACTTCTTGGTGTCATAAGATCTTTTTAATTTTGAAACCATTTTTGAAATTCTTTTTAACTTTCAAAATCCTAGGATATTCCCTAGAATTAGTATTCAAATTTCCTTTCACTTGTCAACCAAATACCTTATCCAAAATTCCCTTATATAGTGCTCTCAAAACTGTTGGGAAATAAACTGAAAGAGAGCAAAATACCAAGCTTCACCCAAGTCACAATTATATCCAAGATCAAAACTATTTCCCAAGTGCCAATCAAAACATAGGAATAAACCAAAGATACCAATTATGTATCGCCAGCAGGTAAAAGAAAGCACCAACATAAAGAATACGAGACACCAAGATTTTTAATGCGGAAAACCCAAGATGGAAAAAATCACGGGACTTAGTCTAGTAAAACTTCCACTATCAACAATAATGGGCAATACAAAGTCTTCTCTAGATAACACTAGAGGCATACCAATAATATATCAATATTTTCTCCCAAAACTACAACTAAACAAGAATTGAGTTTGGAAGGATGTGACCAAAATCGAAATCTAAACCATTAGACTTGTATATCTTGTTGAGAGGATCACGTAGAACCAAACTTCGTCTCAATCAGACTCCGAATGACCATCCAAATTGAGGATCAAAGCTTAAAGAAAGTCCTGCATTTTTCTTCTGCCACTGTCGCCTCTCTCTCTCAATGAATTGCACCAAATTGCCGTCAGTCTCTTCTTTTGATTTTACTAGGTTAGTATTTAGTTTGTGGGCTTTGATTTTATTTTGTTTTTGTCCACCAAATGGGCTGGCCATATTTGGCCCAACAATCTCCCCCTCTAACTCATTTGGGAAATACAACCAAACCTGCTTCTTGTCTGCAAAATAAAAATTTCTCCCTGGGCAACAACTTAGTCTGCATATCAGAACCACTATCATCCGTGTGCACCTTCTCAGGCATTAGCAGCTTGGAATCCAAAACTTCTCTAATCCAATGATATCTCACATCAATATGTTTGGATCAAGAGTGAAATGTAGAATTCTTACATAGATAAATAGCACTCTGACTGTCACAATAAGATTATACTTTTCTTGTTTCAAACCCAATTCCTAAAGAAATCTCTGCAACCAAAGAATCTCTTTACAAGCTTCAGTAGCTGCGATATACTCTGCTTCTGTACTAGAAAGAGCAATACATTTTTGCAACTTACTTTGCCATGATATTGCTCCTCCTACAAAAGTCATTAAGTAACCAGATGTAGATCTTCTCTTATCAAGATCACCTCCTATGTCTAAATCAGAATATCCATCAAGTATGATATTGCCATTTCCAAAGCACAAACATAATTTGGAAGTTCCCTTGAGATACCTGAGAATCTACTTGACTGTATTCCAGTGCTCTTTACCAAGATTAGAGATATATCGACTAACTACTCCAACTGCATGAGCTATATCTGGTCTGGTGTAAACTATAGCATACATTAGACTACTAACTGCTGAAGCATAAGGAACTTTCTTCATGTCTTCTTTATCTTTCTCATTTTTCGGACACTGCTCAATGTTTAATTTGAAGTGACCTGCAAATGGAGTAGAAGTTTCCTTAGCATTACTCATGTTGAACCTGTCAAGTACTTTCTCAATATACTTTTCTTGAGATAACCAAAGCTTTTCATTTTGCCTATCTCGAGTGATTTTCATCCCCAAAATTTGTTTAGCTAGACCCAAATCTTTCATTGCAAAAGATTTACTCAATTCCTTTTTCAACCTGTCAATCTTCACAACATCATGGCCAACAAATAACATATCATCCACATACAATAAGAGGATAATAAAATCGCCATATGAGAAGTTCTTCACATATACTTAATTATCTGATGCGATTCTGTGGTATTTCTGATCTATCATAAAGGAGTCAAATTTCTTATACCATTATCTCGGTGCCTATTTCAAACCATATAAACTTTTCCTAAGACGACATACTAGATTCTCCTTACCACTTTCTTTAAACCCCTCCAGCTACTCCATATAAATTTCCTCTTCTAAGTCACCATGTAGAAAGGCTGTTTTCACATCAAGTTGCTCAATCTCAAGATTCAAACTTGCAACAATTCCAAGAACAACTCGAATAGATGTCATCTTTACCATAGGAGAAAAGATTTCTTCAAAATCTATACCTATCTTTTGACTGAACCCCTTCAGAACTAATCTTGGCTTGTACTTAAGTTGTGAGCTATTCTCCTGAGTCTTTAACCTGTAGACCTACTTGTTCTTTAGTATTCTCTTGCCTGTAGGCAATTTCACTAAGTCATAGGTATGATTTTCTTGTAAGAATACCATTTCCTCTTGCATAGCTTGCAACCATTCTTCTTTCTTCTCATGCTCCAAAGCTTCACTATATGATTCTGGCTTTCCTCCATTAGTCAACAATACATATTCATTAGGATTATACCTAATGGAAGGTCTTCTTTCCCTGATAGATCTCCTAGGTTCATCTTATGGCTGTGACTGTGGTACTTCTTGTTCAATCTCACCAACATCATTATTATCATCCATGCTTTCTCCTTACTCATCCTCAACTCCCCTTTGATTTGAATCATCTGTTTCTGGAACTGGCACATCAGAACTAGCTGGTGCAAGAACCAGATCTGAATTAGAAGGAATGTCATCAAAGAATCTTGATTTTGGTTTAAGCTTATCATGTTTTTCAATATCTTCAATAGTTTGATCTTCAAGAAAAACAACATCTCTACTTCTGATCAATTTTTTCTCCACTAGATCATACAACCTATAACCAAACTCTGCATGAGCATATCCCAAGAAAATACACTGCTTAGATTTTACATCAAGCTTTGATCTCTCATCTTTGGGAATATGAACAAATGCACGACAACCAAAAACTCTCAAGTGGCTGAAGGATACTTCTTTACCTATCCATACTCTCTCTGGAATATCACCATCTAAAGGAACTAAAGGAGAAAGATTAATCAGGTCAACTGCAGTTCTTATTGCTTCACCCCAAAAAGACTTTGACAACTTAGCATTGGAAAGCATACATCTGATCTGCTCAGTGATAGTTCTGTTCATTCTTTCTGCTATTCCATTCTCCTATGGTGTTTTTGGTACTGTCTTCTCTAGCCTGATCCCATGAGATTTACAGTAGCTTTCAAATGGTCCTCTATACTCACCACCATTATTGGCTCGAACACATTTTAAATGTTTACCAATCTCCCTTTCGACCTTACTATGAAAGTTTTTAAACACACCCAAGACTTGGTCTTTAGATTTCAAAGCAGTACACTAGACTTTTCTAGAGAAATTATTAATAAAAGTAACAAAATAAACTGCACCACTAGGAGACCTATCTTTCATGTAGCAAACATCAGTGTGCACCAACTCTAATAGATTTAGCTTTCTAGATGAAGGAAGTCTTTGAAAAGCAACTCTATGTTGTTTTCCATAAATACAACCAACACATGATTTAAGAGAAGTACTTGTTACATTAGGGAGAAGTTGTCTGCGAACAAGTGTTTGAATTCCATTCTCACTCATGTGCCCAAGTCGCCTGCGCCAAAGTTCAATAGAAGAATCTTGAATTACATTCACCTCTCCTTTTCCCAACTTGGCTTGCATCAAATAGAGAATATTTTGCTTCCTTCCTCTGGCAATGATTAGGTTCCTTTTGCTTAGTTTCCATTTGCCTCCATCTTGAGAACTACAATAGCCTTCATCATCAAGCTTTCTAGTGGAAACAAGATTAAGACGAATATCAGGAACATGTCTGGCATTCCTCAAGACTAACTGACACCCGGTATCTGTATCTAAACAAATATTACCCTTGCCAACAACTTTGCAAGAAACTTCGTTTCCCATCCTAACAAAGCCAAAGTCTCCTTCGGTGTAAGTTGAGAAGAAATGTCTATATGGAGTAACATGATATGATGCACTTAAATCAATTATCTAATCACTGGCTTGACTAGTAATATTGATATGACCATCGTCGCAAAATACCAACATATCATCATCGGCTGCCACTACTGCTGTAGTATCTTCTTCATCTCTCACATTACCATTTCCCTTTTTCTCAGCAAGTTCTTGTTTCAAAACTCTGCAGTGCTTCTTGTAGTGCCCTTTCTTTTTACAATGATAGCACTCAACATTTTTCAGTGACTCATGTCTGCTCTTGGATCTGTCATTCCTAATGTAAGGACCTCTACTCTTGCTTCTCCCCCTTCCTTCTTTCTTTTGCATAATTAGTGCTTGGGACTCATTAAAAGTGCCTTGTTCCTTCCTCCTGGTCTCCTCATCTAACACTGCCTCTTTAGCCATAGCCATGGTTAAGACACCATTTGGAGCTGAATTGCTAACGGATACCACCATTGTTTCCCAACTATCTGGTAGTGAACTAAAAAATAGCAAAGCTTGTACCTTATCATCCAAATTCAATTTCAATGAAACTGCCTGGTTTATCAATCCCTAAAAGGTACTCAAATGCTCACTCATATCAGCACCATATTTGTATCTCAACCGAGTAATATTTCTCAAACAAGAAGATTTATTCATTCCAGTTTTCCGTTCAAACATTCATTCAAATTTTTCCCATAACATATCAGCTCTAGTCTCTTGAGCAAAGTGTTGAAATATACGTTGACTAATCCACTTTCTAATATTACCCACTATTTTTCTATGCATGCTAACCCATTTTTCATCACCCATATAAGATGGTTTACCTTTATCCCCTAGAATAGGCTCAAACAAATCTCTACAATACAAATAGTCTTCTATTCTAGGCTTCCAATCTAAATAGTTTGATGTATTCAATTTTATCTTGCACCCACTATCTGAATCATCCATTTTTAATTAGCACAAATTAGCCAACTGATCAACCAGGGCTATGATACCACTTTGTTGGGAAATAAACTGAAAGATAGCAAAATACCAGGCTTCACCCAAGTCACAATTATATCCAAAATCAAAACTATTTTCCAAGTGCCAATAAAAAAATAGGAATAAACCAAAGATACCAATTAAGTACCGCTAGCAGGTAAAAGAAAGCACCAATGTAAAGAATACACAACACCAAGTTTTTTATCGTGGAAAACCCAAGATGGGAAAAATCGCTGGACCTAGTCCAGTAAAACTTCCACTATTAATAATAATGGGCAATACAAAGTCTTCTCTAGATAACATTAGAGGCACACCAATAATATATCATTATCTTCTCTCAAAGTTACAATTAAACAAGAATTGAGTTTGGAAGGATGTTACCAAAATCGAAATCTAAACCGTTAGATTTGTAAATCTTGTTGAGAGTGTCATGTAGAACTAAATTTCGTCTCAATTGGACTTCGAATAACCATCTAAATTGAGGATCAAAGCTTAAGAAAGTCTTGCATTTTTCTTCTGCCATCGCCACCGCTTTCTCTCAACGAATTGCACCAAATTGTTGTCGACCTCTGCTTTTGATTTTGTTAGGTTAGTATTTAGTTTGGGGAAATACTTGGGTGGACCGGTCCACCGTGAACCAATGTATCAAGTGTTGTATAATATGCAGTAGAAGTTGTACATTTTTAGAAAATGTATAATATATTTATGCATTGGTCACGGTGGACTGAGTCCACCTAAGAATTTCCCTTTAGTTTGTGGGCTTTAATTTTGTTTTGTTTTTGTCCACCAAATGGGCTGGACATATTTGCCCAGCAAAAACTCATGCCACTCCATCCCTAAACTCGAATATATGTTCAGGTTTTTTTACTATCAGAGCACGTCTCTAAGTTCATTGGCTTTTAAGTCCCTTAGCCTCGCGAAACCCTTTTAATTTCGAAACTCTATCTGAACATTTTCAATTTTTAAAACTCCTAAAATCCTCAAAGAATCTCTCTATTGTTAACTCATCCCATCCATTAGTCAATCTACCAGATTTCCGAAATACAAGTACCCCACTCTCGACACCATTCGGCCATCATACCCATTTCTCACAGGAAACGGAAACTCACGCACGCTTCCATTAACTACTTTATTCGGACCTGTCAAATGCTGTATCACACAGTCAGCTCTCCTTCTCCCAAAAGCTACGATATCTCCTCGCAAAACTCAACTCAGGAAGCATATATCTCCACTCACTCTCAACTCCTTTCGTTTGTTATTCCCTTCATTCCGAGAACAGAAGCTATAGTGTCATTTTTTTTGTGTAATTGTTCATGTCTACTTTTCAACCTTTGGAGAATTTTGGACGGCTTCATTAGAAGAAGACATTTCCATTACCATCTAGAGTTCCTTGGTGTATTTTCCTCCTTGAATGTACCAACCAGCTCCTTCCTTTCTTTTCCTTAATTGGTGCAGGAAAAAGTAGGATAAGAGTCGGATTTAGTGGCTTGAGTGCGGATTGTATGTGTTGTATGCTGGTGATTCGGGGGTGGTGGGGCTTCTTTTTCATTGAATTTTCGGAATATGAAAAATTGGATGCCGATGTGGAGTCTTGGTAATCAGGCTGTAGGAATAGAACTCTATATGGGATCTTACTTACTACTTGGGCATTTATGATCGGCATGTCTGTATTCAGGTGCTTGATGACTATTAGCATGTAAATTAGAGATATGATTTTAGTTCTCTATTATTCGGATTGTATTGATGGTTGAAGCATTGAATTGTTTAAGTTATATGTTACTCATTATTCTGGTAAAATTTGTTTGGTATTAGCATATCTGACTGCACCATTGATGATGGTTAGTATATTATAATATAATATAATCCTAATATTGCTATTAGTTGTACTTTATTATTATTATTATTATTATTATTATTATTATTATTATTATTATTATTATTATTATTATTATTATTATTATTATTATTATTATTATTATTATTATTATTTGTCAATACCGTTATTTGCTATCTATAAAATTACTATTTATTACTATTTATTACCATGAAGATTATTAAGTGTTACCTGCTGTATTATTATTAAAATTAATTTTTATAGTTATTAATAATTATTATTGTAATTATTTATCATTCGTTGTTAATGTAATTATTATTTATTACTATTAATTTATAATTATTACTAAATATTAATTACTATTATTTTAACTATTATGATTATTATTTATTACTTATTAGTATTATTTTTATTATTTAATATTATAATAGAAAATATTTACTGTTATTATAATTGTGGGTTATTAAAATAATTTACTATTATCGTTTTAATTATTCCTAATTATTACTGCAATTTATTGGTGGCATTATTATTAATTATTTTGGTCATTGTTTGTTATTATTATTACTACCAATATTATTTACTATTGTTATTTATTATTGCTATTATTTATTATTATTTACTATCATCATTATTTATTATTATAATTGTTATTTACAACTAATTATTCTTTAATAATATTATCATTATTAATATCATTATTATTAGTTATTATCAACTATTATTGTTATTGTTATTTATTATTACTTATAATATTATTAAAATTATTTATTATTGAAATTATTATTTTTTATTTATTACTGTGTATTATTAACTATTAGATATTATTATTTATTAGTAGCATTATTATTATTATTATTATTATTATTATTATTATTATTATTATTATTATTATTATTATTTAACATTGTTACCATTTGATATTATTTATTATTAATATCACCACCACCACCATTATTATTATTATTATTATTATTATTATTATTATTATTATTATTATTATTATTATTATTATTATTATTATTATTATTATTATTATTATTATTATTATTATTAACCCCCCTTTCTGTTCGATAGAACGCATGTGGTGTGAGTTTTAGCTTGATGGGCTTCATTTTTTTGTGTCTAGGTAGAATAGGAACTCTGGATGTGAGTACTTTGTTGTAAGGTTAATTAGAGTAGTGTTCAATTAAGTATTTTAATTTCCTGAGATATCAGAGGATTTCCAAGATCAAAAGACAACACCATTATCTTGGAATAAAACCACATAAGCTAAGAAGGTACGTCTTTGCATAAACTTTTTATAGAACGATGCTTTATTTGCAAGTCAATTGATTTTAAATTGTAACAAAGAATTATGATCTTGGAATGCAAGAAAGGTCGAATTTTTTTTTTTCTCGATAATATTTCATTCTTGCAAGGGTTTTCTAACAAAATATTGTTTGTATTTGATGAAACTTTTCAAAACAAAGTTACACTAAGCCATGATTGCATATTCAAGATAATTAAGTGTTGTTTCATAATTGTTTCAAAGCAACAAATTTAAACGTTGAGTACTTAATAAGGTAAGTTATTATTACTAGCCTTAGAAGGTCAAGGTAAGTCTCCCTATAGGAGGCCACCTTCAGGAGATGAACTCTTTCTAGATAAGGTGTCAGTACTAATTAGTTACGCCGGTCCGAACTAGCTACTCAACCCAAGTGTGTTGTTCTTCCAGAGTGGATAACCGGTAAGTTAGGGTGTAGGGATGGAGGAGTATCTTACCGAGCGGGTCGATCACCCACTCATATTGTGATGCGGGGTTTCACAATATGCGGTCAGGGCTTCATGGCACTGTTATGTAGGGTTTCATAGTCACTTTCATTTTGGAGTGGTTATTTCTTTTCTAAATGTGCACTTTTGTTTGAGAAACGTAAACGTAGAACACCACTCTATATTTAAAAGCATAATGTTCTGACTTGCAATCTTTCCTAAGATTTGTTTAAAAGGTGCATACATGAAATATTTCTCAATTGGACATTAGCATACACAAGGCTTACTGAGAATTATTTATCACCATGTTTTTTATCATGGTTTCAAGAAGATCCTACTATGAAGATTGAGCTTTCTTTGAGATATGAAGATTTACTTATGATTTATGATTGTAATTTCTTTCAAGGACTTTTTTTTTTTTTTTTTGTATTCATAAGCCGTGTATGAGTTGATTTGGGTTGTAATAAGTTTTGAGCTTAGTTCATTTCCTTTAATTTTCTTTCACCTAGTTATAAAAACTCCTAGTCGTATGGATGGGGTGACATCTCTACCCCTTTTGGGATACATTGGTAGTGGGGTATTACTAGTAGTATCAGAGACTAGGTTTAGACAATATTCATAATTATTTGGATTTATTTCTTTAAGTATTGTGACCTTTTATTAACCTAAATTGCTTATGTCCAACCAGCAGACCTATCTTCTTTTGACTTTGAATTTGAACTTAAGCAACCCATGGATGAGAGCAATCATGATGAAGTACAAATTATAGAACCACCTCCAGCCTTGCTTGTACCAGTGATTGACCTAGTTTTTTACAGTAAAGATGAGGTAGAAATTATAGCCCCTGCCCCAATTCTACGAGTCTAAGAGGTTGACCTGATAGCTATAAGTGATGACCTTGGGGAGATATATTATGAAGAACCAAGAGATAAGAATGAAATTGACAAAGACTTTAAAAGACACTGGAAGAAAGTTAAGCTGATAGAGAGTGTGGATAATGAAGAGATAAAGGAATTTCTTATGCCTATAGATGTAAATGTGAATTTCTAGGAGTGGTTATCCAAACACAACAATGCTAGTGACGACTAGAAAGTAGATGGGTAGAAAGTAGGTAATAAGACCTTAGACAACGGTGGTTTTTCTATAAGCCTTGCCTTGGACTATTAAACTTTCGCAAAACTTATGTCTTTATGGAATACAAAAATTATGTGAGATATCTATGTGATCTGAGATATCTATGTGATATATGCTTCGATATGCATCAATCACTATCCCACAAAATAATTACTTTTGGAATGTTCCCTTACCTATTTATGCTTATATGAGTTAGATCTGTGAGATATATGATACACTTTCATCATGTTGCATTGTTAAGTTGCATATCATCATGTTGGTTGATATGATTGCATAAGCATAAAACATCACATTCGTACACCTATGATGAGGAAATATTCATGACATGAAGATGGCCACAAAATGAGGAATGGTTAGTCTTAAAAGAAGAGTTCTCAAGATAGACTTAATGACTCAGGAGTATGAACCCATCTAAAACTCCAAGCTAGAAAAAGAAACAAGATACGATGAAGAACAAGAGATAGAACCCCGGGGGACCAACTCAGGTGTCAGTTAGATAGGTCTTTAACAAAATGATGGAAATCCTCCACACCTTGATAGAGAAAAGGAATTCTTGGGTAGAAGTTAGGCATTAGAACGCTTCTTAAAGTCCACGTTCTTCGATGAGTTAGAGCAGGAACAAAAAGTTGAGCAGTGTATGGAGTAGATAAAAGACATATTCTATACTTTACATTTCTTCGATAGACGGATGGTGAAGTTTATAGTAGGCTGAAAGGGCACAAGACTGGTGGCAATGGAATTAGAAGAAGTGGGAGAGAGCAGAGCAAGAATCGAAATAGAGCAATCTTGGGAGAGCTTTTAAAGCTAAATACGTTTTTATTTAATTGATGGTATTCTCATTTGCTCTACAAGTCCGAAGACGCAGGCGAAGCATTTGAGGCTAGTATTGGAGAAGTTTAAAGAGCACAAGTTCTTTGCTAAATTCAAAAATATGAAGTTTTGGTTGAACACGGTGTCATTTCATGGTTATGTGGTATCAAAGTGGATCTAGCAAAGGTTGAGGTAATCTTAATTTGGAAATAGCCTGAGAATATAATTGAGATCAAAAGTTTCTGGGACTAGTTAGGTTTTATTGTCGATTCATTAATGGACTCTCGATGTTGGCTTCAGCAATGACATGATTGCCGAGGGAAGATGTTCCATTTATCTGGGGTGAGAAATATGAGAAAAGCATTCAAGAGCTCAAAACAAGGTTAATGACAGCTCCTAAGTTAAGCTTGCTAGAAGAAAATAGACCTTACGCCTTATACACTGATGTAACAAAGGAGGGATTAGGAGTTGTATTAGTGTAGTACATAAAGGTTATAACATATACATCATGAAAATTGAAGGCCATAAGGTCAACTAACCAACTCATGATCTGGAGTTGGTTGCTATCATGTTTGTGTTAAGGAAATGGTGGCAATATTTGTATGGAGCAGAGTACAAAGTATTCACTGATTAAAGAGTTTAAAGCAAATCTTTATTCAGAAGGAATTGAATCTTAGAATATGGATGGAGTTTCTAGAGGAGTATCGATGCCCTATCGATTACCATTTGCAGAAGGTTAATGTAGTGGCGGATGTTTTGAGCCAAAAAGTGAAAATAGCCAAATTAACCGTTCAAGAAATTTGAGCAGTATAGGAAGTGTTACCTCAAAAAGTAGAAGTACAAGAAGGAAGAATTTGTATAAGTAATTTAAAGTTGATGCATGATTTGAAATAAGAAATTGTTAAGGTCTAATAGGTCAACACTGAGTTTCAAACTTTCAAAGACAAGGAGATTAAGAGAAGAGATAAGGATTTTTGGGCAAATGAAGCAGGAGTACTATATTTCTATGACAGGATATGTGTATCAAATGACTAGGAGTTAAAGAAAAAGATATTAGAAGAAGCTCATAAAAGCAAGTATACTATTCATCTTAGAGAAGTAAAAATATATGAAGACTTAAGAAAGCTTTCTGGTGGCCTGGAATGACGATGGGTGTAATACAAAACAGGGCGACCTGCTTGAACTATCAAAAGTTAGGGGAGAGCATAGGAAGACAGCTGGACTACTATAGCCATTGCCGATTCTTGAGTAGAAGTAGGAAGAGGTGACTATAGATTTTGTCATTGCTTCACCTAGGACAAAGGCACAGAAGGATGCTGTTTGGGTAGTGGTGAACAGAATGACAAAATGATACATGTTACGCCGGTGAATATGAGTGATTCTATAGAGAAGTTAACTTAGGCCTATACTTGGGAAAATGGTGGAACTTCATGGAGTACCATTGAGTTTTGTAACCGACCATGTGCCAAGGTTCACTTGAGTTTCAGGAAGATATAGGGACAAATTTAAAGTTTAGTACATTAGCTCTTTCACACACTGATAGATAGTCAGAAAGAGTTATAAAGATCTTGGAAGTCATGATTAGGGCATGTACTAGATTTTGGGACAAATGGATAGATAGTGTGCTTTATGCTGATTTGGTATAACAACATCTATCAATCTTCAATAGGAATGGAACCATATGAGGTTTTCCATGGATGAAAATGCCAAGTTCCTCTGTATTGGGGTTAGGTGGGAGATGGACAAGTTAATAAGGCTGGAGAAGTCTGCATACAAGAGATAGAGGATATAGTGAAATTAATTCAAGAAAAACTAAAGGCGACACTGTAAGGTATCTCATGCATATCATATATGGCGCAGCGAAAAAATAAGAACAAAATTCCATTCCAGGATCTGCATACATGTGGAAAACAAGATATAAAGAGAAGAAGGTCACCTTTCTAGTGAGTCCCTGTCGTTAAATTTTTTTTTCCTTTCTCATCCGAGGCGCAATCCAAGCAATCTTCTTGATCAAATACCACGAGAGTCGAATGTCCAACCACTACAATCACAGTGTGTGACTATCTCTAACAGAAATCCACACGGAGGATCACTCTCAAGCATCAAGATGTTTCTGTACTAGCAGAAACCAAGAATGGCGGTTGGGGTTTTGATGAAGAACAACAAGATAGAAAGAAGAGAAGGGAGTCGTGTGTGCCCTAGGGTTTTGGAGTTGTTTTCGTGAATCTTCTTCTTTTTAGGAATTATACATATATCCTATATATCACGAAAAAATCCTGCTGAAAATACTCCATCTAAGAATTCTAAAACAATTAGAATTCTCTAATTATAATTGGAACCATCAAGTTCTCACAATTACAATTTGGTTCATAAATTATAACTAATTATAATTTATCCACAACAACTTCTCTTTCTCGCAATTAACCCCACTATGTTATCAAATAACATCTTGAGTATATAATCCTCTATTGTGTGTGACCTATTAGGTTTCCTAGTCAATTGGTAGCGGACATGAATTAATTCAAACGTCTTTGAGATTAATAATTCATAATTAATTAGAATTAATCATATTAATTCTAATCAGGATTGATTTATTAATTCATTAATTAATAAATCCATATTCTGCAGATCATGAGCGGTATCTAGCAACACATCATGACCACCCAAGAGTTCAGCTTGACATGAATCCTTCAATAACAAACTACAGTGCAATTAACTCCTTTCACCATACAATATCTCATTCGGTTTGGAGTACAGAATTAATGCCAACTCCCTCTAGAATATATATTTATATATTGATTCTGGCCCGAATATAATAGTATTTGTACTAGGAACCCACTACTCTAGATGTATATCAATTGGAACTGTTTCCAATACACAGTCGCCTTGGCCAAGGATTTCTCGAGTAATAATTCATACAAGTGGCCGTGAGATATTCGCCCCTACTATTAAGAGTGGTGAATCATTAATTGACCCTCTCAACTACTTTCGTTTACCTCACATGTACCTAATATCCATCCCATAGGCAGCCCTTGATCTGGCTCCAGAGATTGGAATCAAAGTACAATGCTCAGTAAACAAAGTACCTTGGAGATATCAAATCTAAGGATACTTACACGTTTGCTATATTGAGATTATATCATCGGCACTAAATAGTTATCCATATGATTATCTCACAGACTAGGTCATCCAATATACTTGTTCCATTAACAAGCATCCACGTGTTAATTTTGAATATCTCAATACTCATGGATATAAGAAACACCACCTGATCAACTCAAAAAGTCTAACACATGCTAGTCTTAATGCATTAATAATGTCGTATCTTATTAATACTATGACTAGGGATTATTTAAGTACTAACATTATACGAGTGCGAGTAGGAATCTCACATCATGATATCTATCATGATTTCCTTAACAAAGTGTTGTACTAGGGACTTTATCTAACAGTTATATTATACAAAAGTAAACAAAAGAAACTGTAAGATAAATAATGCCTTTTATTAAATAAAATGTGTCATATACAACGTACAAGTGATTGCCTCTAGGGTATAACACTAACAGACACAAAGTAGACGGAAAAGTTGTGCAGACAACAAAAAAGGACAGAATTAGGGCTTAAAGTTGGAGACTAGATGTTTTTGATGTTGACGCCTAATAAAGGGATACTGAAACATCTGAAAGTAGGAAAACTAAGTCCAAGATGAAGAAGTATCAACCTGATCTATAGTATGTATTTAATGATGAACCGTTCGTATTGCATCCTAATCTGAGCTATGTGAAGAAACCTATCAAGCTTTTAGATTGAAATATCAAAGCACTCCAAAATAAGCAAATATCGATGGTGAGAATTTTATTGGAGCATACGGTACTCGGGATGGTACGTGAGAGATAGAAGAATGGGTGACATGGAGTACCCTGGCTTGCTAAAGGTATGATGCCGTGAATTTCGGGATGAAATTTCTTTGAGGGAAGGAGAATGTAAAACCCCACCTAAAACTACCATTAAAATAGGGAAGGGATATGCATAGCATAGCATATGAGCATATGATTTTTATGACGCATTTGTATATGTTTTTATTGTCTACTTGTGATCTTGTTGAGTATTTGTGTTGATTGGGAATTTTATTTTTGTGTTGAGAAGGTTTTAGATTATGATAATGAAGGTTGAATAGAGGAACTAGTTTTAGTGTTAGTGAGAAGAGAATTATTGGGGAATGCTATGAACATAATATTTCTGTGGTCTAGTGGTTAGAGCTTTGGGCATATTATGTAGCGATCTGAGTTTGAATCCTAACTTTTATTAAATTTTCTTCAATTTTTGTTTATTTTTATTATTTATTTATTTATTTTTAATTCTTATTTTTTCCCCTTGGCTTAAACCCAAAGTTTTTCCGGCCGCCATTGTTGAGGTTTGAAACCCCTAAAAATTTTTCATTTGACTTTTAAAAGAATTACGGGATAAAATTTGTTTTTTTTAAATTCAACCATTTTGAATCATGGATTTGATTGCAAATTATCTTTTCAAACTTAATTATGGAAAAAAAAAAAACTGACTTTTATCGTTAAGTTTTAAGCAACTTGTATCTTACCGACCATTCTATTTATCAGAATTTCTTTCCCGTAGGTGCCGTTTCCTTTATTCTCGACTAAAGGTTCGAATTTGATAATTAAGATACATATCCAATTTAACCTTGATAATTCTTGTGTTTGGACATTTTAAATACAAGTCCGACATAGCTCGACATTTTGAGATTGTCCACCACTTTGAGACTTCTTGGTGTCATAAGATCTTTATTATTTTGAAACCATTTTTTAAATTCTTTTTAACTTTCAAAATCCTAGGATATTCCCTATATTTAGTATTCAAATTTCCTTTCACTTGTCAACCGAATACCATATCCAAAATTCCCTTATATGGTGCTCTCAAAACTCATGCCACTCCATCCCTAAACTGCAATATATGTTCAGTTTTTTTAACTATCAGAGCTTGTCTCTCTAAGTTCATTGGCTTTAAGTCCCTTACCCTCATGAAACCCTTTTAATTTCGAAACTCTATCTAAACATTTTCCAATTTTTAAAACTCCTAAAATCCTCCAAGAATCTCTCTATTGTTAACTCACCCCATCCATTAGTCAAGCTACCAGATTTCCGAAATACAAGCACCCCACTCTCGACACCATTCGGCCATCATACGCATTTCTCATAGGAGAGGGAAACTCACACACGCTTCCATTAACTACTTTATTCGGACCTGTCAAATGCTCTAGCACCTAGTCAGCTTTCCTTCTCCCAAAACCCAAGATATCTCCTCGCTAAACTTAACGCAGGAATCATATATCTCCACTCACTCTCAACTCCATTCTGTTGTTATTCCCTTCATTCCGAGAACTGAAGCTATAGTTTCATATTTGTTTAATGCTAAATTCCTCGCGTCACTAGAAGATGACATTTCCATTGCCCATCTAGAGCTCCGTGGTGTATTTTCTTCCTTGAAGGTACCAACAGACTCCTCTATTTCTTTTCCTTAAATTGGTCCAAGAAAAAGTGGGATAAGAGTCAGATTTAGTGGCTTGAGTATGGATTGTATGTGTTGTATGTTGGGGACGGGGGGTGGTGGGGATTCTTTGTCATTGAATTTTGGGAATTTGAATAATTGATGCCGATGTGGAGTCTTGGTAATCATGCTGTAGGAATAGAACTCTATATGGGATCTTACTAACTACTTGGGCATTTATGATCGGCATGTCTGTATTCAGGTGCTTGATGACTGTTAGCATGTAAATTAGAGATATGATTTTAGTTCTCTATTATTCGGATTGTATTGATGGTTGAAGCATTGAATTGTTTAAGTTATATGTTACTCATTATTCTGGTAAAATTTGTTTGGTATTAGCATATCTGACTGCACCATTGATGATAGTTAGTATATTATAATATAATATAATATAATCCTAATATTGCTATTAGTTGTACTTTATTATTATTATTATTATTATTATTATTATTATTATTATTATTATTATTATTATTATTATTATTATTTGTCAATAATATTATTTACTATAAAAAAAATTACTATTTATTTACCATGAGGATTATTAAGTATTACATTCTGTCATTATTATTAAAATTAATTTTTATTATTTATTATTACTTATGATTGTAATTATTTAATTTTATTGTTAATGTAATTATTATTTATTAATAATAAATTATTATTTTTGTCATTTATTGTTAATCAATATTACTATAACTTTTATTATGATTATTATTTATTACTTATTAGTATTATTATTATGATTAAAATTATTAATTATTATTTAATATTATAATAGAAATTATTTACTATTATCGTTTATTAGTATTCCTTATTATTACTGCT